>CM040759.1:292500-350000 GCA_022829145.1 Albula goreensis | reverse complement strand
ACGCCAAACAGGAAGCGGCGTGAGGAGCAGGTGGCGAAGTCCCGGCCCACAACGCAGGCGAAGGCGAGGGCAAACAGGCCAAGGGTGCCCAGCAGGAAGCCAGCCTGCAGCCCCACAGTGGTGCGTCGTGGCCCTGCCGAGGCGAAGGGCAAGCTACCCAGCAACACCAGCAGCAGCATGAGGGCGCTAACGACCCCGGCCGCTGCAAAAGCCTCCACCACAATGCCCCAGGCCGCACCCAGGTCACACAGGCCGAAGTACAGAGGCTGCACACCCTCTCCACACCCCTCGGGAACTGTGCTGTTATCCACGCAGGCGCCTGGGGCAGACCACGCCCACAGCGCACACAGCACCCACAGACGCTTCAGGTTCAGCTTCAGCAGAGGGACGCTCACTGACATCATCACCAACTGCACCTGCAACTATATTAAAGTTGTGTCAGTCGAGGTGCTCACTGTGTCCAAACGTTTTTACCCACAGATACACTTTTACTAACCAATCTGTATAACCTCTTGCCATAGTTACCACTGGGGCAAAGCCAACGATAAGCATGGAGGTGAATCTATGGTTCTGATATGAGATAGCAAAGCTGAAGTATTCATTCTGGAACTACTTCATATGTGTCCGTATACACAAAAATGACTTTTCTTTGCAACCAACAGAAAATTCAGAAACAAGAATTCAGCACGGCTGTGGTATAAATAGCTATATTAACCACACACACACTATACACAATACGCATATATATGAAACACACTGGTCATATAAAAAGCAGTCATGGATGAGGGAGAGTTTCTCAGGAATTTCACAATGACAGCCCAGCCTTACAGCACGATAAAAACAGATTTGTTTAGTGCAAATATTTGGGATTTTTAGCACAGGTAAAAGTTAATGATTGAAAGAGAGATCAGGGACAGCAGAACTTTTCCTCCAGCAAACAGCCTTTCCTGCAGCTGGCAAATCCCCAGCACACTCTGCTAATCATTGATGAATCCTTGAGTAAATATAGATTTTGTGGGGACGTGGTTGTGTGGAGATATGAGGGCACAGGCTGTTTGTTGGTGGGGTGGTTGTCATGGAGATATGAGGGCACAGGCTGTTTGTTGTCAGGGGGATGAGCGCAGGCTCAGAGGGCGGCTGTGGAGGTTTGAACACATCGCTCCCTCAGATACAGGACCCTGCACTCACATGACCTCACCCACCCCCCGTAAAGCTCAGCCTTGTTCCCCTCGCTCTGGCATGTTTAAGCACTTCACATGCACTTTACACTGATACTCTGTCTGAGAACTTTCATCTAAATGTGTTACAAACTAAAAAACACCATCATATGAAAGTGGCTCAGTTTGTTCATCAGCCATGATTTTCATTTGTATTCGTATTTGTTCCCCCAGGGAATGTTTGCCATCTTGTCTTCACTTAGTTTCCATAGTTTCCTTCACCCAGGAGTCCTGCTGCTATTGGTCACCAAAACCATGAAACCCTTGAAGGAAACACTGGTGACTTAATGCTATGAGCGTTGTTGTGGTGTGGGGCCATCCCTCTGTTTCATCTCTGCATTAGCGTATGGTGTGATAAGCTCAGGTGGTAATAGTGCTGATAATGACGCACCCCCCCTTTGGGGTGTATCCCATATCGCTGAGTGCGCCTTGTTACATAACCCAATCGATCCGGGTGGGGACCAGCGGCATCCTGCTACACACTGATTCTAATGCAGCATAACCTGCTAGGCCTGGCATCTCTGCACCATCCCAACATTCAGGGCACCTACCCCACCCACATCCCTATCTACCCACCCCCATAACAACCACTCATATCTACCCAACCCACATCCCTATCTACCCACCCCCATAACAACCACTCATATCTACCCCATCCCCACAGAAAATAACCCTAACTACCTACACCCACCACTAGGCCACAAAAATACTCAACTACCCAATCCCAAAAAAACACCCCTATCTATCCCCACACCTTAAAACTACCCCAGCCCCATAAAACCCACCCCTATACCTGCAACCCCATAAAACTACCCAACCTATCTCCCGCAACCTTCACAAAACTACCCCATCAACCAACATCCAAGACAGAAAAATCACCAATACTAGTTGCATCCTGCTCCTCTCTTGCGTGTGGCCCACTGAAATGGTGTAACTCTTAAAACTAGGCATGAAAACCCAGCACAGAACTGCTTATTGATTTTGGTATGGGATGTAATCTGTGTTTAGTGCAACAAAGAACACAAACCTTTTCACTCAAACACATTTTCAGAATTTTTGCTCATTTGTACGTTGTCAGATAACTCTAAAGAAATTCATCTCAGTTTACTTTTTTGGACACAACGTTGTTTTTTTCAGTTAATGATTTCATTGGTTTATTGGTACACTGAACCCATGTTAAACCGGACTAATTGAGGGGAAAGGGAGTAGGATATAACCAATAGTAGGATATAACCTTGCGGTAACACACACACACACACACACACACACACACACACACACAACACACACACACACACACACACACACACATACAGTAGTCCCACCTCGGCTGTGGCACCAAGCCATATTTAGTTCGGTGTACAGCAATACTCGGGAGGTCCTCTGTACTCTACCAGCTACATCAGACCTTCTTACCTGCTGACCAGTACTGCTCCATCTGACCCAGGCACACTTTTTGTTATTCAGGCAAGATGTCTGTCCTCTGTGCACAGAGGTCCACCATAAGAATCACTGAGTCGAGTTTACAACACAATCATTTTACTATATAGGCCTATTGATCACTTCTGGCACACACACACTCTGAACATGCATTCCCTCCATTCTAACAAAGCTTTGGTGGTTAGAGGTCTAAACGTGTCCAATATTAACCAGAATAGACAACAAATATTGTTAAAACAGAAATAGTCCGTTAAAACCGAAATCCGTTTTAACGAGGTCCGCTATAACGAGGGTTCAGTGTACTTAATTTCTATGGAAACGAAACCTCCCCACGGGCCCGAAAGAAAACTCGCGTGAATGGTCTGTAAATGAGTCGTAACTCTTAGTAACGGAGGTCGACAATAAGCTACTTAACTTAAAATATTTCAGCAAATAACCTGGTGTGTCCGTCCGGGGCCAGCACGTGACACAGCTGAAAACAGACTGAATATAAATCGAGAAAAAGACCAAATGGTTTTTGTTAATGGGAGACACCCTCGCATTTCTCTAAATAGGGAACACTGACGCATGGTAAAGCAAACAGCAAATGCGCAAAGTCAAGGTCACGTGGTCATGGACAGACAACCTGAGCCCACAGGAAAGCGTCAATCAAATAAACAACACGTTGATGCTGCACGGTCAACGCGGTCACCATCACTACTGGTGGACCTTGACATTGACCCTGAGAGGGTGGTCCGCTTCTGTGAGCAACAGATTAATAACTACCCCAGAAAATGTCAGGGAGGCTGAGACTAATTCTCTGTTAAACCGACGGACTTCCCGAGCAGTATCTGGAATCTAAAATGTCGTCATATATGTTGACAAAAGAAAGGAAATTAATTTAAAGACATATTTTAATATTTCTGTGAACTTTAGAGCCAACAGCATACGCATTTCATGCAATCCGACCAGCACGCCACTGGCAGGGTGGGACTAAAGAACCCCGAAAAGATGACAGCACCTGTACAGGTGTACATAGCGAGCTACAGCAACATACTTCCTGGCCTCTCGTTCGAAACAATCACGAGATTAAATATTTTGCAGTTTCTTAAAGGGGTTGTATGATCAAACTAAAAACTAATTTCTTCATATTTGTGTAACTCTGGGAGGTGACTACCGCTCGGTTAAAATACGACACCGATGACTGCGACAGCTAACCAAACACCCCTGATAAGAAAAACCACACCCGCCAGAGTGGAGTAAATCTGGCGACCATCATCACTGACACATTATGTACTTAATTTAACTGGTGTCTATGATCAAGGTATCATCATCATCATCATCATCATCATCATCATCAGATGTATCTCACAACAACAACAACAATAATAATAATAACAATAACAATAACAGTAATAATAATAATAATAATAATAATAGTGAATTATCGATTAACAGCAGTGCTGTTTATGCTGTTTTTTGTCATTTATGATGACTACATTGTGGTGATATTGTTGATATTTTACTGACTTTTCTTTATAGCACTTTTGAAAATGGCTAACAAAGTCTTCCCCAAACTTTCCTCCACGTCTTAATGAAACATCAAATAATGGCAGCCTCACCTGTTCGAAATTAAATCTGATATTCCTGTTAGTTTCTGGTGCGATCACAAAGTGAAAAACACTGAGATGACTTTTTTCCTTGTATCTCCACAGAGGGGAAAAAGTAGCGCAACTTTTCGTAAATCCTCTGTGTTTGAGCAGTTCGGTGTCCACCAAATCAGACCTGATCCCTTTCTCGCCAGCTCGTTATATTATGTGATTTCTGTGGTTTTTTTTTTTAACTCCTAGCGACGTGTAATCTTCTTGTTGCAGAAAGGTTGCTTTTCAGACGGCTGTAGCTACGATCTCTCTCTCTCTCTCTCTCTCTCTCTCTCTCTCTCTCTCTCTCCTCTCTCTCTCTCTCTCTCTCCTGGCGTACCTCAAATCAAGGCCAGCCCATTAAAAGTGATCCGACCCCACAGGCCAGGTAACTCCTCAAATACCTGTCTAATCGAGCTCAACTACTTTGGTTATAACACAATCACTCACTGTTAGACAGTGAAACAACAGGTCCCTGAATATACAGTTAGCTACTTAGTGTATTTCACTGACTCTCTTACTGTACACATTTTAATTCTAAGCGCATATTGTGGCTTTTATGTAACTGGGGTTTGCTTTGCTTACGCCACAGTTTTGCTCAGACATGGATGTAAAGTGGTCAAGAGGCGGCTTTGTTCGAGGTTTAGACGAACCTTGCTTGTGGTGAATGTTATAATACGCGACGAGGGTTCGCCCGGCTAAGAATGGCATTAGCGCACTGCGAGGAACGCGCTGGCTGCGCGAGCCAAGCCCGTTGGCAGCTGGTCGCTCCGCGCGCGTGCAGCTGCCAGGCTATTTGGAGACCACCGGGGATATTAACCTCAAGTATTCACTGTAATTCCCCAGAGATTCTTTGAATTTTCGGGCTGGCATTATTGGAAAAGTTGTCCAAAAAGTAAAAAAAAATTTAAGAAGTAATGTTCCAGACCTTCATATTGAACTTGACGACTAATATGAATTTTTACTCACCTTTTAACAACATTTCTCTCTAATATATAATATCGTTGGAAAAGTTCTAGTGAAACCTACAGCACCTGCACGTAGTCAGTCTGCAAAATGCTCATAAGACCAACACATACGAACTCTGCACCATGAAAACACGCAAAGAACATGCAGCACATCCGCGGTTTCCTTGGGCTCGCTGCGGTTACTATATGATTTCGTAAGATCATTTTTGCACTCTCCGCAAAAATGAATACCAAGGGCCACCCTGTGGTTAATCTGAGTATAACAAGGCTGAAGTTTGCGGCGCGTATCGGCTACTCAGCTGTAAGTAGTATTGTAAATGAAAAAAGTTTCAGCTTTTCCTGTGTCATTGTTTCTCTTGCACTTTTGCTTATCGTTTCGGAGATTATTTAAGATTATTTTATACAGTTAATAAATTGATGTTATGGTTTTTATTGTGAGGTGTGTTTCCCCTTCGAAAAAGACTAATTTTATATCCCCATGTCTGTCAGTGTGTCTCTCTACATTTTAATGAATGAGCACTTTTAATGAACACCAGTTCCGTTGCACTCCACACGGTGGCGCTTCACTCCACAGCTAAGCATTTGCAACATACTCTACCCAAGGAGCAGTAATGTAGGTTAACCCCCTGGGTCCCATTGGGTTAAAGTGTTGATGATTTTGATCATCAGTTTTCCGTAAAATTCAATGGCTCATACAGATTGCCATTCTGTTTTTGTTTCAGTCCAAAGACATTGCAAGTCTTGCGTTTCATTGCTACCATCTGCAAAGGAGTCATTTACCTCTGGGCCTTGGGACTGTAACTGACCAATCCTGCAAGCCCCTAGTGCAATATACATGTCTCTCTGCTCTTTGTATGTGAGACTGTGTGGCTCAAAACATGTGTCTGAGTGTGTGTGTATGTGAGGGAGAGAGAAAGAGTAGAGAGTGTGTGTTTGCTTGTTTGTGCATGGGTCTCTCAGACAGAGAGTGTGTGTTTGCTTGTTTGTGCATGGGTCTCTCAGACAGAGAGTGTGTGTTTGCTTGTTTGTGCATGGGTCTTTCAGACAGAGAGTGTGTGTTTGCTTGTTTGTGCATGGGTCTCTCAGACAGAGAGTGTGTGTTTGCTTGTTTGTGCATGGGTCTCTCAGACAGAGAGTGTGTGTTTGCTTGTTTGTGCATGGGTCTCTCAGACAGAGAGTGTGTGTTTGCTTGTTTGTGCATGGGTCTCTCAGACAGAGAGTGTGTGTTTGCTTGTTTGTGCATGGGTCTCTCAGACAGAGAGTGTGTGTTTGCTTGTTTGTGCATGTGTGTTTGCTTGTTTGTGCAGTCTCTTTCTTGTTTGTGCATGGGTCTCTCAGTATTTCACTACGTTTGCATGAACACTGAACAGATGTAGAGCTGGCACCTCTCTCTCCCTCTGGTAAGAGAGGGACAGAGAGGTGAGAATGCTGTCTTTCCTTGGCTTCCAGTGCTAAGTAGACCCATGCATATGTAACACAGTGGTGTGTTACACACAAACACAGCACTGTAGTGTGTAACATCCTCCAAACCATTCAGAATTTAGGATTCAATCCAGCCGTGCTTTTGAGCAGCAGAAACAGATGGGACATATTTTATTGTTCATGGCATTTTTATACTACTAAATGACACCGGCTGCTAAACTGTATTAATACACAGAGATTAAGAAACAACAAAGACATTGGAATTGCTTCAGATAGAGATGCATGGCTGTAACTGTAAATACAAAACAACAGCATCAGCAAAGCATGCTATGGGATCAGACCAAGCATCACATCAGTGCACATCAGCAATATGCAGCAAGAGATACAGAAAGCACAGCAGCACAGAGAGACAGAAAGCACAGCAGCACAGAGATACAGAAAGCACAGCTGCAGAGAGACAGAAAGCACAGCTGCAGAGAGAGACAGAAAGCACAGCAGCACAGAGAGACAGAAAGCACAGCTGCACAGAGAGACAGAAAGCACAGCAGCACAGAGAGACAGAAAGCACGGCATCACAGAGATACAGAAAGCACAACAGCACAGAGAGACAAAGCACAGCAGCACAGAGATACAGAAAGCACAGCTGCAGAGATACAGAAAGCACAGCAGCACAGAGAGAAAGAAAACACGGCAGCACAGAGAGACAGAAAGCACAGCTGCAGAGAGACGAAAGCACAGCAGCACAGAGATACAGAAAGCATGGCATCACAGAGAGACAAAGGCACAGCAGCACAGAGATACAGAAAGCACAGCAGCACAGAGAGACAGAAAGCACAGCTGCACAGAGATACAGAAAACACAACAGCACAGAGATACAGAAAGAACAGCTGCAAAGAGACAAAAGCACGGCAGCACAGAGATACAGAAAGCACAGCAGCACAGAGATACAGCAAATTGTGTTAGCATGCTGTGGCCTTCCAGGATGCAAGGTAAATTAACAAAAGTGCAAAGAACTGCTATAGATTATAAGAAGTTCAGGTGTGAAATCAGGTGTGAAGTGGCTCGGTCTGGTCAGTCACCACACAGAGGACTCAATGGACAGGTGAAGTAAAGAGGTCCAGTGCACAGGCTTGCTCTCAGAGAATCCATTGATCTCTGTGATCGGACAAAACAGGATTTTCATGGTGAGCAGTTTTAATTTATTCTGCAGATGTGAGTAACTGGCCCTTTGAGTGGCTCATAGCCTGGTCTCCATGGACACACGCTGTGTTAATGAAGGAGAGCCTTTGAGTCCACAGAAAGACCTATCCCATTATGCACCACTCCAACCAAGGCACTTATTATACAACTCCACAGCAAACTGAGCTTCTCTGAGTTGTTATATGTAAAATTGAAGTGATTTTATTTTTTTATTTTATTTATTTATAGCTGATCTACTTTGAAAGAGACTGGTCTGTGCACTTTAAAGGCCTTCAGCTGTTTTAATGAGAACACACTGCAGCAGCTGGGCAAATGATGGAAATGTACCAGCTAATGTATGTGTGTGTCCCTGACACGTGTGCCGTGACAATGCTCAACAGGGCAGAAACTGTGTCTGTGGGTCTCTGGTCTGACTGAGTGTGTCTGTGCTGTGGGTCTCTGGGACTGTCTTTGTGCTTTGAGTCTGAGACACTGTGTTGGTGTTGCTGGTCTCTGAGAGACTGTTTGTGCTGTGGGTCTTTGAGAGACTGTGTTTGTGCTGCAGGTCTGAGAGACTGTGTTTGTGTTGCAGGTCTGTGAGAGACTGTGTTTGTGTCTCTGGTCTGAGAGACTGTGTTTGTGCTGCAGGTCTGAGAGACTGTGTCTGTGCTGCAGGTCTGAGAGACTGTGTTTGTGCTGCAGGTCTGTGAGAGACTGTGTTTGTGTCTCTGGTCTGAGAGACTGTGTTTGTGCTGCTGGTCTCTGAGAGACTGTGTTTGTGCTGCGGGACTCTGAGAGACAGTGTTTGTGTTGCAGGTCTGAGAAACTGTGTTTGTGCTGCAGGTCTAAGAGACAGTGTTTGTGCTGTGGGTCTCTGGACTGAGAGACTGTTTGTGCTGCAGGTCTGAGAGGCTGTGTTTGTGCTGCGAGTCTAAGAGACAGCATTTGTGTTGCAAGTCTGAGAGACTGTGTTTGTGTTGCGGGTCTAAGAGACTGTGTTTGTGTTGCAGGTCTGAGAGACTGTGTTTGTGT
Organism: Albula goreensis; assembly: GCA_022829145.1. Classification (NCBI taxonomy): domain Eukaryota; kingdom Metazoa; phylum Chordata; class Actinopteri; order Albuliformes; family Albulidae; genus Albula; species Albula goreensis. The sequence goes on along the minus strand of CM040759.1, from coordinate 341,123 downwards.
TGCGGGTCTTTGAGAGACTGTGTCTGTGCTGCGGGTCTAAGAGACTGTGTTTGTGCTGCAGGTCTGAGAGACTGTGTTTGTGCTGCAGGTCTGAGAGACTGTGTCTGTGCTGCGGGTCTAAGAGACTGTGTTTGTGCTGCAGGTCTGTGAGAGACTGTGTTTGTGTCTCTGGTCTGAGAGACAGTGTTTGTGTTGCTGGTCTCTGAGAGACTGTGTTTGTGTCTCTGGTCTGAGAGACTGTGTTTGTGCTGCGGGACTCTGAGAGACAGTGTTTGTGTTGCAGGTCTGAGAAACTGTGTTTGTGCTGCAGGTCTAAGAGACAGTGTTTGTGCTGTGGGTCTCTGGACTGAGAGACTGTTTGTGCTGCAGGTCTGAGAGGCTGTGTTTGTGCTGCGAGTCTAAGAGACAGCATTTGTGTTAAAAGTCTGAGAGACTGTGTTTGTGAGACTGTGTTTGTGTCTCTGAGAGACTGTGTTTGTGTTGCGGGTCTGAAGAGACTGTGTTTGTGCTGCTGAGGACTCTGAGGGTCTGAGACTGTGTTTGTGTTGCGGGTCTGAGAGACTGTGTTTGTGTTGCGGGTCTAAGAGACTGTGTTTGTGTTGCGGGTCTGAGAGACTGTGTTTGTGTTGCGGGTCTTTGAGAGACTGTGTTTTTGCTGCAGGTCTAAGAGACTGTGTTTGTACTGTGGGTCTGAGAGGCTGTGTTTTTGCTGCAGGTCTAAGAGACTGTGTTTGTACTGTGGGTCTGAGAGGCTGTGTTTTTGCTGCGGGTCTGAGAGACTGTGTTTGTGCTGTGGGTCTAAGAGACTGTGTTTGTGCTGTATGTCTCTGGTCTGACAGACTGCTGGACCTGTAGGTGAGTGATATACCTGATCTACACTCTCACTGGGACTGGGCTGATCCTGCACCTCATACTTCAGCACACCTCTTAAATTCATAAACCTTGCCAGCTCGTTCATAACATATGAAAGTAGAACTTTTCTGTTACTGGCAGATCCCTCTTCCCAATACTGCGAGGTGCTCAAGTGTTTTCATAGAAACCTGTAAATAGGGTTTTTTCAGAGGCATGGTTGTTAATGCACTAAAGTTCAGCATGGTCACCTTCATAATGCACTGAGCTCTGTGTATGTGTTATGCATGGGATGCTGGAGGGGCCCTCTGGCTTGCTCTGTATTCGCTTATGAAGCTGAATACTGACAGGGGATCAAACACCAATAATACACACCTAACATCACAATCTCTACACTCCTACATAAAACGCATTCTAATGTATGAGAGCGCTGAGACCAATATTGCTGATGTTTTGGAGCGTGGTAGCATTTTGGCAGGTGTACTCTCAGAGCTGTGTTTGATCTGAGGGCTGAGGTGTGCTTGGTTTCCGCAGCAGCATGTGGACTCTGAGTGGTGTCTCAGCAGGTGAGCATTTCCGCTTGGCTCCGCTGTGAGGCTGGTCTACCTGAATGAAATGTTATAATGGAATGGACTGAGAGGCAAGATTCTCATTATTAATACTTCAAATTACAGCAACATCGTATTAGTGTAATACATTACGCCATGTGTGCTTCCTGCAGGACAAATGAAGCAGAACAACAACAGTGCCAATACTGTGTTCATACATACATATATATGCAAACACACATACACAAATATATATTTACTGTATCAAAAATATCCAAGCAGTGATCATTCCAATTATGGAAATGAAAAGGCAAAGTTCAGATGTTTTATGAATCAATCCAAATGCACAAATACAAAGATCATATTTTCTGGTCACGCTTCCCATAAAGGACAAAATAAATTATATTGGACAATAATCACTTTTTTAAAAAACAAACCACACACCTCCACCCCCAGCTCAGCCACCTGAACAGTGTGACAGTAAGGAGCAGACTGGCCTGTGTGTTGTCCCGGCAACAGCAGCGTGCAGAGGCTGTGGGGGGGTAAGTGCTTGATTCTGTAGGGTGAGAGGGCAGGTCACATGATCACGCTGGCCCTGCCTGGGTGCAAGGGGGTTGGGTTGTAGGTGTGGTTTGGCATTGTGGGCGCTTGGGCGCACAGGACAGTGAGGACGTGGACTGGGCGTGTCCGGGGGCCTGGCCAGTGCCAGGAGGGGCAGTACGGGGGGCGTGGCTTGGGGAGGGCCGAAGCAGGAGCACGTCTCGCACAGTTGCGCGGAACGGCCGGCTAGTGAAACAATACAGGAAGAAGTTAACGGCGGTGTTGAGCATGGCCAGCATGTTGGCGAGGTCGTAGGCCAGGTGAACCCTCCAGTCGCTGCGCACAGACGCCACATACAAGTGGTAGATCACCACACCTGTGCGTGGTGCCCACAAAACACAGAAGGACGAGGTGACAGCCAGCAGCATGGCGGTGGTCTTCCCCAGCCGTCGGGGGGGTGCTGGGGGGGCGGCCCTTCTCCCACTCAGCCGCAGCACGATCAGCGAGTTCAGCACCAGGAAGATGGCGCAGGGGAGGAAGTAGATGATGGTGACGTGTGTCCAGATGAGGGCCCCGTCACGGTAGGTGGGCCTCCCGCTCGCCCTCCACAGGTCCGACCACCAGAAGAAGGGCACGCCTGAGAGCAGTGCCAGCACAAACACTACGCTAACGATGCGGCGTGCGCGGCCCGGGTAGCTGAGCCGTCGGTGTTGCAGTGGGTGGCACAGTGCCACATAGCGGTCCACCGTTAGCGGCACTGCGGCCCAGATGGCAGCATGGTTAGCGGCGAACTCAAGAACACTAACGCAGCGCAGCAGCAGAGTGGGGACCTGCCGGTGGAACACAGCCGTCTCCAGCAGGAACCCCACAAACACAATAAACAGCTGTGTCAGGATGTCAGCTCCTGTCAGCGCCAGCAGGTACACATACAGCACTTTCCGCGTACGCATCACCAACCGCCACAGAGACACCGCCGTCAGGATGTTCACTACAGAGAGACAGAGAGTGAGAGAGAGAGAACAAGCTGCTAATGTTAGCATGTGAAGGCTATAAGGGTATAAAGGAATTTATTCGATCTAATTTTATTTGTATAGAGTTTTTACAGCATGAATTGAGACAAAGCAGCTCTACACAGATCCCAGACCTGAAACTGAAAAGGAAGAATGCTGTGTACATGATATTATCAGCAACAGGACAGCTGCTGAGGTGTGTCTGTGGTGTGGCATCAATCAGAAAGACCCCGCCCATCTGAGCCAATCACAGGAGAGTGGTGTGGCATCAGTCAGAAAGACCCTGGTCATCTGAGCCAATCACAGCAGAGCCTCAGCAGTCTATGCCCCTGGGCGGGTCCAGCGCTGCAGTCCGACCTTGCTGAGCTTCAAAGGTTAACGCGACCCAGACAGCTGACCTCAAACAACCTCCTCAGTCAATCCCATCAACCCCTTGCTCTGTGACCAGGGACATGCTACAGTCAGAATCTATGCAAGAACAAAGAGATCACATCACTACTGTCCCATGACCTCTGCACTGGCTCTCTCTGCTTCTGATTCCAAGATGGCTTTATTAGTTTTTACATCTCTTAACAGTAGTGAACCTCTCTATCCACCAGGCATGCAGCAGAGTGATGTGACTAGCTGGGCCCTTAGACCTCCCAGCTCTGGCCTCAAACAATTCTGCTGAAGGGTCTTTCAGACTCTGGATCTGTGGGCAGATTTTTTACAAAAAATCTTTTATTTACAAAATATTTTGTTTTTTATGATGTATTAAGTACACTGAGTTGTAATTCTGTAAGAAATGCGATATAAAAATAATGTTTGATGATAAGGATGTGTGTGTGTGTGTGTGTGTGTGTGTGAAGCTGGTGAGTGTGTTATGAACAGAAGTGTCTGTATTTGAGGATTTGTAGTGTGTGCGCTTGTGTGTGTGTGTGTGTATCTGTGTGGCATGGGGGTGTGTGGAGCAGAGAGCATGATGGGAATGTTTTTCATTATCACAGCTGTGTGTTCAGCAGATAATTGGATGTTTGTTTGTGTATTGATTCAAACCCCCTTCAGCCCAGTGACCCACAGACACACAATAACTGGGACAAACACCAAGTGCATGCAGCCCTCACAGACTCCTTAAGAGAGCAGACAGCTCAAGCTGCCAGTGTTTTAAAGGAAACTGACATTTCTGAAGGTTTTCATAAAGACAGAAATTGGCAAACTGCAGTACAGCAGGTGTGTGTGGTGGAAGACTGTACCTGGCACTCCCACACACAGGAGGGCGCTGTAGTAGATGACCGGGATGAATCCCAGCACACACTCAGACCTCTGCGTCTCCCTCGGGGGAGGGCTGCCCATGGCACTGGGCACCGTGGCGTTGGTCCAGAAGATCATTACAGCTTTGGCTCACCTGCAGCAGAGAGGAGCTATTACACACACACACACACACACACACACTCTCACACATATACGCACACATACACACTCACACACATGCACACACACACACACACATACACTCACACACACACACATACACACACACACACACACACACACACACACACACTCACACACACACACACACTCACACACATGCACGCACACACACATACACACTCACACACATGCACATACACACTCACACACATGCACACACACACACACACACACACACTCACACACACTGTGATTTGTCTGAAGCACTATGTGAAAGCTAGGGGAGTACTAATATTATTGTCATTAAGCTGTTGGTTCCATACACAGAACTTTGTCTGAGGAATGAACATGCTAATTACATTAAAATGATTTTGAATACACATGCAAAGAGCTGTTCAAAACATACAGCTGCTCCACACACAGTGCTGAGCACCAGAGCTGCTCCACACACACAGCTGAGCACCAGAGCTGCTCCACACACAGAGCTGAACACCAGAGCTGCTCCACACACAGAGCTGAACACCAGAGCTGCTCCACACACACAGCTGAGCACCAGAGCTGCTCCACACACAGAGCTGAACACCAGAGCTGCTCCACACACAGAGCTGAACACCAGAGCTGCTCCACACACACAGCTGAGCACCAGAGCTGCTCCACACTCAGAGCTGAGCACCAGAGCTGCTCTACACACAGAGCTGAGCACCAGAGCTGCTCTACACACAGAGCTGAGCACCAGAGCTGCTCCACACAGAGCTGAACACCAGAGCTGCTCCACACACAGCTGAGCACCAGAGCTGCTCCACACACACAGCTGAGCACCAGAGCTGCTCCACACACAGAGCTGAACACCAGAGCTGCTCCACACACACAGCTGAGCACCAGAGCTGCTCCACACACAGAGCTGAGCACCAGAGCTGCTCCACACACACAGCTTGTGAGAACTTGAGCTGGACATACTGAGCTAAATAATATACATCTTCATTTCCTCTTCGCAGCAACTTCATGGTTAAACAACCAGGAACAGGCGCCAAAGGACATTAAATCAAATGAAATGCAGACGTGCATGCCATATGAACCTTGCAAGTTGCTTAATAAAAACCTCTGCCAAATCAATGAATAAATAAACAAATGAATGAATAATTTATCAGTCAGACAGACACTGTTATGCACACCATGGGCTAACACATGCTACATACAGACTGTACTCCTATCCTCATGAAGGGACCCAGGTTCAGTGTTTTGGTGGTAATGTCTCACATGTCAATCAAACCTGAAGCACTAAGGCTATGATACAGGTGTTAAAACACTGTAGCACACTACACTTACTGCACCATACACCATGTGGGTGCAGCTTGGGGGTTTTTGTGTTTTGCCATGCCAGTATGCATGCACTACATCACTGCATTACTCACACTGTTTAAAGAGGTGAAGTGGTCATTTTGATGGGTGCTCTACCTGACTCACATACAGTAATTGCTGAGCAAGGTGGACTGTCCTCCCTTAGATCTAGTGTAATATGGTCCGCTCTGCTTTGTGCCCTGCACGTGGCGATGTGCAGCGATGAGTGGGTGTGTGTGTATCAGAAGTGTTTCATTTGTGTTAATATCTCATATTTCACAGGTGGTCACCTGCGCCAGATGTGTGCTATTGTTCCACAGGCTGATGTAGGAGGACCAGCCCAACCATGGGGAAAGAACTACTACTGATGGAAGACAGGGAGAAAGAGAGCTGAAATTAAAAAAGAAAAATGGATGGAGAGAGATAAAGGAAGATAGATATGATGGGAGAGGGAGAGAGGGACAAAGATGACAGAGAGAATCAGAGGTATAGAGATAGACAAAGAGAAAATGAGATAAGTAGCAGAGAGTTAGATTGGTGTTCATAACAACAGATGGGCAGAAAAACAGAAATCAGCCATTTGTCTTCTTAGCTCCCTTATCTATTCCATTGCTCTCTCCCATTTTTTTGTCTTTCTGTGCGTTCCTGTCTCTCTGTCTGCCCACAGCAGATAAGCACCTGTTTCACATCAGCAGTTTGCTGACCACATGGATGTTTTAGGTCAGAGCATGATAGCTCAGGTAATTTAGTGCCAGCTTCTAGCTAATTATTCTGTCAGTGTACACCAGAAGAGTTAATAATGGTGGGAGTAAAAATAGTGTTAATTACAGTGTGTGAGTGTAAAAGAGTAGCCTTAATTAGTGTGTGAGTGCAAAAGAGAAGTGATAATTAGTGTGTGAGTGTAAAAAAGTAGTGTTAGAGTATGAGTATAAAATTTCATGTTAATTGTGTGTGTGTAAAAGACTAGTGTCAATAAAAGTACAGAGTGTAAAAAAGAAGTGTTCATTATAGTGTACGAGTATGAAAGAGTATGTGCTGGTTACAGTGCGTGCGTGGAAAAAAGTTATGCTAATTATACAGTATAACAGTGACTAGAGTAGTTTAACTATATCAGTTAAAATGTATCAACTGCACACTGATCACTGGCAGGGTGTTTCACATGTGCACTGATCACTGCCAGGGTGTTTCACATGCGCACTGATCACTGGCAGGGTGTTTCACATGCGCACTGATCACTGGCAGGGTGTTTCACATGCGCACTGATCACTGGCAGGGTGTTTCACATGCGCACTGATCACTGGCAGGGTGTTTCACTGGCACTGGGTGTTTCACACTGATCACTGGCAGGGTGTTTCACATGACTGATCACTGGCAGGGTGTTTCACATGCACACTGATCACTGGCAGGGTGTTTCACATGCGCACTGATCACTGACAGGGTGTTTCACATGCACACTGACCACTGGCAGGGCAGGACAGCATTAACTGACGCTTTTGCGAAGGGCGTCCGCAACGCATGCAGCACGCCGTCCTACAGATTTATCACCTGTAAAGTACAGTTCGTCTTTTCTGCTTCCCGGCATGAATTCACGCCAGCAGAACTGGGAATATTCCACACCATTAACAGGGTCACTGCCTCTCTGTTTCAGTGCAGAAAATGTCAAAGAAAATGTGTATTATATATATACTTATATATTACACGCGCACCCACACACTCATACACGCACACACACACACACACACTACCGGGCAAGAAAAGGAAAAAAAAGGACCAAGCCCAAAATGGCAGAGCATGAAGTGGCCTTAACAACACATCATTCGTCAGGAATTTTAACAAATGGATAAAGTAGCTTGTGTTTGTGTTTAATGTGAGACCAAATATTCTCTATTAGGTTCAAATCTGGACTCTGACCTGGCCAAAACATGAGTCTGATGGACTTGATCTCAAACCACTTTTTAATCATCTTTGCAGTGTGGGCAGGAGCATTGTCTTGTTGAAAAATAACGTCTGATCGTTTCTCTTTAGAAAACAACTTTTCAATTGGTGAAGCAAGCCTATCTGAAACATTCTCCTGTGCTCCAAAGCTTTAATTGACTTCCACAGTGAAGCAGCTCACCAGCACCCTCTTCATCCATGCCTAACTGTGGGAGAGATGCATTCACTAGTGAATTTCTCACCTGGTCTTCAAAGACACCTCTCTGGAGCACCTCCAAACTCAAACTGTGATTCCACACAACTCTGCTGAGCCACTCTGAATCAAACATTCCATATTCTGCTAAAAACTTTGTTTTGTCTTTGATGTTTTTCTCTCACAGCAAGGGCTTTTTAACACATCTTCTGGACATCAAACCTGCATGACACAACCTTCTGGTAATTGTTCTTCTCGACAGTCTGGTTTTCTGAAGTCTTGAATTCACCTGACATCCTGTGTTTGAGAACTGTACATTTCAGACGGTGGTCATCCCTTGGCTTTGGGCCTTCCAGATCCTTTATGTCTGCCATCATCGCCTGTTTCAAGTGTTGACCTACTCTCTTAACAGCTGATAGAGAAATAGGGACTTTCTCTGCCTTTAGGGTCTTGTACAATTCAGAGTAACTACAGCTGGCCTGAGGAAGACCAGCTATGCACTCTGACTGCAAACCCTTCTACATTTTTTGGGGGCAGATTTTCTCACTCCTTTACCTTGGGACTCACAGCAGTGCATATTGTAGATCTCTCCCTGCTCTGTCACACTTGGTTCCATTCATGTGCTTGATATCAGGCCTTTGATGGGTGTGGAAGATCACCAAATAATCACCAGACAAAAAAACATCCAGGGATATTTTTGAAATTTACACATCTAGACCTGTGTTAGTTTGAATTTTATATCAAATACTTTAATCTTTATCATGATTTTATGTTTGTGTTCAAGGAGAGTATAGAAGTGAATTTTCCTGTTTCTAGCTTTTCCCAAACAATTCAGTGCAGCAAAAGTTAACTAGAATATACATATAATAATATAATTTATAATTATATACATAAAATGCAATATGATATGACATGACATGACATGTATGTGTGTGTTTACCCTTACCCAAAGGGTATTTAAATATTAAGTTATAATAAATTGACTTCATTATTAATTTGTGCATTGGCCTACTCTAAATATATGGTTTCTGTTAATCTTGCCCTGATCTTAGTTTATTTCTTCACTTGTGATTTTTGCAGTGGTAAACCATGGTGTGGTGGGGTTTTTAGTGAGTCTGTGCTGCACTTTTAAAAGGACCTGCAGTGCTGTAGCTATGAAAGGTGTGCTAATATACTGTGCTGTTTATTAGAGGGTGTTTTATAGTGGTGATCTACAGAGCTCAAAGGCAGTGAGGGTCCATTACTCTATCAGCCTCCGCTACACTAAGCTGCTCTGGATGACCTGTGAAGTCATTAAATCCTGCCAGTCCTTTTTAATATCCACCACAACAGACAATTCCTCAGTCTGAACAGAGACCTCCTGAGCTACTGTGCAGGGCAAGGCTGTGTTCACACACTGCAATGTGCGTCCTACTGGGGCGTCAAACATCACATTATGTGCAAATAAGACAGCTGCACATAGCGGCATCCTCTCAGCCCCCTCCCTCTCCTCCCAGTCCCTCTCTCTCTCTGTCTCTCCTCTGGATCACTCTTTCTCTCTCTTCCTCCTGGGCCCCCCCCTCTCTCTCCGCCTCTCTTTCTCCTCCCAGTCCCCATCTCTCTCTCTCCTCCCGGCCCCCCCTCCCAGTCCCTCTATCTGTCCCTCTGCCCCACTCTCATTAAACATTATGTGCATTGTCTTTATGTCTGAACTCATTTGGAAAGTGCACGCCCCCCCCAATTCCAGCACCCTTATGTGTGTGTGTGTGTGTCACTGGGCTCCGGCCCCCACCACAAAGCCCGCTAAATTATTCATGCTCCCTGATCGCCCACGGCAACAGCGGTGGGCAGCCGGGCAAGGCTGAAGGACGCATGGATGCTGAGGGGGAAGGCTCCGGAACAGAGCTTGTGTTTCACACAGAGCCACCGCTGAAGAAGCAGCCCAAAACCCAGCGAAGGCTCGCCGCGCCGCACACAAGATCTCAGATCTCAGTCCCGCTCTGACCCTGTTTCCTGTATCACTCACACATTAAAGTGACACAGTGCAGGCTCACTGCCTCAGAACTGCAATAACCCTCCTACTGAGCTGTGAAAGTAAACACAAGTGCTCGGAGAGTGTGGAGACAGCAGGAAAGGGTCCCTGATGCGTATAAACTGCCTGGACTCTGGGTCGCCCGCAATATTTTACACAACACAGCTCAGCTGTCAGCCAGCATATGTGCAGTAACTGGACCAGCAGAAGCCTCCAGAATAAACAGATTTAATCAAACACCCAAATGGCTAGAATACCATGCAGAGTGATTTTAACACAGTGCAAAGGAAAACACTGAACAGTGACAATCAACCAGTCAACTCAGCAACAGAGAAAACACATGCTAGCTGTTCGATGTGTTAGAATTCAATCTATGGACGTGTTTGTGAACTGTATGCAGAAACTGTGTATCTGTCCAAATTCTGCGTGTGGGTATGTAATTATAATATGTGTGAGAGTGTGTCTACACTCTGTGTGGTAGTGTTAATAAATCAGTAGACAGCCACTATGGGTTTCCCTGTGCGCTCGGTTTTGTGTGCAGGTGAGAGCTTGTATAGATGAAAGTGTGAACAGGTGAGAGTGTGCATGCAGATGAGAGAGTGCACAGGTGAGAGTGTGTTCAGGTTGTATGTGCACAGGTAGGGCTGTCTTACCTCCTCTCTCTGTGCTCTCCCCATGGGCGGCGTGCTGGCGGCGCGGTGGACAGGGCAGGGAGGGACACGCGAGCGCAGAGACAGACTCAGCGCGGCGTGGAGAGACAAATCCACACAGTGCACACATTACTGCACTCAGCTAACACTGAGAGCAGCAGAGCAAAGAGCCAAGGAGGGAGGGAGGGAGCGAGGGAGAGAGCGAGGAAGGGGGGGTGCTGGGGCCAGTAGGGATTGATCCAAAGATGGAGACAGGTAAATATGAGAGGGATTCAGTGGGGGATGGGAGAGAGACAGAGACACACAGAAAGTGTGGAAAGAAAGAGGTAAAGAGTGAGAAAAAGCAGAGAGGGAAATATAAGGGCAGAGTGCAGGGATCCTAGCTCAGGTGGCAGCAGGCAGGTGTGCAGGGTTTCCACAGGCTGTGACTGGAATTCAGATCAGCCTCCCGATATAGAAATACACCAGCACTGCCTCCCCTCTGCGCCTCGCACACACTTACAAAAAAACATACACACTAACACACACACACACACACATGCTTACACAAACACACATGCTCACAGACAAACACACACTTACAAAAAAACATACACACTAACACACACACACACGCTTACACAAACACACATGCTCACAGACAAACACACACTTACAAAAAAACATACACACTAACACACACACACACATGCTTACATAAACACACATGCTCACAGACAAACACACACTTACAAAAAAACATACACACTAACACACACACACACACATGCTTACACAAACACACATGCTCACAGATAAACACAAACACACGCTTACAAAAAACATAAACACAAACACACACACATGCTTACACAAACACATATGGTCACAAACAAACACACAAACACACGCACACACTTACAAAAAAACATACACACTAACACACACACATGCTTACACAAACACACATGCTCACAAACAAACAAAAACACGCTTACAAAAAAACATACACACAAACACACACACACACGCTTACACAAACACACATGCTCACAAACAATAACACACATGACCACGCATATACACATGTTCACACTCCCTTACACATATACACACACACATGCACTTACAGAAACACACACATGCACCCACTCACACACGTGTGCTTACACAAACACACACGCTTACACACGCACACTTACACAAACACTTACACACATGCACACACACATACACTTAAACATATGCATACACATACACACATTCATATGTTCACACGCACTTGTGCTGTCACAGTGTGCATACACACACATACACTTAGGCACACAGGAAGGGATGCACTCACTCACAGTACCTGGGGAGGGTGGGGCTGGTGTTTGTGCTGAGTGTGCTGATGTGCTGAGGACTGTGGGACGCACTGAGGCGTATAATGAGCCCAGCCTGTGATCCTGCCAGTTCCAGCAGTGCCATCAATCAGGGTCCCCCCGGGGGGGCCATGGGGCGCCAGGGTGGGGGCGTGAGCCCCGGCACCGCACAGCAATCTACAGTCACCTTTTATTATATTCACCTCTTACACCCACTGACCACACAGACTCATTCACTAGGTCCCATGGGGGACACAAGCCTTTACCCACAGTTAAATGGTAATGATGTGAGTAATATCTGTTTCTGAATAGATATTGACTAACTTTACACATCTTTTGGAATTTTTATCTGTTATTTCAGGCGTTTTGGGACTTAAAGTAGGTGTTGTTTTTTTGGATAACTGTAGTTAATTATTTTTTTTTCCATCTATTTGTAAGATTATGAAAAGATGGATACTGTCAATGTGTGAAGCACAGGCTCAGAGCTTTCCATGTTGCCATGAGTGACAGTATTTCCCCAGGGGTACCATACTTTACGCAGGAAGCCCTGTGTTTACGGCAGGGGTACCATGCTATACACAGGAAGCCCTGTGTTTACGGCAGGGGTACCATGCTATACACAGGAAGCCCTGTGTTTACGGCAGGGGTACCATGCTATACGCAGGAAGCCCTGTGTTTAAGGCAGGGGTACCATACTATACGCAGGAAGCCCTGTGTTTAAGGCAGGGGTACCATGCTATACACAGGAAGCCCTGTGTTTACGGCAGGGGTACCATGCTATACGCAGGAAGCCCTGTGTTTAAGGCAGGGGTACCATACTATACGCAGGAAGCCCTGTGTTTAAGGCAGGGGTACCATACTATACGCAGGAAGCCCTGTGTTTAAGGCAGGGGTACCATGCTATACGCAGGAAGCCCTGTGTTTAAGGCAGGGGTACCATGCTATACACAGGAAGCCCTGTGTCTACGGCAGGGGTACCATGCTATACACAGGAAGCCCTGTGTTTAAGGCAGGGGTACCATACTATACACAGGAAGCCCTGTGTTTAAGGCAGGGGTACCATGCTATACACAGGAAGCCCTGTGTTTAAGGCAGGGGTACCATGCTATACACAGGAAGCCCTGTGTTTAAGGCAGGTGTACCATACTTTACACAGGAAGCCCTGTGTTTAAGGCAGGGGAACAAACTATCGTACAAATTTCTTTACACAAAGGAGTGCTACGGTCTGCTGTCATATTTGGTACCAAATTTAGACAAATACAAATGAAAAATGTCCATCATATTGCACACTGCTAAAATTACCTAAATTACCAGGAAAGTACATTCACCTATTTTTCAAGAAGGGATGCCTGAAAAGAAGCTGAAATACAGAAAATCCTGGGTAAAACGGGACCACTGGACAACCTGCAACTGGCTCTATTCCAGTGCTGTAGGGAATGCAGGAATACTGCAAGAAACACTGAAACATAAATAAAGCGTGGTGCCATTTTGTGCCAGATCGCTCACTGGGGTGGTGCAATTTTCTGCCAGATCGCTCACTAGGGTGGTGCCATTTTGTGCCAGATCGCTCACTGGGGTGGAGAGTGACCAAATTAATGACGTGACATTAAAGGAGATGTTTTCTCCGGTGGCTGTCCCTCTTAGAGCTCACTGTGACGTGGGCTCTTGGGACCTTGCGGTAACCTTGTGCGCCTCAGTGTTGGGATTGGATTTCCCAAATGCATTTGCGCTCCCCCCTCCCCGCTCCACTGTGCTATCACATATCTGAGCCAGCAGTGCAGCGAGCGACCGCACTGTTCAAACACACACCAGGACACAGGGGCATGATGCACTCTGGGTAAAACAGCCATGCTGGGAAGCTCGGAAGCTGGGTAATGAGAGAATGACACACTCTCCCTGTGTGTCTGTGTGCGTGAATTTGAGTGCATATGAGTGTGAATGTGTTAGTACTTTAGTGTGTGTATCCTGTCTTAAACTTCTGTACACTTGCTGTGTAACACCAGGCCTCAACAGTCACACATCTTACTGGCTTACAGAGCTGCCATTATGGGTGAGACTTCACTGGGGACAGTCAGTCCAAAAGGCCTATTGACCTTAGTTACACTAAACACACAAACAGATCAGCACAGCCACACGTTCAGTCAGCCAGTTAACCGCCGCTATGACTTAGGGTCACACAGAGTACATTTCCCTCCATCACCTAGTGTCTGTGTGTGCGAGTGTGTGTGTCAGTGTGTTTGTTTCAGGTGTGTGTGTTTATGTATGCTTGCATAAAGATTTGTGCTTTTTTTGGTTTTTATGTGTATGAGATTGGGTGATAATATGGCTTTCTGGATTTGAAACTGTAATCCTCTTTTCAGAGAGCCAGCAAGTGTTCCCTCAAAGTCTGAAATTCTTACATAGAGCTTTACCTTTAGTTCTCTTATTCATCTTACAAACTGCACATTTTGAATGAAGCTTTTGAAGTGTCCGAAGCAGGATGAAGCGTTTGAAGTGTCTAAAGCAGGATGAAGTGTTTGAAGTGTCTGAAGCAGGATGAAGCGTTTGAAGTGTCCGAAGCAGGATGAAGCGTTTGAAGTGTCTGAAGCAGGATGAAGTGTTTGAAGTGTCTGAAGCAGGATGAAGTGTTTGAAGTGTCCGAAGCAGGATGAAGCGTTTGAAGTGTCTGAAGCAGGATGAAGTGTTTGAAGTGTCTGAAGCAGGATGAAGTGTTTGAAGTGTCCGAAGCAGGATGAAGCGTTCGAAGTGTCTGAAGCAGGATGAAGCGTTTGAAGTGTCCGAAGCAGGATGAAGTGTTTGAAGTGTCCGAAGCAGGATGAAGTGTTTGAAGTGTCTGAAGCAGGATGAAATGTTTGAAGTGTCTGAAGCAGGATGAAATGTTTGAAGTGTCTGAAGCAGGATGAAATGTTTGAAGTGTCTGAAGCAGGATGAAGTGTTTGCCTGTTTTACATATGTGTTTCAGCAGGATCATCTAACACTGCCCAGGCTGTGGAAACCAAGGCCATGAAAACACAAAAACAGAAATAAATATCCAAATAAATGTTCAGCCAAAAAAGGAACCCCGACAGTCAACCATTCACAGCCATTTACAGTGAAATAAAGGGTGCTGTGACTGCATAAGGGGCATTTGAAATTCATTTCTCAATAAAACACACTCACATTCAAAGAATGAACTTCCTTTGCTTGGATACACTGTGGTGTTGAAGGAGGATCCTCTTACTATTCCTGAACACTTTAAGATGAAGGCTCTTAAGTTTATAGCCTAAATGAGCTCTTGAAAATGCACATGCTTGCATTTGAGAGACAGACATTTGGGTTGCATTAACATTAACTTCCAGAGTTCACAGCTACATATAGTTGATATTCAGGGATTGTAATTACAACACTGAAGATAAATCTAACATCAACTTTTAAATAGTGCTCTGCTTGAGTAATCCACAACATGACTCAGCTTCCCCTACAGAGCTCTGACTTGCTGATATAGATAAGAAGTCTATGTCCTGAGACACACAGCTTCTGTCCCTCTCCAAACTCTGGCAGATAAGAGCGCATACGTCCTGAGACACACAGCTTCTGTCCCTCTCCAAACTCTGGCAGATAAGAGCGCATACGTCCTGAGACACACAGCTTCTGTCCCTCTCCAAACTCTGGCAGATAAGAGCGCATACGTCCTGAGACACACAGCTTCTGTCCCTCTACAGACTCTGGCAGATAAGGGAGCGTACGTCCTGCTTCTCCACCCACTTATTCAGACTGTGCATTTGCCCTCCCTCCTGAACCACCGTTCCTTCCCCTCTTCTGCATCCCTCATACCTGCTTATTAAAATCTGTAAAGTAATAGTATGCCTTTGCTATGGCTATTACTGTTGGTTACACACGCTGCTTCTGATGCTGCTCCACTGGCTGCTGAACTCTTGCTGAGGGTCGTTCTGAATTAAAAGCTTCTGCAAAATGACTGTAATGCAAAATATTTAAAGTGTTCTGACAGATGGAAGATGGAAACAAAGGAAGGGATGAATTTAAAAGGCTTTGGCATGGTAGCACTAAATCACCCCTGAGAGACAGACTGGGATGGGGGGGGGGTAGAGAGAGATTGTGTTTGTCAAGCAGTGACCCTTTGCCCCAGCAAACCTGTTTGCCCTGAGAAGTGGCCCAGAAAATGAGATGACAGCTGAGATGCATTGCTGCTGAGAAAGAGAGAGAGAGAAGGAGAGAAAGAGAGAGGGGGGAGAGAGAAGGAGAGAAAGGGGGGTAATAAACACACCTATGTCCTGCAGGTAATAAACACATCTGCTCTCCTCTCCGACAACACCACTGCTCCTGCATGTTAACTCCAGTTAGTCATGCATTTAAACTAACAGCATCATAAAGTCACTGCCAAGAAGACAGACAAGGGAAACTATTTCAGGATATTATATTATATTGCAGAATTCACTGCATACAGATATGCGTGGGCATAGATATGGATAAGCTGGTGATGAGGTTATTTCCACAGAGCTCAGAGATAAGGTACGCCATAAAGGAGAGATCAGAGTGGAAGATCAGATGACAGTTCGCCCTCTAGTGGTGACAGATAGTCAGTGTAGGATCACTCATTACACATGCTCTCCCAGCAGTAATTAAAACGTTACACACTGTAAATTAATAAATGTTAAAATGAAGGATGTCATGCATAATTCAATCACAAGTTTGTTGTTCAAGCAAGACAGAATAGCTTCAGATTTAATTCTTGAGCTGTGAACATCTAAAAACTGAACAGTTCTTTTGTGGTAGTTCCGAAACAGCTCCCTCAGCATACCTGCAATGCCGGATCAGCCCGTCCTCATGTATTTCACTATTAAATTTTATGGGAAAAACAAGCAGAATCCCATAGGCTGCAACAGATTGGTGCTTTTATTTACTATAGTTTTAGTAATGATTTGCAACTAGCCTGTACAACAAAATGCCCTTCAGGGACAATAAAGAGTGATTGGCTGATTGATTATTAGGGGGAGGGGTTGCTGGCGGTCAGGCTGGTCTGCGTGATGTGGGTGAGTGGGTTAAAGTGGATGTGTGTGAGCAGTGCTGGGAGACTCACACTCATGCTGCGCTGTAATGCTGCTGGGCCTGTGTGTGACACACTTGCTTACAACATCCATGGAGACAGAGTGCTGGGAGAGAGAGAGAGAGAGAGAGAGAGAGAGCGAGCGAGCGAGCAAGGGAGGGAGGGAGGGGGGAAAGAGAGAGGGAGGGATCAGGATCATTGCACCATATTGATTTTTTGCTGTATGTTGTCTGTGTGCTCCTGCCTGCAGCAGAACACACGTTTACATACACGCACACACACACACACACAATGTTTCTTTCAGAAAAACAATCACACACACAGTTACTCTGAATGTAAAAAACAAAGCTACAAATAAATCAATAAATAAATTAAATAAACAACTACTGTAATTAAACTTTAAATTATTTATATTAAAAATCAGAAACATATTTTATGGGAGTTTTTATACCACATTCACACAGAACAATCTAAAATAAATAAGACATGTCTCTAAGCTAGTGTTATGTCACATAGTCAAACTAGATAATGCTACTGGTGAGAATTTTTTACTATTTTTTTCCAGTACACCTGAATTGTGATTTGCCTATGCAAACTAAAAGTCAAGAAAAACACGTTAGCTACCTAGGTTGCTGAGGTTTCATTGGTTCTCCTAAACAACCTTATCAAAACCCTTCATAGAGATTGATAAGCCTATGATAAACCCTTCATAGGGATATGAACCTGACACCTGAGAGATCTCTGTAGTTTAATTAAAATAGTATGACTACGATTACAGTGGAGTAAGTCCATCCAGGTGTGGATGTACCGTGAATTTGTACCGTCAACTGCACAAAGGTCATCAAAATTAACCTCATTACAGCTATTATTTTAATGTTAGAATGTGTATCACGTTACCACTCATTACCACTATTCTCTAAAAAAATACACATTCCAGATATGCATTCCCTATGATGAGCACAGACTTTCATTTGCGTCGACTAACTTTCATAGCTATTTTGGCCAACTTGTACCTTGGTTATGCTACACGCATAGGTTGATAACATCAGTGTTACTAACTAACGTGGACATAAATAATCCCAGTTACACTGCTATATTGCTGAGGTATGTCTTGTTTGATATTGATCAACATGATGTGTAAATCCTTACCAAAGCTTGTCCAGTGAAGCCACGGACTGTACCGGGCTCATGCGGCTGGCTAGCAGCCTCTAGCTCTGTGCTTGAATCTCTAGGCCGCGGGTAGCGATAGACCGCTATCAGTGACGCACTCGGTGAAGTTAGCATCGTTGCTAAGTGTGCCTGCAGTGCCGTCTTCTATGCAGTGCTAACTTTTCTCATGTATCTCTTGTGTTATTTCGAAGGTAAAACCCCAAAACGATGTTAATTTCTCTTGTGAAACGTACATTTTCCTCACCACTACTAGTTAGTTAGTGATTACCCAACCCCAGTGGAGCTTGTTAAGAGATTTCCGTTAGTAACGTCCTCTCTGAGGTAAACTCAGAGGTGCCTCTCCATCTCGTGAGCGCGCTCCGCCTCGCGCACAGTCAGGCCGAGTGAAGGGGGAAAAGAAGATAGCAACACAATAACCAAACGTGACAGAATAGCAGAAAATCTTCGAAAACATCAACAGATTTGTAATGCATATGACTAATATATACTTACATTTATGTATATACACACACACACATATATATAACTCTGTGAATAGTTTTATTTTTGTTCATTCTTCCGTTTAGAAAAAAACTATAATAAACAGTCGATCATAAAAAAATAACATCAACAGATCCAGATTAACAACTTATCAGTTATACATTTGATTATGTTCAAATCATGTTATTAATCATGTCACATAATAATTTTATATTAAATTAAATGTAAATGTAATCCAGGTGGCCTGTCAATTGCAGTAGAAGGAGAAAAGCCCAAAGAAGCAGCTACCAAATATTTAACTTATTGTGACAAACTTAGGTTTACAATATATGTGGTAGATTTATGGTAGCAAATGAGGCGACATCTTCCTCTTGTGTTGGAGTTACAGTATGTGCTTGTGTGCCAGTGTAAAACTAAAGAAATATTTAATACAGTTATCACACAAGTTGTTGGGTTTGAGTGCCAAGTAGGGGTGTTGCTAGACTTGGAGCTCTGCTGATGGAACAGGTCTCCAGCGCACTCATAGTCATACATGCAATCTATGATAAATAGCAAAAAACTGGTTATTTTTCATGATTGTTTGGTGGGACACAACAAATTATTACTCGAGTATGTGCCCCAGTAAATAGCATCTGGTGACACCCCAGGTGCCAAGCATGTAAAAATGATACAGTTTGTTATAAAAGATTTCCATTTAGCGCAACACAAGCATGTCTCTTAACATGAACTTTGAACGAAGATGAATGTCACTTTGTTAGTTTCTAGAGGAGGGAGACGCTTTGTTGTGAGTCAGGGACAAACTGAATCTCACAGAGATACACATTTCTCTGTTTGGGGTAAGTACAACACATAAACACATGCATGCAAGGACACACACATGCACACGCACGCGCACACACACACACACTCACACTCACATGCATGCACGCACACACGCACACACACATTCACACACACACACACACACACACACACACAGACACACACACACACAACTGATCGATACCACACAATATGGTAGGAGAGGAAACTGAAAATCAAAGTGGTTGTCATGGCAACGGCCCGGACCTGATTCCACCAATCAATGGGGTCCGTGAGGCTGCGCTGCACCCGGAGGGGAATAAACCAGTGTCCTACATAAAGAGGGAGGCACCCCAAATCTAGAGTACCCCGATACCAACTGCAACCAAAGACTGTCCACAAAAAGCAGCAACCTGCAAGCACAGCGTGGGAGAGAGGGAGGCAGAGAAGGACTGAAGGAGAGATAGAGAGAGAAAGAGTGGGGAGGGAGTAGGGAGAGACAGAGAGAGGAAGCGTGACAAGGGGAGAGATACAGGGAGACATAGTGACAGACGGAGAAAGAGAGCAGGAAAGACGGAGAGACAGAGAAAGAACAGGAGAGAAAGAAGCAAAGGACTGAAGCAGGCAGAATAAATGGCTAGTGTTTATGAAGAATGTGTTGCTCTGCGATTGCACTTGGGGATTCTGGTAGGCGCGATGTGGCTCCAAACCAGTTTCATCTGGGGAGGTAAGAATCTGTGTGTGATTAGCTGTGTTACAGAAAGAGTGTATGTGAATGTGTGTGAGAGAGAGAGTGTGTAAGAGACAGTATGTGTGTGAGAGAGAGAGTGAATGAATGTGTGAGAGAGAGAATGTGTAAGAGACAGAGTGTAAGTATGTGAGAGAGTGTGTGAGAGAGTGTGCGTGAGTGTGTGTGAATGTGTAAGAGACAGTGTGTGTGTGAGAGAATGTAAGAAACAGCGTGTGTGAGTGTGAGAGAGAGTGTGTGTGAGTGAGTGAGTGAGAGAGAGTGTGCGTAAGTGTGTAAGAGACAGTGTGTGTGAGAGAGAGTGTAAGAAACAGTGTGTGTGAGTGTGAGAGAGAGTGTGTGTGAAAGAGAGTGTGTGTGTGAGAGACAGTGTGTTTGAGTGTGAATGTGACAGAGATTGTGTGTGTGTGAGTGTGAGAGACAGTGTGTGTGAGTGTGAATGTGACAGAGAGTGTGTCTGTGTGAGTGTGAGAGAGAGTGTGTGAAAGAGAGTGTGTGTATGAGAGACAATGTGTGTGTGTGTGTGTGTGTGTATGTTGGTGGGCCTGTGTCATAATCATGTGAAAAGTGAAATCTGTACCAGTGTAATGTGGGTGACTGTAGCCCTGTTCCCACGGTTTTGGTCTCTGATGCTCAGCTGACAGCTGGTGCAGCTAACAAGAGCCTGGGGTGAGCCGGTCTCTGCTCTGCTACTGCAGGGAGGAGGTAGATACTGCTATCAAATACAGCCTGTTTATCCCAGCTGTGATCAGCCTGGCCAGTCACCATGCTGACTGAGTCCTGTCTGTGTGGAAACTTGGGTCTGCGAAATCAATAGGCCCAGTTTGTGCTGAAGGTTTGAACTGATCCTTATTACACTGGTCTACACAAAGAAGAAACACCATATGATTTGTATTAATGTATGGATTTATAGAACATTTTTGTTGATAGATATTTTGACCTTTTTTGATTTGTGTGTGTGTGCGTGTGTGTGCATGCGTGCGTGTGTGTTTCTGGTACCTGCAGTGTCTGCCCTGAAGCTGGAGGGGGCGCTAGAGAGCAGCAGTACCGTGATTAACCACTCGATGGCGCTGGTGCAGCGCATGGAGGCCCTGCTGGTCCAGGGGAATGGCAGTGACCTGGTGCTGCGGGTGCACAGTGGGCCTGACCAGGTGAAGGTGATCCAGGCCCATTCGCTGGTGTTGTCTTTGCACAGCCCCGTGTTCCAGGAGCTGCTGCAGAATGGCAGCGCCCCCAACAGCACCGGCAGCAGCACTACACTGCTGCTCACAGAGACCCCCGACTGCGCTGCCCTGTTCCACAAGTTCATCAGGTACAGAGCGTGGAATGCACAGGGGTTGAGAGGGAGAGGAGAGAGAGACAGAAAGAAGGAAAGAGTGAGGAATAGGAGAGCAAAGGAGGAAGAGGAACAAACATTCAGAACTCAGTCACTGAGTCATTTAGAACAGTTACATTTTTAAGGGTAAAGGTCGTTTAAAAAATGTCCGGTGTGTGTCTGGCATCAGAGTTCTGTTGGCAGATTTGAATGGCTGCTCATTTGTGATTGTATGATTGTATCAATAGTTTTGCATTGATCAATTGATCAAGAGCAAACTTTCAATCAAATAAAATTTAAGCAAATCAAACTTTCCCCCAGATTACATATGTGCAGATCTGGTTTCTGTGAAACATCTTGAGCAGTAGCACAGTGCATTGCCTTTACAGCTCACAGAATGTCAGGATCTGTTCTTCAGTGATTAGAACACCTTTTAGTTTTGCTCAGTCTGTCTCAGTCACTGTCCTTTTGGCATAATGTCAACGTGTGACATGCAGCATGTAGGAATGGCCTGGGCTTATTCTGATGGAGTAGCCAAATGACAAGTATACAGCAAGAGCAACTTATTTTGGGTTCTAACGATCCTTCTCCTGACCACAGAGAGCAGTCACACACTTTGTTAGGCCTATCACTCCTTAGAGGGCATGGGCTATGGATGACTACTCCACAGTGTAACAAACTGCACTAAAGGCAACAACTGGACTAAAGGCGCCCTCTAGTGGCACTTTCAACACCCGAAGTAGGGTTGTCGAACAAATTCCAAATTTCAAATATAATTTGAATTTGTAAACATAATGGGCTCTCTGGAAGTCAGACCCGCCTTTTTAAATGTAAAGTCATGTGATTTGTGTATTGTGGTGTCATTGTAAAGTCATGTGATTTGTGTATTGTGGTGTCATTGTAAAGTCATGTGATTTGTGTATTGCGGTGTCATCCAAACTTGGCGGGTCCCTCGAGCGCAGGCTAAATCTCATTCACTGCAATATTCCATTTGAGAAGGTTCTGCAAGAGATTTTGGCCTCTGATTTATAGTGTCATCTCATGCATGATGAAACTATACATATGTACTGTGTCTGACTGACTGATGCGTGTGTGTGTCGTGTATCTGATTGGCTGCTGCGTGTTTGCGCAGGTACCTGTACTGTGGGGAGATCTCGGTGCGGCTGGACCAGGCAGTCCCACTGCATAAACTTGCCAGCAGGTATGGTGTGCAGGGCCTGCAGCAGGGCCTCAGTCTGTACATGCAGAAACACCTGGCCAGCGACTCGCCTTCTGGCCACGCTGTCAGCTGGTACCACTATGCCACGCAGGCGGGTGACACTGACCTGCGGCACAGCTGCCTGCACTTCCTGTCCTGGAACCTGTCGGCCGTGCTGCAGAGCAGGGAGTGGCCGGCCGTCAGCATCCCACTGCTGATGGCCCTGCTGCAGCGATCTGACCTGGTGCTGCACAGCGAGCTCGAGCTCTTCCAGGCCCTGGAGGTCTGGATCCAGCGCAACCAGCCGGACGGACTGGCGGCCGAGAATGCTCTCCGCGCGGTGCGCTACGCCATGATTCCGCCCCAGACCCTTTTCCGCCTCCAGCGGCAGTCTCCCACGCTCAGCCGCTACCATCAGTCTGTGCGTGACCTGCTGTACATGAGCTACCAGTTCCACTCCGCCTCCCCACTACAGCTGGCCAAATACTTCAACATCAACTGCAGCCTGTTCACCCCGCGGAACTACCTGTCTCCAGGCTGGGGCTCGCCCTGGGTGATTCCCAACCCCACGCGGGATGACCGCAGTGCCAGCTTCCACACACAGCTGGGGCCAAGCGGGCACGACGCAGGGAAGCGCGTGGGCTGGAATGCGCTCTTCTCCCCCCGCTGGCTGCCCCTGGGCAGTGCCGTTCCAGGTGGGCGAGGCCAGGGGGCGGGGCCTGAGGTAGCGGCAGGGGCGGGGCATCCCCGTGTCATCGTGACCCCTGCCTCCTCGGGCGCAGACATGGCAGGGGTCAGCTTCCAGAAGACGGTGCTGGTGATGGCGCGTCAGCAGAGCGCGGTGGTGGTGCGGCACGTCTTCAACTTCCACCAGAGCACTGAGGAGACTGGTCACTTCCTGTCCAACGCTGACCTGCAGCGCCGTGCGTCCGAGTACCTGATTGACGGATCTCTGCACCTGCACGTCATCATCAAACCCCTCTACCACAGCCTGATCCTGGCCACAAAATAACGCCCCATTACTACCTGATCCTGCTAAATATGACCCCCCCCCACCAAATCCCTATCCTGCCAAATATGACCCCCCCCACCATAGCCTAACCCTGCCAAATATGACCCCCACCATAGCCTGACCCTGCCAAATATGACCCCCCACCGTAGCCTGACCCTGCCAAATATGACCCCCCACCATAGCCGGACCCTGCCAAATATGACCCTCCACTGCAGCTTGACCCTGCCAAATATGACCCCCCACCACTGCCCTATTCTTCCAAATATGACCCCCCCCACCACAGCCCTATCCTGCCAAATATGACCCCCCCACAATAGCCTGATCCTGCCAAATATGACCCCCACCACAGCCTGACCCTGCCAAATATGACCCCCACCACAGCCTGATCCTGCAAAAATCACCCTCCATCCTGAGGTTCACACACACACACACACACACACACACACACACACACACACACACACACACACACACACACACACACACACACACACACACACACACACACACACACACACACACACATGCGCACACAGACTGAGGTGCAGTAAGTGTGCAGAGGGCAGCAGCAGGATATTATGAGATTGTATGTGGATGGCCATGCCTTCCATGCCATGCAGTGTTATTATAGGGAAGCTTGCTGCCTTTGTAACTGTTATAAATACCTGGATACCCCTTCTGTCTTACCCATGCAATAAAAAACACTTCTTTTCACAATTGGGTGTCAACATCTCATATTTCTTCAACCCCTCCACTTTTTCACCATAGAGCTGTAATCAGGCTCACAATACAAGTGTTCATTTTTTCACCAACTCAGTTTAGTGAATTCAACAATCATGAACGTGAACCTGTGATAGTGGGGCTGGGCTGTAGTAGGTAGAGGGGCTGGGCTGTAATAGGTAGAGGGGCTGGGCTGTACTAGATAGAGGGGCTGGGCTGTAGTAGGTAGAGGGGCTGGGCTGTAGTAGATAGAGGGGCTGGGCTGTAGTAGATAGAGGGGCTGGGCTGTAGTAGGTAGAGGGGCTGGGCTGTAGTAGGTAGAGGGGCTGGGCTATAGTAGGTAGAGGGGCTGGGCTGTAGTAGGTAGAGGGGCTGGGCTATAGTAGGTAGAGGGGCTGGGCTGTAGTAGATAGAGGGGCTGGGCTGTAGTAGGTAGAGGGGCTGGGCTGTAGTAGAACTTGGCTATAGTAGGTAGAGGGGCTGGGCTGTAGTAGATAGAGGGGCTGGGCTATAGTAGGTAGAGGGGCTGGGCTGTAGTAGATAGAGGGGCTGGGCTGTAATAGGTAGAGGGGCTGGGCTATAGTAGATAGAGGGGCTGGGCTATAGTAGGTAGAGGGGCTGGGCTGTAGTAGGTAGAGGGGCTGGGCTGTAGTAGGTAGAAGGGCTGGGCTATAGTAGGTAGAGGGGCTGGGCTACAGTAGGTAGAGGGGCTGGGCTGTAGTAGGTAGAGGGGCTGGGCTGTAGTAGATAGAGGGGCTGGGCTACAGTAGGTAGAGGGGCTGGGCTGTAGTAGATAGAGGGGCTGGGCTGTAGTAGATAGAGGGGCTGGGCTGTAATAGGTAGAGGGGCTGGGCTGTAGTAGATAGAGGGGCTGGGCTATAGTAGGTAGAGGGGCTGGGCTGTAGTTGGTAGAGGGGCTGGGCTGTAGTAGATAGAGGGGCTGGGCTGTAGTAGATAGAGGGGCTGGGCTGTAATAGGTAGAGGGGCTGGGCTGTAGTAGATAGAGGGGCTGGGCTGTAGTAGGTAGAGGGGCTGGGCTATAGTAGGTAGAGGGGCTGGGCTGTAGCAGTAGTGAATAGTGGACATGGGCTTTTGCACGTACGGTGTGGCAGACACAATGAAGCGTATACCTAGTGGAGTCATCATGGCTGTGAAGGTGAGGAAGCCCTCTCCCCACTTCCTGTGTCCTGTATGATATCATTTCCACAGTTTCACTGTGTGTGTTACTACGTGTGTAACTTGTTGTTACTGGAATATAAGTAACACCTGGCTGCCAGGTATAAAGCAGGAAACCCTCCACTCACAAATGCATACACACGTACACATTAACCCTAACCCCTACCCTTACACACTAACCCTCACACCTACCACTACACATTAACCCTAACCCCTACTCCTACACACTAAACCTATCCCCTGGCCTTATACACTAACCCTACCCCCCTACACCTACACACTAACCCTCACACTTACCCCTACACATTAACCCTAACACCTACCCCTACACACTAAACCTATCCCCTGGCCTTATACACTAACCTTACCCCCATACACCTACACACTAACCCTCACACGTACCCTTATACATTAACCCTAACCCCTACCTCTACACTCTAAACCTAACCTCTGGCCTTATACACTAACACCTGCACTTACACACTAACCCCCACACCTACCCCATACACACTAACCCAAATGCTTACACACTGACCCTAACCCCTGCCCTTACACACAAACCTCGGTACACTAACCTAACCCCTTTCTGTAGAAGCAGATGTTGAATGTGTCATGATAGATGAATAAATACAGGGATCAATAAATAAACAAAGGGATTATGAGGGCTTCCCTGTTTCAGAATAGCAGCTGACGCAGGATATGCGTGCTGGAAACTCACTTCCTGTTGACCCTTCTTCCTCTTTCCCTTCCTCACGCTGAGCTGTGTAGCCAGGGCGATGTGTTGACCTGCATGGAGTTGATGGGCACATTGCTGGATAAGGGGCCCTGGGCATGGCATCCCAGAGCAGGCCCTGTTGTGAAAGTGTGTGTGAAATATGTGCTGGCATAATCACCATGTAAAGCAGTAAAGGTGAGGGAGTTTGGGGGTGCCAGACACCAGGAGTGTGTCATGCATTGTGGGAGGCAGCGCTTTGCTCCTCCTTCCTTAAAAGAGGAACAGACAGGAAGTGGCAGACAGGAAGTGGCTGAGAGACTACTTGAACCCCTCATTTCCCTGATGTGGGAAATATGGGAATTTGGGATTTTCCCCCAGCCAAGCTTCTCAAAAAGGTTTGTGTGAGCAACAAAAGCCATCCCCCCTCCTTTATCTTTCTGGGAAAAATTGCGGCTGTGTCTTTTTTGCCTGTGGTGCTGTGTTTCATTGTAGCCTCAGCAGCAGTCATAAAATATATATATATTCTTTAATAGAAATATGCTGTAGACATTTTTACTTTTGAAAAAGTTTACATTTTATATTGAGTCATTGACAGACCAACTGGCAGAAGTCCTACAGGATGTTGTGTCAGCACCCGGTCATTTAAACTAAACCGTGCAAAATGAGTTCCATCACAAAGCAAATGGTGGTAACTTGACCAGCATTGTGATAAAATCTATTTCAGCACAAAATGATGGGACTCAGTTACCCTGCAGACTGGCACCGTGATCGGTCCACAGATGGGCTTTAGTTCAGATTTAGTCTTCCCAACTCACATCTGACAGTTCCTGCCTTGAGTGTTGCTCTGACGTTGATCCAGTGTTGCAGAAACATTCTGCATGCTCTGTACTCTTGTTCAGCTGTAACTCCATTATCAGCCTCTAGAGAGTGCTCTCACCCCATTGATCATTGTCACCTCAGCTCTGTCAATCTCCAGTGCCATCACATTCTGAGTCCAGGTTTGACTCCAGTCCTGAAGGGGGCAGTGTCTGCAGGTGTGGGGCTGTGATTGAGTAGTTCATGTGTTAATATGACTGGCAAGCCAGCAAAGCCTGATGGCTTTGTTTGTTGCCCCACTGTCACACACGGTTCAGCTTGCAAGCATGCATGTGTGCGTGTGTGAGTTTGTGTGCATGTGTGTGTGTGCATACATGTATGAGTTTGTGTGCATGTGTGTGTGTGTGTTTGTGTACGTGCATGTGAGAGTTTGCGATTGTGTTGAGGTCTCTGAAGTTGACTGGGGAAAATCTCATGACTGCATGGTGGGGATGGTTGAGAGGTGGCGGGGGTGATCCTGGCAGGGGGGGCAGTGCTGAACCTGCTGCACTTCCATACTGTGGGACAAACGGAACAGCAAACAAAACTGAGATGAAAAACAGACAAATCAAAACATCTTGATGATAAAAGAATTTTGACCCTGAGATGCTCCCCTGCCCCCTCCCGCCCCCCACCCTGCCCCCCACCTGCTCTGACGCGCCTCATCTGACGCACATCCCCCACAACAAATATGAGCGCCCAGCCGGGCCGGGCACGGCGCGGTATTTTTAGCCGGCCGGGGTGTGCGTGGGTTGGGATGCGCCTTGCCGTTTCCTTCCTCATACTTCACACGAGCAGACACCCCAGGGGTCAAGGGTCAGGAGGGGGTGAGGGAAGCGCTCCGACTGTGTGTGAAACGCAGCACTACCGCGACCAGTTACAGTAACGATAAAGACCAACCAGCAGCCCCAGCAGCTGCCATTTTACAGTACAAACGCAGAACAGCGGTGTGCAGAATGGCGGTGTGTGAGTATGTGTGAGTGAGTGAGTGTGTGTGTGAGTGTCTGTGTATGTCTGTGTATAGTGTGTGAGTGAGTGTGTGAGTGTGTGTAGTGAGTGTTCTTCACTTTCACATGGGGGGCAGTAGCACCTGCATCAGAGCAGCTCATTGGGAAAAAGGAAGAAAACAGGATCTGAATCTCAAACAACATCCTGCCCCCCCCAGTTCCTGTCGGTGCTGTAGAAAGTGGGAATGAGATGAGCCAAGGCCGAAGGCCTTCCTGCCCTTCAACACGTCTGCGTGTGTGTGTGTGTGTGTGAGTGTGTGTGTATGTGTGTGAGTGTGTATGTGTGTGAGGGTGTGTAAGGGTGTGAGTGTGTGTGTGTGTGTGTGAGTGTGTGTGTAAGGGTGTGTGTGTGGGTGTGTGTGTATGTGAGACAGTATTTGAGTGTGTGTGTGTGTGTGTGCGTGTGAGAGGGTATGTGTGAGTTTTTGAGTGTGAGTGTGTGTTTATGTGTTTGTGAGTGTGGGTGAGTGTGTGAGAGTGTGTATGTGTTTGTGAGTGTGGATGAGTGTGTGAGAGTGTGCGTTTGTGAAAGATGTTTGTGTGTCTGCAGCACAGGTGTGTTTGGTGTCTCTATAGAGCAGGTGTGCTTGGTGTCTCTATAGAGCAGGTGTGTTTGGTGTCTCTATAGTGCAGGTGTGTTTGGTGTCTCTATAGAGCAGGTGTGCTTGGTGTCTCTATAGAGCAGGTGTGTTTGGTGTCTCTATAGTGCAGGTGTGTTTGGTGTCTCTATAGAGCAGGTGTGCTTGGTGTCTCTATAGAGCAGGTGTGTTTGGTGTCTCTATAGTACAGGTGTGTTTGGTGTCTCTATAGAGCAGGTGTGTTTGGTGTCTCTATAGTGCAGGTGTGTTTGGTGTCTCTATAGAGCAGGTGTGCTTGGTGTCTGTATCTCCCTCTATCTCTACCTCAGCACAAACTCTCTCTCTTTGTCTGTCTTTCTACCTCTCTCATTCATACACACACACAAACTCACACACAGGAAGGGCAAACAGTGGCAGTAAGAGGAAGTGAATGCGGCGATATTGTGCGTATGAGGAAGGTGAAGTGTTAAAGGTATTAGGCAAAGTGGAGCTGGGTGTTGTGAGTATCCTGTGTACAACAAACACTTCCTCTCTGCTCCTTTCCTACAGACACAAACTACAAAACAACAGACAGGAGGGGGGCATTTGGGAAGCTGGGGGGAGGGGGCTGTGGACAGGGAGTTAGAAAAGTGAAAGCAGCTTTGCAACCTCCTCTAGGCCCTCAGTATGGGGTCATTTTGGACTGTAGCTGTAGAGTCAGCTGTGCTGCTGAGAGTGTGTAGAGTTAACCTTAAATGTAGCAGAAGAAGTAGCCGTAGCTGTCGAGTTAGCTGTAGTGTGATTGTGAGTGTGTGTGTGTGTGTGTGTGTGCGCGTGCATGCGTGCGTATGTGTGAAGTGTGTGTGTGAAGTGTGGGCTGCAGCTACACTATCCTCAGGGCCTTGTGTGGCATGTGACACCTTTTCCTGCAGTTTGTTGGACAGAGAGCCCTCCCCTACAACCCCTAACCTGCATGAGTGAGAAAGATCCAAGTGCAGATGGGCTGTAACCAGAGCAGCGGAAAGCACCTGAGTTACTGAGTTTTGCCAGGTTAAGGAGTGGCAACAGCAACAACAGCGTTAGTGATAATAATAAAGGACAGAGGGAGGGAGTAACTGCGCAGATTAAACTGCAGAATGTTTCAGTTGCTGATGAGCCGTGTCTCTGAGAGGAGTGAGGCTGGAGCAGCAGTGGAGGCCCTGCACCATGAACCTGCTAAAGACTGCAGTAAGTCTGAGGAGAGCTGCGCTTCATATGACAGAACTGTGTGCAATGTGCCCTCCCACAGCGGGGACTAACTAAGTAACTAACCAACCCTAACCCAAATAACCATAACCCTACCCCTAAGCCTAACCCTGCCTCTTCTCTCCTGGGGGGTACGGCAGTGAGGTTGTAGGGGTAGGGGGGGGGGACATGTGTGTATTCTCCAGAGCTGTGTCTGCCACAGGAAGCAGAGGAATCTGGACTTCTTTCTAACTTTTTCCTGAAGGTCCGAAGCTACTGGTAAATTTAGAATACAGCTGTGCCCTGTGGAAACTTCCACAGCCCTGATCCTCAGCCCCAATCAGCTTCAGCTTCCACAGCCCTGATCCACAGCCCCAATCAGCTTCAGCTTCCACAGCCCTGATCCACAGCCACAATCAGCTGCAGCTTCCACAGCCCCGATCCACAGCCCCAATCAGCTTCAGCTTCCACAGCCCTGATCTACAGCCACAATCAGCTGCAGCTTCCACAGCCCTGATCCACAGCTCCAATCAGCTTCAGCTTCCACAGTCCTGATCCACAGCCCCAATCAGCTTCAGCTTCCACAGCCCCAATCAGCTTCAGCTTCCACAGCCCTGATCCACAGCTCCAATCAGCTTCAGCTTCCACAGCCCTGATCTACAGCCACAATCAGCTGCAGCTTCCACAGCCCTGATCCACAGCCCCAATCAGCCTCAGCTTCCACAGCCCTGATCCACAGCCCCAATCAGCTTCAGCTTCCACAGCCCTGATCCACAGCCACAATCAGCTCCAGCTTCAACAGCCCTGATCCACAGCCCCAATCAGCTTCAGCTTCCACAGCCCTGATCCACAGCCCCAATCAGCTTCAGCTTCCACAGCCCTGATCTACAGCCACAATCAGCTGCAGCTTCCACAGCCCTGATCCACAGCCCCAATCAGCTTCAGCTTCAACAGCCCTGATCCACAGCCCCAATCAGCTTCAGCTTCCACAGCCCTGATCCACAGCTCCAATCAGCTTCAGCTTCCACAGTCCTGATCCACAGCCCCAATCAGCTTCAGCTTCCACAGCCCCAATCAGCTTCAGCTTCCACAGCCCTGATCTACAGCCACAATCAGCTGCAGCTTCCACAGCTCCAATCAGCTGCAGCTTCCACAGCCCCAATCAGCTTCAGCTTCCACATCCCTGATCCAGAGCCCCAATCAGCTTCCAAAGCCGAAAGATGAGTGGTGTGTTCTACAGTGTCCCCATCACTGTGCTGGGGCTTTGGAATATTTGTGTGAACCAGAGACTGATCAACACTCATCAAATCGAAGTGGACGATCAAGTTCCATGACACCCTTTACATACACATAAACACATGGCACAAATGTTAAGACATTACATGTTGGCTAATGAACTGCCTGTTCAATAGAAAATGACCATAATCTAAAATAAATCCATGAAATTAGGAGGGTTTCCTGGCAACACTGTGGAAAGAGGCAGATTTATAAATGGAATCAACCCCTCCATGTGTGTAGGAGGGTTTCCTTAGCTGTCATGATAGCAATATCAGGGTCAACAAGAAGTCAAGCAAAAATCGGTATTATGGTTGCTGGATTTAAAATGTTAAAAAAATCCAAAAACAAACAGAGGACACACACAATGGCCCAGTGTGTCAGTGCGTATTCCGGGACTTCCCATAATAACACGCCTCGTTGACCTCAGTGCCGAGCTCGGGCTAACAGCTGCTCTGTGCCTGGGTTAGACAGCTGTGGGGGGCACTAGGGGGTGGGAGGTACTAGCTGTCGGAAACGTAGTGGGTGCAGTGGGGCTTCTTCACAGTCTGTTTTTAGGATGTGTAACGTGACCCAGAGGCTGTCCCCCCCCCCCGCAGATTGTTAGACAGCTGTAGCGGCTCTTCAAACAGGACAGCTGACCGATAAAAACACAAGTATCATCTTTCCTGTTTTATTTTTATCAGGTGAAGGTTACGCGCCTGACAGTCTTTCTTCCTTTTATTGTTGTGGTTTTCATTGTAATTTCTGCCTATGGTAGAAATAATCTGACTTTCATTCAGAGCTGACATGGGAGCTGGCAGAGGAAGCAGAGTGCACTTTACTCAGTTGCTATGGCAACATAGGTTCATCCCATTCCCTGGCATCTGATACTTGTGCTCAGGTTTTGGGGGGATTTCCCACTGCAGAGCCACCCCATGGTTTACTTGATTCTGGGAAAGTCAGACAGACCTCATCCCCCTGGAGAGAGGAATGCCACCGCTGTTGTCTCCTCCTTTCTCTCTGAAACCACAGCTCAGCAGATCAGCACAGACGAGCGAGAACAGCACAGATCAGCGCAGATCAGTGAGAACAGGACAGCTCAGCAGATCAGCACAGACCAGCAAGGACAGCACAGATTAGCACAGACCAGTGAGAACAGCACAGCTCTCTGAGAGATCAGCACAGCCCAGTGAGACCAGCACTGCTCTCTGAGAGACCAGCAAAGCCCAGTGAGACATCGCAGCTCTCTCGTTACATATCCGCTTTCCCAGCAATGCAAAACAAAAATGTGACGGGAAATTACTATGAAAGTTCCTGAATATTTCCTCGTTTGATTTCCATAAGGGCTCATTTGAAAATTTGCAGCTATTTGAATTGGCAGTTGGTTCCGGTTAGCTGTTGATATGCTTTCGATATTCCGTTCAGCGGGGAAGTTAGCATTGGCGACAGAAAACTTGCTGTATGGATTTTTAGCTTATCAGTTATTTGCTCTTTTCAGATGTCATATTGATCATATGAATGAAGCTGTAATTTAAACCTTACAGCCTTCTACCACTCATCTTACCATGAATATTTCAATCAGGGACTGTCGAGGAGTCTCAGTACCCCACACTCTCACATGCAGATCTGATGGCAGCCCCTGCAGGTAACGGGAGCTGACTCAGGCTGACTTTATTGGGCTTTCTCAAACATGGATTGTTCCTCTTGTTTTGGGACAGGCGGAAAAAGACAGCTGGTACCTCTGCCACAGCCCAGCTCTCTGCTGCACCCTGGCTGGCGGCTGGTACAGGTCCCATGGAAACATGCTCGGGGGGGGAGAGAGAGAGCCTGTGGTGGGGTGAACTGCCTGTTCGTTTGGTTACCTGCCTGTGTGATTACCTGTTTGTGAGGTTACATTACGCTATTGGCTATTGAGCAGTAAACCAAAATGTACATTCCTACTCACTACCCATTCATACTGTTGGATTTTTTAGTGAAGGAATACAGCTTAATGGTACAACAGCAGTTCCCTTTGTGGGGAATTGAACATGAGACCTTAGGGTTAAAAGCCCTTAACCATTATACTACACTGCTGTCCGGATTTCCTGTGTGCAACTACCTGCATGCCTAATTACCTGTGTTTGTGCTTACCTTTACCTGTAATAATCTGTGTGTGAGTTACCTATAAAAGGGATATGAAACCCTGGACTCAGTGGGCCTCATTCACCAATATCTTCCTCAGTTTTTTCTTAAATTTGTTCTTGAGAAATGTCCTAAGAAAAGTCTACGTCAGATTCATGACACGTAAGTAGACCGCAGAATTGTTCGCACTTGTGTTCTTATCATGTTGAATCCCACTGTTCTTGTAAATTGAAAGCGCATGCCAGTTTTTCACAATTAGCATAGGTAAACGCCCCACCAATCCCCATAAAAGGGCATGAGACTGCAGGGCTGTGTGCACACACAGAACTCACACACAGGAATTGAAAAGTTGAGAAGTCAAGAATGCCCAAACGCTTACACAGTTAGCCTCAGCACTGGCCACAATCTCCGAGACACTAAAAGAAATCAATACAAATTTTTAAAAAATTTTAAAAAATAAAGATATGCACTGAAACCTGTTTGACATTGTAAAAGTCAAATTCATTTTAAAGCCTTTACTTACAAATGAGAAATTAATTGCTGTTGAACTTGGACAGCAGGTCTGTTGTCCGATCCCAGGAGTGGGTCGGGATGCACATCTTCTTGTTGTTGTGGTGGCTGAAGGGGAAGTGAAGATGTCAATGGTGCAATCGATGGTGGAGCGAGTATGTGTGTGCTGCTGATTGGAGGACACCTCTTGGTGAGTCTGAGGGTTGGTGAGTGGTGTGGACATATTGTCGATCTCCTAATATAACAAGCCACCATAGGAATAGAAGCCCACTGTTGCTGGGATTTATAATTACTCAAAGATGTGTACCAATGAGCCATGCGTCTCCAGCAGCTCCTTGTCCAAGGTGCATACCCACAGAACTGTTTTGTAAAATGTAGGCGTCGAGTGCAGCTCCTGGGAAGCAGGAGACCACATTCAGAAGGTGGTTCTGGGATTTGCAGATGAGTTGTACATTTATGGAGTATTATTGCTTGTAGTTGAGATATGGGAATGGATCTGGAGAGGGTGACTTAATGTGCACGTGTGTGCAGTCTATTGCGCCGATGGTGTTGGGTAGACCAGCAATAGAATGGAATCCTCTCTTGACTGGGACCTGATCTTCTGCTGGATTGGGGAATTTTATGTATTGTGTGGCCAGTTGATTTATTCCATCCATGACTCACAGGAGAGCGTGTTCAAATTAACATAATTGATGTGAATTGAAGTGATAGCATAGTGTTTGGACAAACATGTCAGTACTCAAATGTTTGTAAGAGTACTCTTGAGTGAGCGTAGATTCTTTTCTTACTTAAAAACAAATCCCACATAAGATAACATTGGTGAATGTCAGAATCTTTGTGAAAACTGTGTCAGTGCGGTTTAAGAAGAAAATTCTTCTTAAGAATGGTTGGTGAAGAGGCCCATTGTTAGTATTTTACTCAAACACCTGGCAGAGAGAAATATACCCCCAAACTCTGTGCAGACAGTACTGTACCCCCAAACCGAGAGCAAAGAGGATTGTACCCACAAACCCAGAACAGAGATACCTGTACCCCCAAAGCCAGAGCAGAGATTACTGAACCCCCAAAACCAAAGCAGAGATACCTGTACCCCCAAAACCAGAGCAGAGAGGACTATACCCCAAACCCAAAGCAGAGAGTATTATACCACCAAACACAGAGCAGAGAGGACTATACCCCAAACACAGAGCAGAGAGGACTATAACACCAAACACAGAGCAGAGAGGACTATACCACCAAACACAAAGCAGAGAGTATTATACCCCAAACACAGAGCAGAGAGGACTATACCCCAAACCCAAAGCAGAGAGGATTATACCACCAAACCCAAAGCAGAGAGTATTATACCACCAAACACAGAGCAGAGAGGACTATACCCCAAACACAGAGCAGAGAGTATTATACCACCAAACACAGAGCAGAGAGGACTATACCACCAAACCCAAAGCAGAGAGTATTATACCCCCAAACACAGAGCAGAGAGTATTATACCCCAAACCCAAAGCAGAGAGTATTATACCCCCAAACACAGAGCAGAGAGGACTATACCCCAAACCCAAAGCAGAGAGTATTATACCACCAAACCCAAAGCAGAGAGTATTATACCACCAAAACCAGAGCAGAGAGGACTATACCCCAAACCCAAAGCAGAGAGTATTATACCACCAAACACAGAGCAGAGAGGACTATACCCCAAACCCAAAGCAGAGAGTATTATACCCCCAGACACAGAGCAGAGAGGACTATACCCCAAACACAGAGCAGAGAGTATTACACCCCAAACACAGAGCAGAGAGGACTATACCCCAAACCCAAAGCAGAGAGTATTATACCACCAAACACAGAGCAGAGAGTATTATACCCCAAACACAGAGCAGAGAGGACTATACCCCAAACCCAAAGCAGAGAGTATTATACCACCAAACACAGAGCAGAGAGTATTATACCACCAAACACAGAGCAGAGAGGACTATACCACCAAACACAGAGCAGAGAGTATTATACCACCAAACACAGAGCAGAGAGGACTATACCACCAAACACAGAGCAGAGAGTATTATACCACCAAACACAGAGCAGAGAGGACTATACCCCAAACCCAAAGCAGAGAGTATTATACCCCCAAACACAGAGCAGAGAGGAAACACAGAGCAGAGAGTATATACCAAACACAAAGAGAGGACACAGAGCAGAGCGGACTGGATTTCAGATCCAAATGGGGAACACTTGATATGGGAATTCCCGGTTCAGTTCCAGAGGGGCCCAGCAGGGGAAATGTGGAAATCCCACACACATTTCCGCAGAAGGATCTCCACGCCCAGCCCACACACACACACACACACAATCACACACACAGAAACACCAAGACAGACCCACATGCACATACTCTCACTGAAAGCCTAAAAAGCGACACAAACATGCAGAGCCGGTCTCCTCAATGCTGGCCCAGCGAACTGCCGGCATCGCTGCGCATGGTGTGTGTGGTTGTCATGGCAGTGGGTGTAAAGATGGCGGAGGTGTTGTTGTATCGTCTTGTCTCAGGGGGATCTGGGCAGCCCTATCCTCTCCCCTGGGCTGGGAGACCCCAGGGGCTGCAGGAGAGCTGGCTGCCCCATGTGGTGATGTCAGTCCTTGGGAGAGGCAGTACCTGCTCTGGGAGTTTCTGCAGGCCCTGTGGGAGTAGCAGCCTAACACTCGTTTTACTCCAGCTCTGCTCTCACAGCTGCACTTTGCCTCTCTGCAGCACAAGGGCTGCTGCCACGGTGGAAAATGGCTCCTTAATGGCAGCTAGTTTTGGCTGTGAGGTCATGTTATTAATCTCTCATCTACTTGCTGTCATTTCATCCAAAGCTCCCTTCTATGCCTTTCTTCTCCCCCTTCTCTCTCCATTCCTTTCTCCCTACTCCTCTTCCCTTTCTCCCTACTCCCTCTTCCCTTTCTCCCCTCTTCCTTTCTCCCTACTCCTCTTTCCTTTCTCCCTACTCCTCTTTCCTTTCTCTCTCCCTCCATCCCACCTCTGTTCTTTCCCTGCTCTCCTGAGTCCTTCTCTGTATAGTATCTGGTTGTACTGTAAGAAGCCCCAGAGTCCCAGTGTGAGTTTGAACTGTTCCTCTGTGAGGAGGAGGAAACAGTTGAGCATTTGTTCTTACACTGCTAAAACAGTTTCTTCAGATACTGGAATATTCTGGAATATTCTGATTTCCTGATACTTTGGACATCTGTGAAGCAAACAAATCCAGTATTTTCCTGAAGGTGATGCAAATAAAAAAGTGTTGTGCTGTTGGGTAACCCAAATGTGCTCGTTCACTCACATGCAGCGATCTGCCACCAGAGGAAACAGGAAAGGGGGGTGGCACCGCACACATCTGCTGAAATCTCAGCTTGTTGGGCCAGCAGTTTGGGTTCAGTGTCTTATAGAATTATTGGCATATCCAAAGCGATTTGTTTATTGTTAAGGATTACCTATACTTATTTTGGTTCATAATAATTGTATAATTTTACGTTATATTTTTTATTTAGCTGTCATGCTTTGACAAAATGTGCACCAGTAACAGCACGAGTTAATGCTAATAAAGCACACTGTACTGATGTGTTTTGGTCTGGCTCTACATTCCTCTCTCTTGGGAACTTTACAGATGGTGACGTCTGCAGTTGTCAGCTCTTTTGCTGCAGGTAGGATCTCCATGGCAACACTCATCTGCCTCAGTGGGAGTGTTCCTACCTGTCCCAGGTATGCGTGTGTACATGTGTGTACATATGTTTGTCATGTGATTGTGTCTGTGTGTGTGGACATCTATAATGTTTATATTGTTATTGATAGTAACTAAGACATTGTCTTATCTATCTTCTTCATGTCTGTGCCTATTAAAGGTATAGTTTTTGGCTGCGTGATGTTGGAGCTCAGGGTTTCCCCTGACTGATACTCTTCCTTCAAACATTCTGCCGTCCCCATATTCACTCTTTCCTGTCTAACACAAACATGGCACAGCACCCAGGACATGATGTTGTACACAAAGGTGAGAGAGTTTTATTGTAGCAGTAGGGTTAGCTCTGTATTGTAGCAGTAGGGTGCGCTCTGTATTGTAGCAGTAGGGTGTGCTCTGTATTGTAGCAGTAGGGTTAGCTCTGTATTGTAGCAGTAGGGTTAGCTCTGTATTGTAGCAGTAGGGTGTGCTCTGTATTGTAGCAGTCGGGTTAGCTCTGTACTGTAGCAGTGGGGTGCGCTCTGTATTGTAGCAGTAGGGTGTGCTCTGTATTGTAGCAGTAGGGTTAGCTCTGTATTGTAGCAGTAGGGTGCGCTCTGTATTGTAGCAGTAGGGTGCGCTCTGTATTGTAGCAGTAGGGGTTAGTCTGCTCTGTATTGTGGCAGTAGGGTTAGCTCTGTATTGTAGCAGTAGGGGCTCTGCTCTGTGGGTTGCTCTGTATTGTAGCAGTAGGGTGCGCTCTGTATTGTAGCAGTCTCTGTATTGTAGCAGTAGGGTGCGCTCTGTATTGTAGCAGTTAGCTCTGTATTGTAGCAGTAGGGTGCGCTCTGTATTGTAGCAGTAGGGTTAGCTCTGTATTGTAGCAGTAGGGTGCGCTCTGTATTGTAGCAGTAGGGTGCGTCTCTGTATCTGTATTGTAGCAGTAGGGTTAGCTCTGTATTGTGTGCTCTGTATTGTGGCAGTAGGGTTAGCTCTGTATTGTAGCAGTAGGGTGCGCTCTGTATTGTAGCAGTAGGGTGTGCTCTGTATTGTAGCAGAAGGGTTAGCTCTGTATTGTAGCAGTAGGGTGCGCTCTGTATTGTAGCAGTAGGGTTAGCTCTGTATTGTAGCAGTAGGGTGCGCTCTGTATTGTAGCAGTAGGGTTAGCTCTGTATTGTAGCAGTAGGGTGCGCTCTGTATTGTAGCAGTAGGGTTAGCTCTGTATTGTAGCAGTAGGGTGCGCTCTGTATTGTAGCAGTAGGGTTAGCTCTGTATTGTAGCAGTAGGGTTAGCTCTGTATTGTAGCAGTAGGGTTAGCTCTGTATTGTAGCAGTAGGGTGCGCTCTGTATTGTAGCAGTAGGGTTAGCTCTGTAATGTAGCAGTAGGGTTAGCTCTGTATTGTAGCAGTAGGGTTAGCTCTGTATTGTAGCAGTAGGGTGCACTCCGTATTGTAGCAGTAGGGTTAGCTCTGTATTGTAGCAGTAGGGTGTGCTCTGTATTGTAGCAGAAGGGTTAGCTCTGTATTGTAGCAGTAGGGTGCACTCTGTATTGTAGCAGTAGAGCTAGGTCTTGGGTTAGGTGCTTGAATCTGTATTGATGCTTCCAGTAGATCCACTGGCTTTTGTACAGAGAGATCTCACAGAGTGGCACACATGCTGTTCCATAACCCATTTCATGCCATCTATAACACATTCAACCATCCTGCCACTGCTACCCTGCTGCTGCTATTATCTAGCCATCTTACAAATCACCCAACTGTGGCCCTGACTTCACTGCTGCTAATGCTAATGCTAAAACCATACTTCACACACACACACACTGCTAATGCTCATTCTAAAACCATACTTCACACACACACACACACACACACACACACACACACACACACACACACACACACACACACACACACACACACACACACACACACACAAACACACTGCTAATGCTAATGCTATAACCATACTTCACATACACTGCTTATGCTAATGCTATGACCATGCTTCCCATACATTACAGTTAAACAGTGGCGCTATCTGTGCTGATGGGAGATTTACAGGGGAGGCTAAAGACAGCGGCGTGTGTTTGAGGTCAGTGTTCCAGCAGTTGAAAACTATTTTCAGCAGCAGATCCACTCATCAGCGCCTGACTGCCAGATATATTTGTTTCCTTAGTGATGAGCCTGTTGGAATCTGGGTGTGCATGTTTGAGGGTGTAGGCTTTGGCACGGTCTTTGCACGCGGTCCTTTCTCCTGCTACTCCGAATGAATCTGTGTCGCTGCATTGGCACTGAGACACAGACAGACTGGAACATGCGGCTTTCAGTGTGATGTTTTTGAGTTCAGCTTCTGTGAGTGCAAGGCTTCTGTAACCTGTATCAGATGTTGAAGAATACAGCAGCCAGCCGAACAGCGAACGCTGCTGAGTTCACTTCTGCTCCCAATGACAGTGTAACCCCGTCATGACCTGCTGTTGTTGTTCTTCTTCTTGTCGTTATTGTTGTTTTTATTTTTAAACCGTGACAGAATGGAAAATGACAATGCAAGTGATATTCAATCTGAGAGCATAATTCTACCACTTGTGAGGGCAAAGTGTGTGGGCGCACCAATGTTTGTATGAGTGTGTGTGTCATGTTCTAAATAAAGAAATGTTTTGGCAGATTGAATTAACAAAGACCTCAGTGCTGTAATGAGGATGGTAAACATGTCTAATTGGCTCATCGAGCGGAGGCCACATGACAGAGCAACGTGCAAAACCAGAAGCCAAGCACAGCGAACTACCCAAAGCCAGACTACTCAAGGTGCTGTCTCTCAGCCTAGCCTAGCATAGCTACAGTGCTGTCTCTCAGCCTAGCCTAGCATAGCCACAGTGCTGTCTCTCAGCCTAGCCTAGCATAGCCACAGTGCTGTCTCTCAGCCAAGCCTAGCATAGCCACAGTGCTGTCTCTCAGCCCAGCCTAGCATAGTCACAGTGCTGTCTCTCAGCCTAGCCTAGCATAGCCACAGTGCTATATCCCAGCCTAGCCTAGCATAGCCCCAGTACTGTCTCCCAGCCTAGGCTAGCATAGCCACAGTGCTGTCTCCCAGCCTAGCCTAGCATAGCCACAGTGCTGTCTCTCAGCCTAGCCTAGCATAGCCACAGTGCTGTCTCCTAGCCTAGACTAGCATAGCCATAGTACCATCACCCAGCCTAGCCTAGCATAGCCACAGTGCTGTCTCCCAGCCTAGCCTAGCATAGCCACAGTGCTGTCTCTCAGCCTAGCCTAGCATAGCCACAGTGCTGTCTCCTAGCCTAGACTAGCATAGCCATAGTACCGTCTCCCAGCCTAGCCTAGCATAGCCACAGTGCTGTCTCTCAGCCTAGCCTAGCATAGCCACATTGCTGTCTCCTAGCCTAGACTAGCATAGCCATAGTACCGTCTCCCAGCCTAGCCTAGCATAGCCAGAAGGATGAAAGTGCTAAATGTTCTAGAGTGGGCTAAATGTTGTGTTTGTTGGTCATCAGCAAAAACGTTAATAAAAATGAAAAAAAAAAATGTTAATGCAACATTACATTAAAAACATTTCTTTCCCTCAGCAATTTTCAATGAAAAGCTTCACGCACAGAGCGCTGTGAGCTACAGAGCGTGACCGGCTTCACGCACAGAGCGCTGTGAGCTACAGAGCGTGACCTGCTTCACACACAGAGCGCTGTGAGCTACAGAGCGTGACCTGCTTCACACACAGAGCGCTGAGCTGAGCGTGACCTGCTTCAGCGCTGTGAGCTAGAGCGTGACCTGCTTCACACACAGAGCGCTGTGAGCTACAGAGCGTGACCTGCTTCACACACAGAGCGCTGTGAGCTACAGAGCGTGATCTGCTTCACACACAGAATGCTGTGAGCTACAGAGCGTGACCTGCTTCACACACAGAGCGCTGTGAGCTACAGAGCGTGACCTGCTTCACACACAGAGCTGTGAGCTACAGAGCGTGACCTGCTTCACAGAGCGTGTGAGCTACAGAGCGTGACCTGCTTCACACACAGAGCGCTGTGAGCTACAGAGCGTGACCTGCTTCACACACAGAGCGCTGTGAGCTTCACAGCGTGACCTGCTTCACACACAGAGCGCTGTGAGCTACAGAGCGTGACCTGCTTCACACACAGAGCGCTGTGAGGAGCTTCACAGAGCGTGACCTTCACACACAGAATGCTTCACACACAGAGCGCTGCGCTACAGAGCGTGACCTGCTTCACACACAGAGCGCTGTGAGCTACAGAGCGTGACCTGCTTCACAGAGCGCTGTGAGCTGCAGAGCGTGACCTGCTTCACACACAGAGCGCTGAGCTACAGAGCGTGACCTGCTTCACACACAGAGCTGACTGAGCAGAGCGTGACCTGCTTCACACACAGAGCGCTGTGAGCTACAGAGCGTGACCTGCTTCACACACAGAGCGCTGTGAGCTACAGAGCGTGACCTGCTTCACACACAGAGCGCTAGGAGCTACAGAGCGTGACCTGCTTCACACACAGAGCGCTGTGAGCTACAGAGCGTGACCTGCTTCACACACAGAGCGCTGTGAGCTACAGAGCGTGACCTGCTTCACACACAGAGCGCTGTGAGCTACAGAGCGTGACCTGCTTCACACAGAGCGCTGTGAGCTACAGAGCGTGACCTGCTTCACACACAGCGCTGTGAGCTACAGAGCGTGACCTGCTTCACACACAGAGCGCTGCTAGGAGCTTCACAGAGCGCTGTGACCCTGCTTCACGCACAGAGCGCTGAGCTACAGAGCGTGACCTGCTTCACACACAGAGCGCTAGGAGCTACAGAGCGTGACCTGCTTCACACACAGAGCGCTGTGAGCTACAGAGCATGACCTGCTTCACGCACAGAGCGCTGTGAGCTACAGAGCGT
This sequence comes from Albula goreensis, assembly GCA_022829145.1. NCBI lineage: Eukaryota > Metazoa > Chordata > Actinopteri > Albuliformes > Albulidae > Albula > Albula goreensis. The sequence continues at coordinate 298,804 of CM040759.1, read as the reverse complement.
GACCTGCTTCACGCACAGAGAGCTGTGAGCTACAGAGCGTGACCTGCTTCACACACAGAGCGCTGTGAGCTACAGAGCGTGACCTGCTTCACGCACAGAGAGCTGTGAGCTACAGAGCGTGACCTGCTTCACACACAGAGAGCTGTGAGCTACAGAGCGTGACCTGCTTCACACACAGAGCGCTGTGAGCTACAGAGCGTGTGAGTGTGTGTGTGTGTGTGTGTGTGTGTGTGTGTGTGTGTGTGTGTGTGTGTGTAAAGTGGGGGTGACAGGTTGGAATTTAGGTAGGGACTGTGTGCTGGATCCTTTACATTAGTTTGTATTCTGTTTGATTACATCGTTCCTTTACATTAGTTTGTATTCTGTTTGATTACATCGTTCCTTTACATTAGTTTGTATTCTGTCTGATTACATTGTTCCTTTCGTTAGTTTGTATTCTGTCCCGCTGTTTCCTGGGCGGATGCTTGGGCTTTTTCTCCACCACAGAGCTGCGTGAGAAACGCGCCGTCCTGGCTTCTGCACCACAGCCCAAATATAAAAATGCACAGTAAGGAACAGAGTTTTTTTTACATTTTAAATCTGTAGTAGTGCAGAAATGATTGTTTATCTGAAGGCCATGGTTACAGTAGCTGTGTGATGCTGTCAGACTCCAGGACTAAAACCAAATTATTTGATTGGCAGTTGCCAAGCAAAGTTTTGTAATGGCTAGGTTTCAGCCAAACTGTATTATATTGGAACCCAGTGTAAAACATGCCAGATTTAGTGTTTCCTGAGTGATATAAGAGTGTTTCTTTTTGTCTCATTTGCAGCAGAATATTTAGGCTGGGGCTTTTACAGGGCCTAGCTGACACTGTGGAGACAGGATGTGTCCTTTAAAGAAATTTTAGAAATTGACACCCAGAATACTTTTCTCTCATTGTCCAAGAGAGGCTTTTCCATGGGAGTGAGGGTTAGGGTTAGGGTACACAGGTGTGTCTTTCTCTACCTGCAGTTGTTGGGAGACGTGGCATCTTAATTGGCAACCGGCAAAACCTATGTGAAGGAGTGAAGTTGGCGGCCCTGATCTCTTCTGGAGATGGCTCTCTCTCACTCTGTATCTTGGCCTTACGGCTGTGGTCTGCACTGTTTCCTGTTTATTTTTGAGCAGTGTCGTGTTGTATGTGTACCATGCAACATTTACTAGCAATAAAATACATATTATTGCGTTGTTTGGCATTTATGGCTCCCGTGTCTTCATGTTGCTTCTAGCCAGTGGTAAGGATGTGACAAAAGGGTACGATGGTGGAGCCTCAGGTTCCAAAGACTGACCACTGGTGCACTGATGCATCCATCCGGTGCACTTATTAACTATAGGAGGATGTATGTGAGTGAGTGTATGTGTGTGTGTGTGTGTGTGTGTGTGTGTGTGTGTGTGTGTGTGTGTGTGTGTGTGTGTGTGTGTGTGGGTTTGTGTGTGTGTGCATGTGTGTGTGTGTGAGTGTGTTTGCGTGTTTGTGTGTGTATTTGTGAGTGTGTGTGTGTGTGTGTGTGTTTGTGAGTGTGTATGTGTGTGTGTATGAGTAGAGGAAATTCTGCTTGCTGGATTGATTCTGCTAGCTGAGAGAGCTATCCGTACAGCAACATAATTTTACAAGGCTGGGGGGACTATTTCTGTCTCAATGCGGACTCTGGGATACTCCCCCTCCTACATCCTCACATCCATGTTTCCAGCATCACACACACACTCCATCACACACACTCTCAATCACACAGACACACTCTATCACACACACACGCTCCATCACATGCACACACTCCATCACACACAAGCTCAATCACACAACCACACACGCCATCACACACACACACGCTCCATCACACGCACACACACTCCATCATACGCACACTGAATCACACACACACACACACACACCATCACACACACACTGAATCACACACACACACACACACACACACACACACACACACTCCATCACAGGAACACACACTCCATCATACGCACATTCAATCACACACACACACACACACACACACACACACACACACACACACACACACACACAATCACACACACACACACACACACACTCCATCACACACTCTCAATCACACACACACACACTCCATCACACACACACACACACTGAATCACACACACACACACACACACACACACACACACACACACACACACACACACACACACACACACACACACACACACACACACACACACACACTCCACCACACACACTGTCCATCACACACTCACACTCCATCCAGTTGAATAAGCTTCTATGCATTAAATGATGTGTATTGAGATGTGTTTGATCGTGGACCGGAAACTGGCGGCAGAATAATCCTGCCCATGAGGAACTATGTCTGTTTGTGTTTTTTTAGAAAAATCAACTATAATAAAATAGGCAAAACAGTTTGCACTTGAAACACTTTGTTAAATTTCAGGTAAATGAAGGAGCTGATCAGATTAAGACAGGGAGCCTGTTTTACATGGGCCCGGCTGTTTGCTACGCTTAAACACTTTTATTGTTCTTAAACAAACGGCGGAGTGGAGGCAGGGGCCTGCGATGGCGCTAACAATGAGCCGCTACTCTTCCCCTCCAACGGGAAACACAAACTCACTCAGCCTTTCCTCCTCACAGATTTACATGAATAATTCAATAAATAAAGGGATATTAAATGGTGTGACCGGAAAAGGACCCAGCCTCACCTTCTACTTTCCCACCAGAACCTCAGCTGCCCTGCCTGTTTCCGTGGGCTCCTGTCCCCAGGGCTTTGTCTGCCCATGCCGTAATCTCTGCGCCACCTTACCCAAGCAGCCACCTCTTAGCTTCCCCATGCATTACCTCATCCTATTAAAATACATAAATACATGCAGTGTGCGGTTTTTAATCCATTATGTTTGTTTGTGTGTTTAAAAGGAGGGGAGAATGGCAGGAAGAGCAGAAGCTGCTGTGCAACACACTTTCATTCTTCACTCATTGCTTCTTTTACGCACTACTGTAGGTTCATTTAGCCTTATGTCAGCTGACTTACTGTGTGATGGGAATGGCGGCACCATGTCAAAGTCCTTGCCATGGTTCAAAAGTGTTTAAGAATGTGAACCAAGAGGCTCTCAAAATGAGCCCTCTCACAACACGTTTAGCAGGGCTGTTTTTTTTGTTTGTTTGTTTTCCTGGTTATTCAGTTTTCTCAGAAAAATGGATGCTGCAGTTTTGTTAGAATGTACGATATGTATAATCTGAGAAGAAGCACTCTATTTATGTGATTAAAAATCAAATATTAAGCAGTCAGTCTTTCCATTGAATAAGCACAAAATGCAAATGAAATTAGATAGGGGGACCTGTCTTCCTACTACTGATAAAGGATAACACTGAAAATGAACACTCTTGTGACTACAAATACACTGATTACGTATTGGGATACATGATCAGGACAAGCGTGGGGGCGGTGCCTGTAAGGGAAAGGGCTGCAGCGTGGGGGCGGTGCCTGCTTCTCTTCCACAGGAGCAGGACTCCGTCTACGGTCCTTTTGAAAACCACAGCAAGCCAGATATTTTGTAAGAACAGGACAACTACCCACTAGAGATATCCCGGTCAAACGTGTCTAAATCCTTTGAAAGGGTAAACAAAGCTCCTGGACCAGACAATATGCTCTCAAAGAATTTGCCTTCAGACTGGCAGATGTCTTCACAGACATCTTTAACCTTTCCCTGCTCCAGTCTGTAGCTCCCACATGTTTTAAGAAGACCACCATCGTCCCAGTCCCAAAGAAACTGAAAGTGAGTTTCCTAAATGACTACTGCCCAATAGCATTCACCTCCATTGCTATAAGGGGTTGGAGCAGATAGTCAAAGCTCACATTACACCCTCCCTGCCCACCACACTGGACCCACTCCAGTTGGCCTACAGGTGACGATGCGATAGCATTCGCGCACACTGCCCTGTCCCACCTGCACCAGGAAAGCACATGCAGGTGCTGTTCATCAGCTACAGCTCTGCCTTTAATGAGCTCCAGCATACTCACCAGCTTCTGCAGGTGCGCCATGGAGAGTGTCCTGACTGGCAGCATTACAGCCTGGCACAGCATCTGCGCTGCCCTCGATCACACACCGCTGCAAAGGGCGCTCAGATCAACGCAACGCACCACCAGGACCTGCACAGCCAGCGCTGCAGGAGGGAAGCACAGCGGATAATCCGACCCCAGCCATCCCAGCCACTCCTGCCGTCTGGCGGGCAGTACAGGAGCATTCGGACCCGAACCAGCGGGTTCAGGGACAGTTTTTACCCACAAGCCATCAGACTGCTAAACTGCTAACACTAAAAACTACACACACCATACTCACACACGACAGTAACACAATGGCACACACAAACCATACTCACACACGACAGTAACACAATGGCACACATACCATACTCACACACTACAGTAACACAATGGCACACATACCATACTCACACACTACAATCACAATGGCACACATACCATACTCACACACTACAGTAACACAATGGCACACACACCATACTCACACACTACAGTAACACAATGGCACACATACCATACTCACACACTACAGTCACAATGGCACATAAACCATACTCACACACTACAGTCACAATGGCACATAAACCATACTCACACACTACAGTAACACAATGGCACACACACCCATACTCACACACTACAGTAACACAATGGCACACACACCATACTCACACACTACAGTAACACAATGGCACACACCATACTCACACACTACAGTAACACAATGGCACACACACCATACTCACACACTACAGTAACACAATGGCACACACACCATACTCACACACTACAGTAACACAATGGCACACACACACTACAGTAACATAATGGCACACACACCAAACTCACACACTACAGTAACATAATGGCACACACACCATACTCACACACTACAGTAACATAATGGCACACACACCATACTCACACACTACAGTAACACAATGACACACACCATACTCACACACTACAGTAACACAATGGCACACACACCATACTCACACACTACAGTAACACAATGGCACACACACCATACTCACACACTACAGTAACATAATGGCACACACACCATACTCACACACTACAGTAACATAATGGCACACACACCATACTCACACACTACAGTAACACAATGGCACACACACCATACTCACACACTACAGTAACACAATGGCACACACACCATACTCACACACTACAGTAACATAATGGCACGCACACCATACTCACACACTACAGTAACACAATGGCACACACACCATACTCACACACTACAGTAACATAATGGCACACACACCATACTCACACACTACAGTAACACAATGGCACACACACCATACTCACACACTACAGTAACACAATGGCACACACACACCATACTCACACACTACAGTAACATAATGGCACACACACCATACTCACACACTACAGTAACATAATGGCACACACACCATACTCACACACTACAGTAACATAATGGCACACACACACCATACTCACACACTACAGTAACACAATGGCACGCACACCATACTCACACACTACAGTAACATAATGGCACGCACACCATACTCACACACTACAGTAACATAATGGCACACACACCATACTCACACACTACAGTAACATAATGGCACACACACCATAACTAATGGCACACACTACAGTAACATAATGGCACACACACCATACTCACACACTACAGTAACACAATGGCACACACACCATACTCACTCACACACTACAGTAACACAATGGCACACACACCATACTCACACACTACAGTAACATAATGGCACACACACCATACTCACACACTACAGTAACATAATGGCACACACACCATACTCACACACTACAGTAACACAATGGCACACACACTATACTCACACACTACAGTAACATAATGGCACGCACACCCAATGATTGCACCCTTACCCCACACATCTCCTTTACTGTCTATAGTGTTTACATTGTTTACTGTTCACATTTAGTTATATTTTAAAATGTATATCTTTATATTTTTATATCTTATCTGTACCTGATTTTTTATTGTACTGATATTTTGATTGTTATAACTATTATTTACGTTTTTTTACTTACTATGCAAAGTTATGTTGGCTCTGAGACTCAGAATTTCATTACTGGTAATGATGTTTGCATTGTGATCCAGTATATGACAATAAACTTGAAACTTGAAAACTTGAAACTAAATGTGACATGCTTATGTAAAGGTTCA
>CM040759.1:235000-287500 GCA_022829145.1 Albula goreensis | reverse complement strand
GCAACACAGGGAGACAAACGGCCAGGTGTAGTGTCTGTTTCAGCAGCTCAGTGCCAAGCTCAATCAGCACAACCGTCTAAAGCCTCCGCTAAAAGGTGAGAATGAAGCCCCAGGCTGACTGTTAGCATGCAGTTGCTTTGGTGAAACGCATTCTGCTGAAGCTCCTGATAAACAGGGTATTTGTGAATGACTGTGTCAGCATGGGCAGCAGAGGGTTTTACGTAGCAAGTTTATTGTTCCCAGTAAAGGAAGTGTTAATCATTGCTGGGGCACTTCCTTTTGGAAAATCTTCTTCAGGCTTTGGCATGGTCAGCTATGATGAGCCACAAACAAACAGCAGCCGAACCAAAGAGCACTAAGCCACCAGGGTCCAGAGAAGCAAGGCATCCAGCCACACTCTGCCCTCTCACCTGCTCACACTCACACATGAACTGATGACTGACTCCAACAGCTCAGCCCGAGAAAACCATGAAAAGAGCCTCAGGGTAAGAAAGGTCTCGATGTGCCAGTGATATTTTGAGAGCAGAGTAATGCTGTAGTTTAACCCTACTGTGCTCTCTGGATTACTGAGAGGTCAGAACATAATTGGGCAAAGGTCCAGCCTGACAGCCATTCTCAAACTGGGTTTATTTTCTTGGCCCTTCCTGGTTGACAGGATAATTTAGACTCTGATAGTTCTGCTCAATTTGTGTGAGCGGACCCCACAGAACTTGCTTTATGAGTTTGTTCCCGCTCTGTCCGTGGCATCAATGCTGTACTACATATCCCATTAAACATGGTCTGTAACACACAGCAGACCTGCTTCATGTTGAGTTGCATGGCTTTGATCTGTAGCACCCTGCAGAGCTGCTTCAGTGAAGCTCTACTGTGAGACAGAAGGCCAGAGAGAGCTTCACAAAAAGAGCACGGTAACAACCCTGGTTACGGAGGTCAGTCAGCCATCAGTGCCCCAACCTCCCTCATGGCCTTTCAAACCTGGCTTACCCAACCCCAGAGAGGGGGGGGACAGCTCTAACCCTAACCCTGGCTTACCCAACCCCAGAGAGGGGGGACGGCTCTAACCCTGGCTTACCCAACCCCAGAGAGGGGGGAGGCGGCTCTAACCCTAACCCTGGCTTACCCAACCCCAGAGAGGGGGGGGACGGCTCTAACCCTAACCCTGGCTTACCCAACCCCAGAGAGGGGGGGGCGGCTGTACCAGACCAGCTGTTTCTGACTGCCTGTCTGTGCTCTCTCTGTTTTTGTCTCTCTGTCTGTCCTCTGAATCTCTCTTTGTCCCACAGACCACAGTGCTGCCAGTCCCCCCTGGTCTCTGCCTGTGGTCCTTCATTGAGTGCTATTGGCTAACAAGCTAATGGGGTGCAGAGTGTAGACTGATAATGAAAGGAGTCAGACGTGTCAGTTTTCACATTCACACATGCTCTCTGACTTACAGCAGTTATAAGACCCATTTCAAAGGCTGGGAAACACTAGTGTGAAGCAGAGAAAGGTCTTCACTCACATACTCCAACACAGAGACAGGTTTTCGCTTGTGTAATGCTAAGAGCAGGGAGCGTGGAGCAGAACTGTGTTGTTGACTCGTAGTGTACCTCTCTCCGTTGGGAGCTGTGCTCACCACAGCACTGAAAAGGTGGCCCCACGGGGCCTGGCTCTGCTCATTACCCCCTCAGCTCATACATGCCCTCGCTGGCCTGGCAACCAGCAACCGGCCTGGTCCGGTCCTGCCCTGCCTCCCTACCTGCACATTTCTACCACAAAGCAGAGCTGCTACTGAGGGCTCTAAGGGTTTGGTTCAGTACGCGGCTCTGTGATCACGGGTTTGGTTCAGTACTCGGCTCTGTGATCACGGGTTTGGTTCAGTACTCGGCTCTGTGATCACGGGTTTTGTTCAGTACGCGGCTCTGTGATCACACGTTTGGTTCAGTACGCGGCTCTGTGATTACACGTTTGGTTCAGTACGCGGCTCTGTGATCACGGGTTTGGTTCAGTACTCGGCTCTGTGATTACACGTTTGGTTCAGTACGCGGCTCTGTGATCACGGGTTTGGTTCAGTACGCGGCTCTGTGATCACACGTTTGGTTCAGTACGCGGCTCTGTGATTACACGTTTGGTTCAGTACGCGGCTCTGTGATCACGGGTTTGGTTCAGTACTCGGCTCTGTGATCACAGGTTTGGTTCAGTACTCGGCTCTGTGATCACGGGTTTGGTTCAGTACTCGGCTCTGTGATCACAGGTTTGGTTCAGTACTCGGCTCTGTGATCACGGGTTTGGTTTACTGGTCTGTGATTACAGTTTGGTTCACTCGGCTCTGTGATCACGGGTTTGGTTCAGTACTCGGCTCTGTGATCACAGGTTTGGTTCAGTACTCGGCTCTGTGATCACAGGTTTGGTTCAGTACTCGGCTCTGTGATCACGGGTTTGGTTCAGTACTCGGCTCTGTGATCACGGGTTTGGTTCAGTACTCGGCTCTGTGATTACACGTTTGGTTCAGTACGCGGCTCTGTGATCACGGGTTTGGTTCAGTACTCGGCTCTGTGATCACACGTTTGGTTCAGTACTCGGCTCTGTGATAAGTGCTCCCTTTAGGAAATGACTGATTAACAGTGCTTTGTGAAGTCAGCGTGAGAGAATATAATGCTGTAGTATAAGAGTATAAGAGAAGTGTTTTATGGTTTGGTAATGATTTATATATATATATTTTAATATACACATAGTTTCATTTTACATCATGTCCTTTTTTAATGCTACATTAAATAAATGGCTTTAAATCTCCACCTTTTCACTCTTGAAATTTTGGTCTTGAAAATAATGTATTATGGCAGATCATTTGGAAGAGCGTTTTTATTCTGATGAGGACAGCTTTTGTTTCACCTCTATTGAACATCAGGTTGCTGTGGTAACACACTTTCCTGTGTTAGTACAGTTATCCTCTCTCTCTCTCCTGCTCCGTTGTTCTCTTTTTTTCTCTTTTCTTGTGTCTCTCCTTCCCTCTGTTCTCTCTCTCTTGTTGCTGGGTGAAACAGGATTTGGGACATGGGCTGTGATTGGCCCTGGCTGACCCCGGAAGCTTTAATGGAAAGATGAAACAGTTTCCTCCCGGTGGCCTGATCTGTTCCCAGGGCTACCACTATCACAGGGACCCATCCTCGCTCAGCCCGCTTACAAAAGCAGTGCCAGGGCTACCACTATGACAGGGACCCATCCTCGCTCAGCCCACTTACAAAAGCAGTGCCAGGGCTACCACTATCACAGGGACCCATCTCGCTCAGCCCGCTTACAAAAGCAGTGCCAGGGCTACCACTATGACAGGGACCCATCCTCGCTCAGCCCGCTTACAAAAGCAGTGCCAGGGCTACCACTATGACAGGGACCCATCCTCGCTCAGCCCGCTTACAAAAGCAGTGCCAGGGCTACCACTATCACAGGGACCCATCCTCGCTCAGCCCGCTTACAAAAGCAGTGCCAGGGCTACCACTATGACACGGGACCCATCCTCGCTCAGCCCGCTTACAAAAGCAGTGCCAGGGCTACCACTATGACAGGGACCCATCCTCGCTCAGCCCGCTTACAAAAGCAGTGCCAGGGCTACCACTATGACACGGACCCATCTCGCTCAGCCCGCTACAAAAGCAGTGCCAGGGCTACCACTATCACACGGACCCATCCTCGCTCAGCCCGCTTACAAAAGCAGTGCCAGGGCTACCACTATGACACGGACCCATCCTCGCCAGCCCGCTTACAAAAGCAGTGCCAGGGCTACCACTATGACAGGGACCCATCCTCGCTCAGCCCGCTTACAAAAAGCAGTGCCAGGGCTACCACTATGACAGGGACCCATCCTCGCTCAGCCCGCTTACAAAAGCAGTGCCAGGGCTACCACTATCACAGGGACCCATCCTCGCTCAGCCCGCTTACAAAAGCAGTGCCAGGGCTACCACTATGACAGGGACCCATCCTCGCTCAGCCCGCTTACAAAAGCAGTGCCAGGGCTACCACTATGACAGGACCCATCCTCGCTCAGCCCGCTTACAAAAGCAGTGCCAGGGCTACCACTATGACAGGACCCATCTCGCTCAGCCCGCTTACAAAAGCAGTGCCAGGCTACCACTATGACACGGACCCATCCTCGCTCAGCCCGCTTACAAAAGCAGTGCCAGGGCTACCACTATCACACGGACCCATCCTCGCTCAGCCCGCTTACAAAAGCAGTGCCAGGGCTACCACTATGACAGGGACCCATCCTCGCTCAGCCCGCTTACAAAAGCAGTGCCAGGGCTACCACTATCACAGGGACCCATCCTCGCTCAGCCTGCTTACAAAAGCAGTGCCAGGGCTACCACTATGACACGGACCCATCCTCGCTCAGCCCGCTTACAAAAGCAGTGCCAGGGCTACCACTATCACAGGGACCCATCCTCGCTCAGCCCGCTTACAAAAGCAGTGCCAGGGCTACCACTATGACAGGGACCCATCCTCGCTCAGCCCGCTTACAAAAGCAGTGCCAGGGCTACCACTATCACAGGGACCCATCCTCGCTCAGCCCGCTTACAAAAGCAGTGCCAGGGCTACCACTATGACACGGACCCATCCTCGCTCAGCCCGCTTACAAAAGCAGGGATCTGCGTAGGAATCTGCCAAAGCAGCGCAGCGCGCTAATGCAGCCTCCACAGTGGACAATGCAGACAGGTGTGATAAGGAAGCCTGAGGCCCTCTGCAGCTCTGGGTCCAGTTTGGACCAGGAGACAGTCGGCACTCTGCACTGCTGAATGAGAGAGGCCATCCAGCTTAAGCAGCTCCACTGCACTGCTGCAGCCCATCTGTAAAGAAGCAGCAGATTTTTGCAGCAGCGTTGGGAAATGTACAGACTTACCTGTTCCCCGGCTGCTAAAGGTGTGTCACACGCTTGAGAAAGTGTGCACACTCATCATCATCATCATCATCATCAAATATGCTCCAGCCCACGTGCCCAGCCTCCGCTCTGCCTGGGCAGGTCCTCACTGGTACTGCGGAAACCATGCTAACAAGTCTCTAAGAATGTCAGCTGACAAAACTGAACAAATAATCGACCTTGATTCCTTCACCTCTCCTCCCTTTTATTTCTCTCATGCTCTTAGCCATACTCCCGCCGCTCTCTGTAATGAGAAATTTCCTGGACAGCACTTCATTCTGTGATTATATCTATGTTTTTCATATGCTTTGCCGCTGCCGGCAAGTGGGGAATTGTCATATTAACAGCCTCTGTTTTTGCTCTTTCATATAATATAATTCAGGGGAATCAGTTCCCGGGTGAGATGTGTGTTGAGATTTAGATGTAAATACATATAAATAACAGATCTTAAATAACAATGAATAAAATACTCCTTAAAGTATGAGACAATTTCTTTCAGCTGTTTTTAACACCAGAAAATCATGCCTATATACCAGACGGCTGCGCAACTGGATTCAAATCAAATTCAGCTCAGAGAATTACTTGTTGCTTAGCAGTTTGCATCCCTAGGGACACGGGTGCTGCTCGACTGCTTGTTCATTTTGCTGACTGATTGCTTCAATTTGTAGAGATCGTAATCGATTGGCTGTCCAGACAATTTGACAGGGAGTTAAAGCAAATATGGCAGGTTTACACATGAAAACCCGCATGTGACTGTGCTAATTCATTAGTTTACTGAGTGGATGTCAGAGGCGCGCTACCAGCTGCAACTGGGCTTGTGCGCAGCAGCACAACGCGCTCAGAACAGGTGCAGGACCAGGACGGAGAGGTACAGCGAGACCCGTCGGATTAAAGCGAGAAACTCCAAGGACTATTTAACTTTTTTTTTAACAGAGGGACAAACAAATCCCGAACCAAGAAACCGAGATTATTTGTTGTTTTGATATCCTAAACCTGACAACAATGCCACCAAATTACTGTCGGTTTACATTCACATTAAATTAATTGCCACACCAATGAGACCTTTTTGAATAAAATAGTCAAAAATGATGTCGCGTGATGAAACACATTAGTTTAACAGATTATTTAACGAATCCATTAATGAACTGTATTATCGATGCAGCCTGTATGCTACCACTAAAATAAAAAACAAAAAAGCAGCGTGTTTATACATTATAACATTTTTATACTATTTTTATCATATTATTGGCGTAGAGTCTCCATTAAAACTGCCAAATTGTACTATACCTCACATTTCTATGTGTAAGTGAAGGGTATTTTCCGTCAATTCCACTCGCTGAACCGCTGCAAAAATAATCTTCACATGGACGTTTTTGAAAATTTAAACTCACTTTTTTTTCGTTTCCTAAATAAGATTACAATTTTTTTCTAAAACAGTTCGCTTCTGAGAGTTGTCAGCTGACGTCGGTTATCAATAACGAGACACTACAAATTACCTTGTTCAAGGAAGCCAGGTAATTTTAGAGTGTCCCCATTCCAAAGGCGACCGTTATTACTAGAACGTTTCTTCGCCGTTGTTATGGTTGCTGTTACGACAAAAAGTTAGTACCCCAGTACAATCTGAGAGGAGTGCTTACCTGTTGATCATTCAGAGTTAAATTCTGTAGCGGTTAGCTCTGACACATCCCAGGAGAGAATTCAGCTTGGATGTCCACAGTCTGTTTAGTTTTCTCACATAAACGCTGTAATTATATCGATGAAAGCCGAAACCCCCGTATGTCGCCTTGATGACTGAGTTCGGTGCTCTGGTTTTTCTGCACTTTCCTCAATGCATTTTAACATACCGGCATTCTCCGCCCAGTGTCGCTAATCAACCAATCAAATAACAGAACAGAACAACTCTGTGGTTTGTGTTTTTTTAATCCCTGCGAGTGATCATAGTCATAGATCTTCGCATGCGGGCAAACCAGAACCGCACAAGCGTTTGTCCCAGATAAATATACAATACGAGCTGTTTGAGAACAGTTTGGCGTAGAGGAAATAGGGCATAACAATGATTTTACAGTAACAATCGTGACATAAACGGATCCTCATTAGAGGCGAGCATGGCGTAAATCTGAAGTAAGGTCAGACAGCCTGGAGTCAACTCTTTACTCTCAGAATTACAAATTAACATTTAACTAAATATATTCTTCAGGTGGTCCGCCATAATCGCCTTAGTATTCAACAGAGTAAAATATTCGTAAAATCGAGAGTGAATGATGTAATATCAAAAGAAGCAAAATAATATCGTGAGTGAGGCTGAACTGAGACAATACTCATATGTTTGACATATTTCTATGTGTATTTGTAGCTTACTGAATATATGTAATTGAGAAGTGGCTCAGTCAAGCACAAATATTTTTCAGTTTAAAATTTTCCTTTTGATTGACCAATCACATTATTTCTTCTTTTCGATATTTTATTACCCAATCAAGAAGTCAGCTATAAAGTTCACTGTATTTTGGGTTCATAGTAGGCTATTTGCATAAACCCTCTGTATACCATATCATAAACCATATCAGTCATAAAACGTGTTTTACCCATTAGAGAAGATCACCTTTGCGGCTACCGCTGAGTCATTGTCTGTTTTGTTGTTGTGTAATTAAAACGCATACAGAATGCTAAAATATATAAACCAATGTCTGTATCTTTATACGCATGCTACCCCAGTCAGGGATGCCGCTTTCTGGACGGTTATGCGCTCAGTGAAGAGTTTCCTAGAAGAGAACTTCGCATCGAGGTGTGGAGTGTTCCCGTTTCTTTGGCCTATTGTCCTATGGTTCTTTGAATGTCTAGAATCCCAGATATGGGTCTGCGTAAACTTATGCGTTATAAGCGTGTCTATGGCGTTTGCCAAGCCCGTCCCCTAACGATGTTATATGTAGTTGGAGCATTTGCTATGATTTGGAAAATAACTCGAATAACTGGGGAAAAGCAGAAGGAAAGTTTAATGAATTGTAGTAAAATTAAACAACAACGAATGAGAGCCACTAAATAGCTGTAAAAATTTTTTAAAGTCTGTAAATGCCAGTTGATTAGACCGAGGAAAATACAAATTCTCTGTATTACTTTAAACCTGTATTACTTTAAAACAGCTAAAGTGTTTCGCACCTGTGATGTTTGTGCCTACGTTCATTCCCTTACAGAAAAACCATACTACACGTGTGGATCATATGTGTGTTTGAACAATTTTCCATGCCATTCCAGACATACACGGTGCTAGTCTGCAGGTATAGAACATGTTGTCGCATGTGTACGTCATGTGATACCATCTTAAATATCTGAAAACACAGGTGATCGTATATCTCATGTATTTTCGGACAATTCTCATGTGAAGTTAATATGATTTTTGTGTCTGTTTCCTAACATGTCTTGCGCAGCCTCTCAGCTATGGATAGCTTAACAAGAAAAATGTACACGTCTTACGTATTAAAAATCTAGCATGCATGAAGTTTTGAATTCAATCTGATAACGAACCTGGATTTCTTTTAGCTAAGTTTATTTATCATTCTTTTGCACGTTGGAAGGAAGTGTTTCAGAACTTAAACCACATGGCCGTATCACCACTGTCTTTTGCAATTTTGTCCTTATCAGACTGTTGAGGAAGTTTATTTGTCGTCACGCATGGTTCAGAGCGCCCTGTTTGCCAGGTTATCAAGAGAGGGGCGTATCAGTGCTCTGATAGGGTAAGCGATCTGTTCATTAATGATAAGTGGGCCGTGTAGTCCTTTGCTTTCTCGTCTATTTTAGAAACGCTTATTTTCTTGTTGCCGTTTAGCTCCTGCTATAAATAAAAGCTGATTATTTTTAGTCCGGGCGCGCTGAGTGGGTTGGCCGTCTCCCGCACACCGTATGTTTAGCATTGATGGCCAATTAAAAGCACCAGAGCGCACAGATGGTTCAGCGTTAAACCACAAGGTGGTGAGCTAGAGACTTCCTTGCCTTTCCGAGCGCACTCCTTTATGCTCGAGGCGGTACTGATGCTCGCAGGTTGTTAGAAACTGTCACGAAAGACACTTCCCTGTTGTGCTGGAGTCAATCTGTGTGCGCAGAGTCACAATATGCGCAAGCTTTGTCAAACCAACTGACTTATCTGCGATCCAAAAATGCTAAGAACCTAAATATAAGAGTTCTGTATTTCCGTATTAGACTGCTACTTTACAATAAAGTCAACCCGTTAATAAAAGAGGGTTGTAAAGATTTCATGAACCACAAGGCCTGCAAGTAATCACATATAGGACGGAAGAAGCATTTGTATTTATAAATCAACTGCATAGACACTTGTTAAATAACACAACAGCTCTCATACACAATAAAGCGGATTTGATCTTCAGCTAGCGTTTGACGTTGCACAGCTCTGGACGTCTCTGCCAAGAGAAATGCGCTTCGTTCTGGATGTTCTGTTCAATTTCAGAGCACATATAACGGATCCATAATTCAGTGCTGTGCAGGCAATGCCATAATGGAATTAAATGTAATCTTTCAACATCCGTATTTATCAAAGGAGCAATTAGGCTCTCGATGCCTCTTTGTTCTTTAGACTCAGTTTCTTGTGAACCATCAGGTTTGAAGTGTTAGACACTGTGTTTGGGGACAGAAACAAAGAAGAAAACAGGAAGAAAGCAAGTTAAAGAAAATAGTTTAAGAAAATACTTCAATAATTGCAGTTGTCTGAAATTCATGGGAAATCAAAGACGAGGTCAGAGGTGTGAGTGATATAGCAGATTACAAATGATGGATTACTGAAAAGGAGAACAGAGGACTGAAAAGGAGCCTGACATTTGGAGCAAACATGTATTACAACAGTCATTATGGCTTAGTACATAAATCATATTTTCAAACATAGTAAAATTATACACTTCCCCATAAAGCTGCACAATAACAATAAGTTCATCCTAGTACTAGAAAGATGTATTTCATACTTATATTTCAAATTTCATGAAAGGATATAAACCTCAAAACAGTTAAGACAGGCAGTGCTTTAAGTGCCTAATGAAGCAGAGAGAGCCATGACGCCTGAAAAATTCATTGCCGCTAATACTCACGTTTAAACAGGCTGAGCCACTAATACTCACTTTTAAAGAGAACTAAGCAGCTAATACTCACTTTTAAAGAGGGCTGAGCCTCTAATACTCATTTTTAAAGAGGGCTGAGCCGCTAATACTGGCTTTTAAAGAGGGCTGAGCCTCTAATACTCATTTTTAAAGAGGGCTGAGCCGCTAATACTGGCTTTTAAAGAGGGCTGAGCCTCTAATACTCATTTTTAAAGAGGGCTGAGCCGCTAATACTGGCTTTTAAAGAGGGCTGAGCCTCTAATACTCATTTTTAAAGAGGGCTGAGCCGCTAATACTGGCTTTTAAAGAGGGCTGAGCCTCTAATACTCATTTTTAAAGAGGGCTGAGCCGCTAATACTGGCTTTTAAAGAGGGCTGAGCCTCTAATACTCATTTTTAAAGAGGGCTGAGCCGCTAATACTGGCTTTTAAAGAGGGCTGAGCCTCTAATACTCACTTTTAAAGAGGGCTGAGCCGCTAATACTGGCTTTTGAAGAGGGCTGAGCCTCTAATACTCACTTTTAAAGAGGGCTGAGCTGCTCATACTCACTTTTAAGGAGGGCTGAGCCTCTAATACTCACTTTTAAAGAGGGCTGAGCTGCTCATACTCACTTTTAAGGAGGGCTGAGCCTCTAATACTCACTTTTGAAGAGGGCTGAGCAGCTAATACTCACTTTTAAAGAGGGCTGAGCCACTAATACTCACTTTTAAAGAGGGCTTCGCCTCTAATACTCGCTTTTAAAGAGGGCTGAGCCGCTAATACTGGCTTTTAAAGAGGGCTGAGCTGGGAATACTCACTTTTAAAGAGGGCTGAGCTGCTAATACTCACTTTTAAAGAGGGCTGAGCCGCTAATACTCACTGTTAAAGAGGGCTTCGCCTCTAATACTCACTTTTAAAGAGGGCTGAGCCACTAATACTCACTTTTAAAGAGGGCTTCGCCTCTAATACTCGCTTTTAAAGAGGGCTGAGCCGCTAATACTGGCTTTTAAAGAGGGCTGAGCTGGGAATACTCACTTTTAAAGAGGGCTGAGCTGCTAATACTCACTTTTAAAGAGGGCTGAGCCGCTAATACTCACTGTTAAAGAGGGCTGAGCCGCTAATATTCATTTTACAGAGGGCTGAGCCGCTAATACTCACTTTTAAAGAAGGCTGAGCCGCTAATACTCAGTTTTAAAGAGAGCTGAGCCGCTAATACTGGCTTTTAAAGAGGGCTGAGCCGCTAATACTCACTTTTAAAGAGGGCTGAGCCGCTAATACTCACTGTTAAAGAGGGCTGAGCCGCTAATACTGGCTTTTAAAGAGAGCTGAGCCGCTAATACTCACTGTTAAAGAGGGCTGAGCCGCTAATATTCATTTTACAGAGGGCTGAGCCGCTAATACTCACTTTTAAAGAAGGCTGAGCCGCTAATACTCAGTTTTAAAGAGAGCTGCTAATACTGGCTTTTAAAGCTGAGCCGCTAATACTCACTTTTAAAGAGGGCTGAGCCGCTAATACTCACTTTTAAAGAGGGCTGAGCTGCTAATACTGGCTATTAAAGAGGGCTGAGCCGCTAATACTCACGTTCAAAGAGAGCTGAGCCACTAAACCTTTTCATGTGTCCAGCACACCACCACACTGAGCAGTCCACTGGTATGGCACAGTCAAAATAATAATAATGATAAATAACAAGCACGACCCAACAAAAAACAGAAAAACACTCAAAATTACCATGTGGAGGAACGTTTTTTAATAAGAAGAGGTTATCAGAGCACAAAACTAAAAATGACCTTATCAGAGCATTATATATATATATATATATATATATATTTGGGGGTATTATATTGGGGATGGTTAAATGGGGAGTGTATTAGTGTATTACAGTATGGAGGGGTAAATAAGGAGCATTTTACAGTATGAAGAGGTAAATGAGGGGTATTACAGTAAGGAGGGATAAATGAGGAGTGTATAACAGTAAGTTTCTCTCAAATGCTGGTTTCCAATCTCAGAAGTTGAACAGGAGTGTTTCAGATGCATGGCACGTTTGCACACAGCCCTTTTCCTGTATATCTATGCCCAGTCCATTACTGAGGAGTGATGCTAAGCTGTGCTAATGCAACCTGAGGGCTGAGGCTAAGAGCCTGGAGCCTAAGGTTGAAGGGCAGGGGAAGCAAGGGCAGGGCTGGATTTTGGGGCTTCATGGGCTTGGCCGTTGGGGAGGACAGGGGTGGCGTTTTGGTGCTCTTTGTTGGGGATGGGGTGGAGGCGGTCTTGCTCCTCGGCACTGAGCTCGGGCAGTGGCACACGGACGGTCTGGTGGAACAGCCGGTAGTCCACCTTGTAGAAGGTGGTCTTCACGCGCAGGGCATCCTGGAAGACATGGCCCCAGAGGATCTGCGCGGGTGTGTAGGAGGACCGGCTCTGGTGCAGGATACCTGTGGAGTCTCCGGTGTAGGTGAAGGACACCACCAGCTCAAAGTCCTCCCTCCACAGCGCCTGCCGGCCCAGGCCATACAGTGGGCTGCCCGGAACTATACGGTGCGTCAGTGTGGTGGGTGTGCCAGGATGACATCACTCTGCTGGAGGGGCAGGTCTGTGTAGGACACTCCCACTTCGCCCGAGGCGGTGGGTTGCAGGCGGACAAGCTGTGCCCTGGCCACACCCTCCACCATGTGGTTCCGGCGGAAGTCTCCAACCCGCCAAGACAGGCAAAGGCAGCCATCGCGCTGGGAAACTACCGCGGTGCTGCTGAAGCCCACTGTCTGCGCCCGCTTCCGAGCTGACGCCATCTTGGCCACAGCAATGCCGATCACCACCGTGTCGATGAAACAGCTGAGCACGTCCTGCACGGTCACCACGGCAATGGCCAGAGCACAGTTCTCAGTCATGCCGCGGAAGCCGTAGCCAATGGTGGTCTGTGTCTCCAGCGAGAAGAGGAAGGCAGCAGTGAAGCTTCGCACGTTGTCCACACAGGGCTCAGTGGAAAGGTCACGAACGTCATCGTGCGCCAGAGCGATGACCCAGAACAGCAGGCCAAAGAGCAGCCAGGACAGGATGTAGGACAAAGAGAAGATCAGGAACATGACCCGCCAGCGGATCTCCACCAGGGTGGTGAAGATGTCAGTGAAATACAGGCCCCAGCGGCCTGGAACGTGCAGAAAAGCCACTCTGCAGCTCCCATCTCTCTGGATATAACGGCGCTTCCTGTCTGCTGTTGCCACCTTCACCACGCTTGGGGTCGTGGGGTCATCTGAGCCGCCCACCGAAGCATACCGACCCCCACTGGAGCTCATTATGGAAACTCTGCTCTTCTGCTGCTGGCTGAGAAAGAGAGAGGGAGAGAGTGAGAGAGAGAGAGAGAGTGAGAGAGAGAGAGAAAGAGGGAGACGGAGAGAGAGAGAGAGGGAGATGGAGAGAGGGAGAGAGGGAGAGAGTGAGAGATAGAGAGAGAGAGAGAGAGAGGGAGAGGGAGATGGAGAGGGAGGAAGAGCAAGAGAGAGAGAGAGAAAGAGAGACTTTGACTTTTAAAAACCATTTATTTAATGAGTGTGTGTGTGTGTGTGTGTGTGTGTGTGCGTGTGCGCGTGTGTGTGTGTGTGTGTGTGTGTGTGTGTGTGTGTGTGTGTGGCTCTGCTGTTAAATCCCCCTTCCCCATATACCTTTACCATCAGTACTGCAGCTAAACCACAATGAACTAAACAAATCTGTCAAAACAGGAGCAGAGAGGAGGAGCAGGGCTTTACTGAGAGGAGCAGAGAGAAGGCATGGGGCTGTACTGAGAGGAGCAGAGAGGAGGAGCAGGGCTGTACTGAGAGGAGCAGAGAGAAGACATGGGGCTGTACTGACAGGAGCAGAGAGGAGGAGCAGGGCTGTACTGACAGGAGCAGAGAGGAGGAGCAGGGCTGTACTGAGAGGAGCAGAGAGGAGGAGCAGGGCTGTACTGACAGGAGCAGAGAGGAGGAGCAGGGCTGTACTGAGAGGAGCAGAGAGGAGGAGCAGGGCTGTACTGAGAGGAGCAGAGAGGAGGCATGGGGCTGTACTGAGAGGAGCAGAGAGGAGGAGCAGGGCTGTACTGAGAGGAGGAGCAGAGAGGAGGCATGGGGCTGTAGGAGAGGAGGAGCAGGGCTGTACTGACAGGAGCAGAGAGGAGGAGCAGGGCTGTACTGAGAGGAGCAGAGGGGAGGAGCAGGGCTGTACTGACAGGAGCAGAGAGGAGGAGCAGGGCTGTACTGACAGGAGCAGAGGGGAGGAGCAGGGCTGTACTGAGAGGAGCAGAGAGGAGGAGCAGGGCTGTACTGAGAGAGCAGAGCGTGGGGCTGGACTGAGAGGAGCAGAGAGGAGGAGCAGGGCTGTACTGAGAGGAGCAGAGAGGAGGAGCAGGGCTGCACTGAGAGGAGCAGGGCTGTACTAAGAGGAGCAGAGGGGAGGAGCAGGGCTGTACTGAGAGGAGCAGAGAGGAGGCATGGGGCTGTACTGAGAGGAGCAGAGAGGAGGCGTGGGGCTGAACTGGCCAGGCTCAGAGTTTTCCAGACTGTGCGGATTAGGAATGCGGACAAGCTTGTTGAGCTGCGGGCAGGGAGTGGCTACTCCTAATCGCATCACTTCTGTTTCATGTTTTCATTCTCCTCCTCAATGACCCCTGACCTCACTTTGCGTGTGTTACTCCGTTGTTTCCAGCTGCACCAGCGGAAAATCCAGCCACCACAAAACCACAACCACACACTCACACCCACATGCACACACACACTCACTCACACACAAACACACATATGCACACACACACACACACACACACACACACACACACACACACACAACACACACTCACACACACATGCACACACATGCACACACACACATATGCACACACACACACTCACACACACACAAACACACACATGCACAGTCACACACACTCACACACACATATGCACACACACACTCACACACCTACACAAACATGCACACACACATAGATACACACACATAAGCACACTCACACACTTACACACACAGACACATACATGCATGCACACACACACTCATACATACACATATGCACACACACACAAACACAAATATGCACACTCACACACACATGCACACACACAGACCCATACATGTACGCATGCACGCACACACACACACACACACACACACACACACACATGCACACTCACTTGCGCACTTGTGGGTGTGGTTTGCAGACATACTGCTCCCGTGTGCCTCCCATGGCGGGTGAAGAAGGCCCTGGCTGCTGTTCTGCTCTGGCCAGGCGAGTGGCACAAGCTCACATCTATTAGCAAAGAAAACTGGGACATTGCAAACTGACCAGGGAAACCAACAGAAATGTTTCATTGCTGATTTTTTCCACAGCATTTACTAAAAAAAGCCTAATTTCATTCATGTGTGTTGCTGTATTTGCGCTGATGCACTCTGGTTGCTCTCTCACTCTATTTTAAGATCAATCTGGGAATGTTTAGCGTCTGTGATTCTTTCCTGTCTCCCTCTGCACACCCTGTCAGGACAGTTTATGGTAATGAGGCTGTTGCCCTGGCAATGCCGGGCCAATGAGAGCAAGCTTCCGCAGCTTCACTGAGAAATGACCCTGGCCATCACCACAGACACACACACAAACACACACACTCACACACATACACACAAACACACACACTCACACACATACATACACAGATACACTCAAACATACACTAGTCCTATTTAACCTTAATTTTTAGGGTACGGATGAGGTCACCTATGGTAAGACGAATCACAGTGAAAAGTGACCTGTTCCTGAAAAGCAGACATGTTAGCTGAAGCAGAAAAACAGGACGGAAAAGATGAAAGATCCCATGACCCTCCATTTTTCAGTTTACACTTTGAGCAGCAGCATCAGATATGAAAAATGGAATTTGAATTGTTTGATGTTCATACTGGAAGCTACTAGAAATGCTTTCAATTTCTGTGTCGGCTGTTTATTTCATGTATTAGACAGTGTTGAGATTTTCAGACATATATTTATCCTGTAGAATGTGAGAGAAGTAGCATGAGCATTGGACCCTGAGTGGTGGGCTGTTGTTTTTGCAGCTCCATGTCCTCCTCTCCTCATCATTCAGTGAGGATGGAGGCACTCGCTGCTCTGGCTGGCACTTAGCTACCCGGTGTCCAGAATGTTCTGCTCCGCACAGAAATGCTGCAGCAGAGGGTGCACTTTACTCTCAGACAGGCGAAGCAGAACAGCACACCTTAGATTAACTGTCCCCTGCCGGCAAAACTCTATTCTGTTTTATTACATAATACAGCTGAAATGTTGAATTAAACATCCGATGAAACTATTTCATATCCATATTTTCATGAATAAACTGTACATATTAAAATGCTTTGGTGCCACTATGCTGCACTATGCAGGTCAATTATTATCTATCGCCATGGTAGCAAATTCCAAAAGAATATTCTTAAGTATGTTCTTACAGTCTCTTTACTCTCCAGGTATTTCCCCCCTTCTGGAGCACTGATGAAGCAGTGATCCCCCTCTGAAGCACTGACAAAGCAGTGATCCCCCTCTGAAGCACTGATGAAGCAGTGATCCCCCTCTGAAGCACTGACGAAGCAGTGATCCCCCTCTGAAGCACTGATGAAGCAGTGATCCCCCTCTGAAGCACTGATGAAGCAGTGATCCCCCTCTAAAGCACTGACGAAGCAGTGATCCCCCTCTAAAGCACTGACGAAGCAGTGATCCCCCTCTGAAGCACTGACGAAGCAGTGATCCCCCTCTGAAGCACTGACGAAGCAGTGATCCCCCTCTAAAGCACTGGCGAAGCAGTGATCCCCTCTGAAGCACTGACGAAGCAGTGATCCCCTCTGAAGCACTGATGAAGCAGTGATCCCCCTCTAAAGCACTGACGAAGTAGTGATCCCCTCTGAAGCACTGACGAAGCAGTGATCCCCCTCTCTCACACTAACGTATACACACACACACACTCCCATGGTCTGTGTGGTACTCCACACACACAAACATACACACTCCAATGGTCTGTGTGGCACTCCACACACACACACACTCCAATGGTTGGTGTGCCACTCCACACACACACACACACACACACACACACACACACACACACACACACACACACACACACACACACACACACACACACACACACACACACACACACTCCAATGGTCTGTGTGGTACTCCACACACACAAACACACACACTCCAATGGTCTGTGTGGCACTCCACACACACACACACACTCCAATGGTCTGTGTGGTACTCCACACACACACACACACACACACACACTCCCATGGTCTGTGTGGCACTCCGTGTTCCACAAGTGATGGAGGAAGTGTTAATTCCAGAGAGCCCCTATACCCTGCCTCCCCGGCACTTCCAGTGCTTTCAGTAAAACACAGGACCCATACAGGCTGTGACAGAGTGTCGTCTGTGTGGGGTGTGATCACAGCCCTGTATGGGCTGACCCTGCCCTTTCCACGCGCCTTTCACTACTCACCTGCAGCCTACCGCTGCTCCTTATGCAACAACTACCTGCACAGGTATGCCACACACCCTGGCCCAAGCATACCAAATAAAAAATTATGATAACTGTTAATAATTGTTGGTTATGACTGATTATACAAAATTTATAATCTGATAATAACTCAGATAATAACTGATATAATATATAATTACTTATAAATGATAATAAATCAAGAAATGACAGCCCAAAAACATTCCAAAGAATAGATTAACTGTTTGCTTGATGTTATCCTGGTTCACTTGTGTGATGTAAATTGCAGTATTTTCTGGCCAAACAGACCTTGGCCAAGCACGCGTCTGAAATACTGTAACTCCTCGGATGGCAGTAAACAGTCCTGCAGCCCTCTGGCGGCGCTGACAGACATTTTACTGCCACAAACATCAGCAGCCCTCAGAGACAGCAGGCATGGTCTGAATGCTGCTGTAAATGTTTCTTTTAAAATGGCCGGTGATCTGCAGGGATTTTATGAGGGTTACAGTGTCTAAAATATTGATTAGCCCAAGCTCCTGCCTGCCTCTCAATATCCTCCCATTTGCAACTGGCTCATCAGTTAAATGTTTAATCCCAATGTATTTGCACATTTAGTGACATTATTATTAAAACATAAATGATAAAACATTCTGGATTTTAGTTTAGTTTTGACCAAATTTATTGAATTGAGGATACGCTTAAAGAAGCTAGATATGTTTGCTGTCCCTAAGTGTGTCTGATTGGCTGCAGGCCTAAGTGTGTCTGATTGGCTGCAGGCCTAAGTGTGTCTGATTGGCTGTAGGCCTAAGTGTGTCTGATTGGCTGCAGGCCTAAGTGTGTCTGATTGCTGTAGGCCTAAGTGTGTCTGATTGGCTGTAGGCCTAAGTGTGTCTGATTGGCTGTAGTTCTAAGCATGTCTGATTGGCTGCAGGCCTAAGTGTGTCTGATTGGCTGTAGTTCTAAGCATGTCTGATTGGCTGTAGGCCTAAGTGTGTCTGATTGGCTGTAGGCCTAAGTGTGTCTGATTGGCTGCAGGCCTAAGTGTGTTCGATTGGCTGTAGGCCTAAGTGTGTCTGACTGGCTGTAGGCCTAAGTGTGTCTGATTGGCTGTAGTTCTAAGCATGTCTGATTGGCTGCAGGCCTAAGTGTGTCTGATTGGCTGTAGGCCTAAGTGTGTCTGATTGGCTGTAGTTCAAAGTGTGTCTGATTGGCTGCAGGCCTAAGTGTGTCCGATTGGCTGTAGGCCTAAGTGTGTCTGACTGGCTGTAGGCCTAAGTGTGTCTGATTGGCTGTAGTTCTAAGTGTGTCTGATTGGCTGTAGGCCTAAGTGTGTCTGATTGGCTCCTGCCCTAAGTGTGTCTGATTGGCTGTAGGCCTAAGCGTGCCTGACTGGCTCCTGCCCTAAGTGTGTCTGGTTATCTGTAGGCCCAGAACTCTGGAGAGGAGCTGTAATATCTCACCATGAAGAGGGAGGGAGAGCTGTGCAGCTCCAGTGAGGTCTGGCTCGGCCGCAGGCCTGACCAGCCCATTACACACTCGTCCCCCGCCTGCTAACATGCACATAGCGTTCTGCTGCGCTGCGCAGCGGACCCAGACTATCTGACCTTCATCTGATCCAGGTCTTTCAAGAAATGTTCGGCACATTTAACTCACACACACACACACACGCTCACACATACACACACACATGCACACACTGCCCCCTCAGGGCTAATTGTTTAGCAGATCCATTACTGGCTGGGCGCAGCATGACACAGCTGGTAATGAGCTGCTGTTACAGCTGGTTAGCCTGTAGCTGGTCTGGTGTAAGGTCACCGAGCACCTGAGACGCAACAAACCTGAGCCACAGCACACCTGAGCCACAGCACATCTGAGACACAGCATGCACACCTGAGCCACAGCATACCTGAGCCACAACACACCTGAGACACAGCATACCTGAGACACAGCACACCTGAGACACAGCATGCACACCTAACCCACAGCACACCTGAGACACAGCATACCTGAGCCACAGCACACCTGAGACACAGCATACCTGATACACAGCACACCTGAGACACAACAGCCAGAATATTCAAACATAAAAACAGATAGACAGCCTTCATCGCTGACCCAGAATGCCATGAGATATGACAGGTCAGTGTTGTGCAAACATGCATTTAAAATGAGTTAGTTTGTGTGAGTTTGTGTGAGTTTTTGTGAGTTTTTGTGCATCAGTCTCCCGAGGCTGTGATTCAAACACACACACTCAGTCTCCCCAAGAGCATATGCAATCAAAATGGTCAGAATGGAGCCCGTCTGCTCTGCTATCCCGGGTCAGAACGGAGCCCATCTGCTCTGCTGTCCCGGGTCAGAACGGAGCCCGTCTGCTCTGCTATCCCGGGTCAGAACGGAGCCCGTCTGCTCTGCTGTCCCGGGTCAGAATGGAGCCCGTCTGCTCTGCTATCCCGGGTCAGAACGGAGCCCGTCTGCTCTGCTCTCCCGGGTCAGAATGGAGCTCATTTGCTCTGCTGTCCCGGGTCAGAATGTAGCCCGTTTGCTCTGCTCTCCCGGGTCAGAATGTAGCCCGTTTGCTCTGCTGTCACGGGTCAGAATGGAGCCCGTCTGCTCTGCTGTCCCGGGTCAGAATGGAGCCCGTCTGCTCTGCTCTCCCGGGTCAGAATGGGGCTCATTTGCTCTGCTGTCCCGGGTCAGAATGTAGCCCGTTTGCTCTGCTGTCCTGGGTCAGAATGTAGCCCGTTTGCTCTGCTGTCCCGGGACGGGTGGGGCATGAGGGCTCTAATCCCTGAGGACATGCTGTGTTTGAAAGATCAATACACTCATATTTATAAAACACAGCCTTTACCGCCCTGCCGCTGCAGGTATGCAGGCCCACAATCAACAACACAAAAACGTGTGTGAGAAAGAGAGAGAGAGAGAGAGTGTGTGTGTGTGTGTGTGTCTGTGAAAGAGAGATACAGTGTGTGTGAGAGAGAGAGAGAGGAGAGGGACTGTGTGTCTGTGTGTGTGTGTGTTCCTTCCTCTCTGATTTATCTTGTGGCTCACTCAGTCTTTTAACAAAGCTGATCCTTCCAACAACCACAACAACCTATTGCATCTACACAACCACACAGTAGATACACAAATGCACAGCAGATACACAAAACTACAGCAGATACACAATCACATAACAGATACACAAACCTACAGCAGATACACAATCACACAGTTGTTCGTTCACCTCACCCTACATTACCACATCCCTCCACCTCATCCCTGAAAGAAAAGTGGGCTCTTTCCCTCTCAGCACCACTCACACTTTCATCAGACTTGCTTTTCGCTACCTTACCAAGCTCACTACAGCTATGCTAAGGTGAATAATGTGGTAGAAGACACCTACAGATCCCAACAGAAACCAGCTCAATGAGCGGGCACCTCCACAGCTCTCTGGATGATAGCATGATAGCACAGTAACATAGCTGTGAAGTAGCATGATAGCACAGTAACATAACTGTGAAGTAGCATGGTAGCACAGTAACATAACTGTGAAGTAGCATGATAGCACAGTAACATAACTGTGAAGTAGAATGGTAGCACAGTAATATAACTGTGAAGTAGCATGGTAGCACAGTAATATAACTGTGAAGTAGAATGATAGCACAGTAATATAACTGTGAAGCAGAATGGTAGCACAGTAACATAACTGTGAAGTAGCATGGTAGCACAGTAAAATAACTGTGAAGTAGAATGATAGCACAGTAATATAACTGTGAAGCAGAATGGTAGCACAGTAACATAACTGTGAAGTAGCATGGTAGCAGAGTAAAATAACTGTGAAGTAGAATGATAAAGTTATAACTGTGAAGCAGCATGGTAGCAGTAAAATAACTAGAGAATGATAGCGCAGTAACATAACTGTGAAGTAGCATGGTAGCAGAGTAAAATAACTGTGAAGTAGAATGATAGCACAGTTACATAACTGTGAAGCAGCATGGCAGCACAGTAACGTGCTAGCATGATGGGGATGTATCATTTTAGTGTTCTGATACATATGCTTCGCCAAAGCTCTTGCAGCTGGGAAAAATCTAGCTGCTACCATTCTCACAAAATACAAAATGCTTTGAACTCATTAGCTTCTCTTTCTTGTCTGCTGATTTACATTTTTCATTGATTTCAAAATATTTCTCCGCACATATAAGCTTGACCGCAAAATCACTGTACATAATGAACTGTGGGTTTAGAACTGTGGGTTTACTGTTATCATCATAGTGAGTCGCTGAGTTTGTGTGACAGTGAAGGAGCATTACCCTCATATTAAGGATATAGTGTGTCTACAGTAGGCAGCATTTAGGCACCAACCAGTTGTAATGAGAGTGGAGCCTGGGGCTGTGGGGGCCGTGGGGGCTGTGGGGGCCGTGGCACGCAGCCCTATTGTCTGCTCGCCTCTGGGGTCTGAATAGCACAGGTAACACAATCTGCTCATTGTTCAGATGTGTGGCTCTAGTCCGCCCCACACACAGCTCTGTCTCCTCCCTGCTCTTTCTGCACTAACTATATGTCTGGAGCAGTACTGGACTTACTATATGCTCCTCATTCAACAAAAAGATTTAAATATCTCCGTAGTTTAGGTGCAGTGAAAATTGTTCATAACGTCATTATTAATTTGTTTTATTCATGAGTGACTTATTTTTTGTGGTTTTGAACATTAGTAAATGATATGATGAAAAACACTTTACAATAAGCTCATAAGCAGTTTTACTGAAGCGTTACAATGATTATTTTACTCTGATAATTACACACGCAATAGATACACAGTCATGGCAACACTGTTGTTTTGCTGCTTGCGGCCCCCTCTCTCTCTGTGACATGCTTTGGCATGGCTTGTTCTTTGCCACAGCAATAAAACAATATTCAATGATTACATGTGAATATGACCCATTAAGCAATAAAAGCTCCAGGTAATTTATCAGCACCTGTAACCACAGAGCAGACACCCTGGAGCCCGTCCTTACCTGTGTGCTGCTGTGTGATCCGCTCACCTGATCCAGGTGTCTGTCTGTCTGTCTGTCTCTGTGTCAGTGTGTGGTGGTGGCAGCGCTCGGACTGCAGGCGTTGGGACTGCAGTGGTGACTCTCTGACACTGAAACAGCTCGGCTGCACTCTAACACTAAACCTGCAGGAGGAGTTTCCCTCTCATTTACATGTGCAAGTGGGTGTGTGTGTGTGTGTGTGTGTGTGTGTGTGTGAGTGAGTCTGAGTGTGTGTGTGAGGTACACTGAGACACTATGGGTGTGTGTGTGTGTGTGTGTGTCTATGTGGTATGCTTGCGTGACACTGTGTGTGTATGGTTGGCCTGAGAGCTGCTCAGAACTTGTCACTATAAACAGACTCTACGCAGACTGTGCCGCATGTCCTGTCCTCTCCGCCCTGTCCTGCCCGGCACCATGCACCTGAGACACACCTGAGACACACCTGAGACCCACCTGAGACAGCAGCACTGTCCTGAGAGAGGCAGCCATCAGGCCAGCACAGTGGCCTAATTCCCAGACACCAGCACATTTCAAACGGAGGGGGTTTGGACCTTGTGATGCGACTCCTTTTTTGAACGGACACTGAAGGTTTGGGGTGGGATCGGCCTCCCACGGGAGGGGCCTCTCAGCATTCTGGGAAAGTGGAGCAGGAGTCTGAGCGACTCCCACTGCTTTGGTGCCATTCTCAGAAAACATGAGAATGCGACAGGAAATGCAGCTTTTATTTCTCTCTATCTTTCTTTATGCCTTTCTCTCTTTCTCCCCCACTCTCTCTCTTTCTTTATGCCTTTCTCCCCCACCCTGCTGCTGAGAATGCAGGAGAGGGCCCAGGGAGCAGGTCCCCACAGAGGCCAGCTGGTCATCCTCCTCTGCTGCCTTTGTCATTGGAGAGTAAAAAAAAACAGTGTCAGAGGAGGGACTCTGGTTTCAGGCCTGCTAACCAGGCCATGGTGTGCAGTCAGGCTACCTCGCGCAGGGCAGGGGCGCAGACGGCTGCGGGTCCTAGGGTCATGGTGTGCAGTCAGGCTACCTCGCGCAGGGCAGGGGCGCAGACGGCTGCGGGTCCCAGGCCATGGTGTACAGTCAGGCTACCTTGCGCAGGGCCGGGGCGCAGCCGGCTGCGGATCCCAGGGTCATGGCCACAAGTACAGGCTGGGCAGCACAGAGTGGACACTCTGGAGCTGGACCATGTCTCATTGCCCATGTCAATGCCTCGGAAAACTACTGAAAAGCAGACAAAGGACAAACCCAGGACTCTCTCCTGACAAACTGTGTGGACTGTCAACACACTCACCCAGCTTAGAGCAGAAACCAGTGTGACCACAGAGTGAAGTAATGCTATTCAAAGTGTGCCTGCATGTGTGAGTGTGAGAATGCATGTTAATAGTGCATGAAAATGTGTATGCTTGTGTGAGCATATGTGTTTTTGCATGTGTTTGTGTGTGTATATTTGAGTGAGTGTGCATGTGTGTCTGTTGGTTTGTGTGTTTCCGTGTGTGTGTGTGTGTATGTCTCTGTGTGTATGTGTATGTGTGCGAGAGTGCATAGTGTACTTCCACATTGCAAGTGTGTTGTTCTAAGCACATGGGTAAATATCTAATTTGTGGGTAAATTCCATGCTATGGTCTAGTGTAGGGTGTGTGTATAGTATAGTCTAAGTCAGGCTTGTGTAAGGGGGTTGAGTGGAGCAGTCAGGTTTGTATAAGGGGGTTGAGTGGAGCAGTCAGGTTTGTGTAAGGGGGTTGAGTGGAGCAGTCAGGTTTGTGTAAGGGGGTTGAGTGGAGCAGTCAGGTTTGTGTAAGGGGGTTGAGTGGAGCACTCAGGTTTGTGTAAGGGGGTTGAGTGGAGCACTCAGGTTTGTGTAAGGGGGTTGAGTGGAGCAGTCAGGCTTGTGTAAGGGGGTTGAGTGGAGCAGTCAGGTTTGTGTAAGGGGGTTGAGTGGAGCACTCAGGTTTGTGTAAGGGGGTTGAGTATAGCACTCAGGTTTGTGTAAGGGGGTTGAGTGGAGCACTCAGGTTTGTGTAAGGGGGTTGAGTATAGCACTCAGGTTTGTGTAAGGGGGTTGAGTGAAGCAGTCAGGTTTGTGTAAGGGGGTTGAGTGGAGCAGTCTGGCTTGTGTAAGGGGGTTGAGTGGAGCACTCAGGTTTGTGTAAGGGGTTGAGTGGAGCAGTCAGGCTTGTGTAAGGGGGTTGAGTGGAGCACTCAGGTTTGTGTAAGGGGGTTGAGTGGAGCAGTCAGGCTTGTGTAAAGGGTTGAGGGGTTGAGTGGAGCACTCAGGTTTGTGTAAGGGGTTGAGTGGAGCACTCAGGTTTGTGTAAGGGGGTTGAGTGGAGCACTCAGGTTTGTGTAAGGGGGTTGAGTGGAGCACTCAGGTTTGTGTAAGGGGTTGAGTGGAGCACTCAGGTTTGTGTAAGGGGGTTGAGTATAGCACTCAGGTTTGTGTAAGGGGGTTGAGTGGAGCAGTCAGGCTTGTGTAAGGGGGTTGAGTGGAGCAGTCAAACTTGTGTAAGGGGGTTGAGTGGAGCAGTCAGGCTTGTGTAAGGGGGTTGAGTGGAGCAGTCAGGCTTGTGTAAGGGGGTTGAGTATAGCACTCAGGTTTGTGTAAGGGGGTTGAGTGGAGCACTCAGGTTTGTGTAAGGGGGTTGAGTATAGCACTCAGGTTTGTGTAAGGGGGTTGAGTGAAGCAGTCAGGTTTGTGTAAGGGGGTTGAGTGGAGCAGTCTGGCTTGTGTAAGGGGGTTGAGTGGAGCACTCAGGTTTGTGTAAGGGGGTTGAGTGGAGCAGTCAGGCTTGTGTAAGGGGGTTGAGTGGAGCAGTCAGGCTTGTGTAAGGGGGTTGAGTGGAGCACTCAGGTTTGTGTAAGGGGTTGAGTGGAGCACTCAGGTTTGTGTAAGGGGTTGAGTGGAGCACTCAGGTTTGTGTAAGGGGGTTGAGTATAGCACTCAGGTTTGTGTAAGGGGGTTGAGTATAGCACTCAGGTTTGTGTAAGGGGGTTGAGTATAGCACTCAGGTTTGTGTAAGGGGGTTGAGTGGAGCAGTCAGACTTGTGTAAGGGGGTTGAGTGGAGCAGTCAGGCTTGTGTAAGGGGGTTGAGTGGAGCAGTCAGGTTTGTGTAAGGGGGTTGAGTGGAGCAGTCAAGCTTGTGTAAGGGGGTTGAGTGGAGCAGTCAGGCTTGTGTAAGGGGGTTGAGTGGAGCACTCAGGTTTGTGTAAGGGGGTTGAGTGGAGCAGTCAGGCTTGTGTAAGGGGGTTGAGTGGAGCAGTCAGGTTTGTGTAAGGGGTTGAGTGGAGCAGTCAGGCTTGTGTAAGGGGGTTGAGTGGAGCAGTCAGGCTTGTGTAAGGGGGTTGAGTGGAGCAGTGAGGTTGATGTTGTAGCATGACTGGGACTGGACTCAAAGCCCACACAGGACTGGTTCTGACCAGGAAAGGTTTTTATGTGAGCTCTGAGGCCCAGCAATGGGGGGGTCTGGAATGAGGCACTGCCACCCCACCCACCCCGCCCCCCCGACCCAAGAAAGGCAGTAAAAGAGCTTATTACCTGGGTTCACTGTGTGATCACAAGCTTATTCTCCATGCCAGCTGATAGAATGACATGCTCTAAACAGGAGAGGAAAACGCTGTGTGTATGTGCCAAGTGAAAGGGCCTGAATATCATCTTACACCAGCCTGGAGTAATTGGTTTATTTTTGCAAGATGCAACGTAGCAAGAGGATTTTGGACACAAAACTGCCTATGTCTGTGTGTGTGTGAGTGTGTGCGTGTGTGAGAGAGAGAGGTAGAATAAATATTTGTATGTGTGTATAAGAGAGTTTAAAAGAGTATGTGTGTGAGAGAGAGATAGAGGAAGTGACAATAAGTGTATGTGTATGTTTGTGTGTGCGTGATAGAGAGAGACATATCATGAGTGTATATGTGGGTGTTCTATAGGTTTGTAAGAGAGGTTCTGTATGAGTGTGTGTTCGTGTGTGTGAGAGAGAGAGTCTGTGTGTATGTGTGGCTGTAAGACTGGGAGTTGGGAATATTGCTGACTGTATGGGAGGCTGAGATGGAGCCGGCGGTAGACTGTGTTCCCAATAAAAGCAGGCAGCTCAGGCCCAAAGGAGACGCAGCTCTAATGAACTGTGGGAGACGTGCTGCATACCAGCTCTGTGGGGCTACAGGTCTGGCCTGCTCTCAGCAGCCTCCTGGCTCCACTGAGCTGCTCTGAGCAGCCACCTGGCTCCACATAGCTGCTCTCAGCAGCCTCCTGGCTCCACTGAGCTGCTCTGAGCAGCCACCTGGCTCCACTGAGCTGCTCTGAGCAGCCACCTGGCTCCACAGAGCTGCTCTGAGCAGCCTCCTGGCTCCACTGAGCTGCTCTCAGCAGCCTCCTGGCTCCACAGAGCTGCTCTCAGCAGCCTCCTAGTAGGACTAGGATAGATTAGCACTGAAATTGAGCAGGACTGGGCTTTATAAAGCAGGACTAAGCTAGGTTAGCACTGAAGCTAAGTAGGACTGGGATAGATTAGCACTGAAGCTGAGCAGGGCTGGGCTTGATAAAGCAGGGCTAGGATAAGTTAATACTGAAGCTAAGCAGAACTGGGCTAGGTTGTTTTCAGTCAGCTTCTCTTGGAACTTAATTGTGTTTAATGAGGGCCGAAAGTTTAACCGTTGCAGGAGTATTAAGCAATATGGTGCTCCGGAAGTCTAAAT
Source organism: Albula goreensis (assembly GCA_022829145.1). Lineage (NCBI taxonomy): Eukaryota > Metazoa > Chordata > Actinopteri > Albuliformes > Albulidae > Albula > Albula goreensis. The sequence goes on along the minus strand of CM040759.1, from coordinate 260,321 downwards.
CAATTAAACGAGATCAATAATAATGTGCAGTACAGAGCAATACATTTTTAATCCAATAATGGTAGCAAATAGAGAAAAAAGAAACTTCTCTGAAGGCGAAATCGAAGCTTTAGTCTCCTAAACACAGATTAGAAAAAATATAATTTCAGGTGGCCACGGCACCGGGGTATCACATACATAACACCCTTGAGTGGCCGAAGGCTACCACGAATGTCAATTCCACAGGTATAGAGAGCCACACACGGACATCAATATCAAGAAAAAATGGTGCGATATCAAGGTTGAGGCAAACAGGCATATAATTGCCCAATGGCAAGAGCAGGACCAATGGGCAGTGATATAGGGGTGCCACCACTGAGCTCCCTTAAAGAGCAGCTAGATGCGATCACCACTGAGCTCCCTTAAAGAGCAGCTAGATGCGATCACCACTGAGCTCCCTTAAAGAGCAGCTAGATGCGATCACCACTGAGCTCCCTTAAAGAGCAGCTAGACGCGATCACTAATGAGCTCCCTTAAAGAGCAGCTAGATCACACCACTGAGCTCCTTAAAGAGCAGCTAGATGCGATCACCACTGAGCTCCCTTAAAGAGCAGCTAGATGCGATCAAAGAGCCACTGATCACTACTGAGCTCCCTTAAAGAACAGCTAGATGCGATCACCACTGAGCTCCCTTAAAGAGCAGCTAGACGCGATCACTAATGAGCTCCCTTAAAGAGCAGCTAGATGCGATCACCACTGAGCTCCCTTAAAGAGCAGCTAGATGCGATCACCACTGAGCTCCCTTAAAGAGCAGCTAGACGTGATCACTACTGAGCTCCCTTAAAGAGCAGCTAGATGCGATCACCACTGAGCTCCCTTAAAGAGCAGCTAGATGCAGTGGAGGATCCTGCATTGGGCTAAAATTAAGGCTAACCTCCAGTGGAGGATCCTGCATTGGGCTACAGCTAAGGCTAACCTCCAGTGGAGGATCCTGCATTGGGCTAAAGCTAAGGCTAACCTCCAGTGGAGGATCCTGCATTGGGCTAAAGCTAAGGGTAACCTCCAGTGGAGGATCCTGCATTGGGCTACAGCTAAGGCTAGCCTCCAGTGGAGGATCCTGCATTGGGCTACAGCTAAGGCTAACCTCCAGTGGAGGATCCTGCATTGGGCTAGAGCTAAGGCTAACCTCCAGTGGAGGATCCTGCATTGGGCTACAGCTAAGGCTAACCTCCAGTGGAGGATCCTGCATTGGGCTAAAGCTAAGGCTAACCTCCAGTGGAGGATCCTGCATTGGGCTACAGCTAAGGCTAACCTTCAGTTAGAACCTTTTGCTCAAGTTAATGTTTTGGTTCTAATAATTTTATCAGGTGCTACTTTTCTGACATACTCACATCTAGGCATTGGGGTCAGTAGACCCTGGGCCATGGGCCGTCCTGTTTAGGGTGTGAATGCCCACAGCCTGGGGGGCCTGGATGGGTTAGAAACACGAGGGGTGGGTAGATCTTTGTACAGCCCAGGAAAAGCTGAGTTATCCATTTCCTTTTGAAGTCAAATAACAAATGGATTATGTATTCTTTTTTTGCTTTGTTCCTTTATGTAGAGCATAAGAACTGAAAGGGAATCACATTGTTCCTGAATTCTGGATAAATGTGTTGTCCAGAATAAAATATGGCTGAAGTAAATGAAGTGCATTTTAATATGTGAATGTTCTGTCTGTGTGCTTTCTCCAGCACAGGGCAGTTAAATGGTCAGCTAATGGTTGAAGCACGGTAAATAATTACCGACAGAAAAATGTTCCCACTGCCTTTCCATCCCAAGCAGCTTGTTTACATCACATATCTGATGCTTAAACCTGAACACTGTGAGACTCCAGCATTAGGCCTGAACACTGTGAGACTCCAGCATTAGGCCTGAACACTGACAGACTCCAGCCTGAGGCCTGAACACTGAGAGACTCCAGCATTAGGCCTGAACACTGTGAGACTCCAGCCTGAGGCCTGAACACTGAGAGACTCCAGCCTGAGGCCTGAACACTGAGAGACTCCAGCCTGAGGCCTGAACACTGAGACTCCAGCCTGAGGCCTGAACACTGTGAGACTCCAGCCTGAGGCCTGAACACTGAGAGACTCCAGCCTGATACCTGAACACTGTGAGACTCCAGCCTGAGGCCTGAACACTGAGAGACTCCAGCATTAGGCCTGAACACTGTGAGACTCCAGCCTGAGGCCTGAACACTGAGAGACTCCAGCATTAGGCCTGAACACTGTGAGACTCCAGCATTAGGCCTGAACACTGACAGACTCCAGCCTGAGGCCTGAACACTGAGAGACTCCAGCATTAGGCCTGAACACTGTGAGACTCCAGCATTAGGCCTGAACACTGTGAGACTCCAGCATTAGGCCTGAACACTGTGGGACTCCAGCATTAGCATGAACACTGTGAGACTCTATCCTGAGGCCTGAACACTGTGAGACTCCAGCATTAGGCCTGAACACTGTGATACTCCAGCATTAGGCCTGAACACTGTGAGACTCCAGCATTAAGCCTGAACACTGAGAGACTCACTCTGCCACACTCATTTACATTTACATGAATAAAAAACCCAAATATTTAATTAGACTCTTAAAGCACCAGGGCTGTAATTGCATACTTTGAGGCTTTGAAAAGGTTTGTAAACACCTTTTGTGTTGGAGTCCCCTGGATATAAAATCAATAACATTTAAGTGCTCTCTAAACGAAGGTAATCTCTATGAGCACAGCATGGCTGGCTAACTCTGTTAGCACCCTTAGCTGCCCAGGAGGTCCCCATGTCATAAATAGTGTCCTGTTTAAACCGTCACAGGCTTTCCCTTCTCTCTGCACATCAACACCCCTGATCTGTTTCCTGTGCTTCCCTGTGTAGTGTGATGTTATATCCTGCCTGTGTGCCTGTGCTTCCCTTTGCTTTGTGATGTCATATCCTGCCTGTGTGCCTGTACTTCCCTGTGCTGTGTGATGTCATATCCAGTCTGTGTCCCTCTCCATGTTAGCGTTCTGCTGCAGTTTTTTGTGTCCTCGCATGATCTCCCCTAAAAATGTGCAGTGACCTGGGGTCATGGTGCTGGTCAGACTCCAGCGGGCTGTGGATCGCACCACAGTCCTCCCCACAAAGACATATTTCTCCTCTCTGTGCTTGTCTGGAGCTGCTGCTGAAGTTCAGTAACACACACTCACACACACAGACAGGCATATTAACACAAACACGCACACACACATGCACACACACACAGAGACAGGCATATGCACATACATTCACACACTCACACACACACACACACACACACACACACACACACACACACACATACATACACAGACAGGCATATGCACACACACACACACACACACATACATACACAGACAGGCATATGCACACACATTCACACACTCACACACACACACACACATACATACACAGACAGGCATATGCACACACACACACACACACACACACATACATACACAGACAGGCATATGCACACACACACACACAGGAATATACAAACAAACACACACACACAAATACACACTCACACACACACACACACACACACACACATACAAACAGGCATAAGCACACAAACACACACACACACATACACAGACACACACAGACAGGCATATGCACATACATTCACGCACACACACACACACACACACACACATACATATACAGACAGGCATATGCACACACACACAGGCATATACAAACAAACACTCACACACACACAAATACACACTCACACACACACACACATACAAACAGGCATGCTCACAGAACTAAACACACAGAAGAGAAAATTTAAATACAATTTGCTAAATACACTGAACAGTAGCTGATTATTTTATTAGATTTACTTTGATTTTTTTTCTAAGTTGTTAAATGTGTATTTTGGCATAATAAAGAGTGAGTACAGCACAGATCTCCCTCTGGTGAGTCTGCGGAGTTTAGAGCAATCCAGCATTGCTTCCTTCCTTTGGGAAAGCGCACATCCAAACGGGCGCTGGAAATACCCTGGGCTTTGGTGGCCCTGTGGTTTGGAGTGTGCTTGCTTGGATCGGGCTCATTGGACTGGCCCAAAGTTTCCTCGACAAGTGAATGAGACTGCACGCAAGCACGGGGGGTCCAAGAATCTGTACAGCTGAGCCGGAGACTGTTCTGAGGAAAAGCCTGGTGGAAAATTCCAGCCCCGCCAGCACACTGCGCCTATGGGCTGAGGCAGAGTGGCCGGGGTCCGCACAGTCGCTGCGCCCCAAACAGCCGTGCTCAAATGCACACAGAGAAGGGGAAACAGTCTGCATCATGCCCCCACTTTCCCTTCCAGGGTGGGGGGGTAGGGGTGGGGGTGGCTATGGTTTAACAGCGGGGTGGAAAATAAAACAACACTCTGAACACAAACAACTACGCAACAAACACGGCCGTTGGGTTCATGGAGATCCATGTGACAATCTCTTTCAGGTGGTGTTCACAAGTAACTATACATCAGAAATAATGGCACACAGATACGCACTCACTCACACACACACTCACTCACGCACACACATAGCCAGTGCAGAAGCAATACCTAATTTCAGATGGTATTAGGTAATTTCAGACACTGTAGGTAAAAGCAGTAAAAAGTGTAACTACATCTGAGCACATACTGAACACTACGCACTCTGCTCTGATCTGAACACTACGCACTCTGCTCTGATCTGAACACTACACACTCTGCTCTGATTGTCCAAGCTCAGCCAAAGAGCCGATCACCTTCAATAAATGCCATGATTTTATTTCAAAACTAAGTGGAGTTAACTTCACAGAATGAGACAAATGATCTGAAATAGCAGAAACGTTAAGTATGGGATACAGTAAATGCTGTTTGTATTACTGAGCTTCCAGGGGCTCAGAGCGTGATTACTGCAGAGCTATTTCTATATAAAGACTTATTTCCATTATCCTCTTCTCAGCTGGTCCGTGGTGAAGCAGAGAGGAACACTGAGGTACTCACTGTGGGCACGGGGATGGGGGGCTCTCAGCAGGTGTGCAGGTGGCAGGTGCGCAGCAGCGACGGGCAGAGAGGCAGCTGCAGCAGAAGCTGGGTGCACTTGCAGACTGAACGGGCACCGGGCCAGAGAGGGCAGGACCCGGCCTCTGACCAAAGTACCAAAGTCTAATCACTACGAGAGACGGCTGTCTGCTCAGCACACACACACACACTCACACACATGCATACACACACTCACACACACACACACACACACACACACTCAAACACACACACACACAAACACACACACACACACACACTCACACACACACACACACACACACACTCACACACACACACACACACACACACACACAAACACACACTCACACACACGCACACATTCACTCACACACACACACACACGCACACACATGCACACACATGCGCACACACATGCACACACGCACACACACACTCACTCACACACACACACACACACTCACACACACACACACTCACACACTCACACACACACTCACTCATTAGGTAGGGCCCCTCTCGGATTAGGTAGGGCACCTCTGGGATTAGGTAGGGCCCCTCTGGGATTAGGTAGGGCACCTCTGGGATTAGGTAGGGCCCCTCTGGGATTAGGTAGGGCACCTCTGGGATTAGGTAGGGCCCCTCTGGGATTAGGTAGGGCCCTGAGCTGCTGTGTGCTCATCCACCACTCCGGGCTTGTACCTTCCTGACTCGGTTTTGTTTTCCTGAGATGTCTGTCAGTGTTAGTTTGGTTCTGGTCACTTAAGCTTTCAGGTGGCAGTGGCAAAGAGAAACGACAGTTATGCAGATTGCCTTTTAACCCAGAGGCGGCAGGTTTGATTCTACAAGGAGGCACTGTCCAGCCGTGGGGCAGAATTTAATCTCACAGTGTCAGAAAATCAAATATGTGACTTTGGAGTTACACCCAGAAAAGACAGATTCATAACTCATACTGCTTACGTCATGAGCCATTTGACCTAAACATGGCATGCCACCGAAAACCATATTCAATAACATTGTCCAGTGTAATCAAACAGTCCTGTAATTTAATATGGTTATTAAAGTGACTATGACAGAGTGTCAGAGCAGAACAAGGACCCTACGCCAGTGGGAGAGGAGGACCAAGTGTGTGTCTGTGAGTGTGTGTGTGTGCATGTATGCATGCATGTAAGTGTGTGTGTGAGTGTGTATGTGTGTGTGTGTGAGTGTACGTGCATGTGTTTGAGTATGTGTGTGTCCGTGTGCATGTGTGCAAGTGTGTGTGTGAGTATGAGTGTGAGTGCGCATGTGTGTGAGTGTGTGTAAGTGCATGCGTTTGAATATGTGTGTCCGTGTGTGTGATTGTGTGTATGTGAGTGCATGCGTGTTTGTGTGTGAGTGCGTGCGTGTTAGTGTGTGTGTGTGTGTGTGTGTGTTTTTGTGTGAGTGCGTATATGTGTGTGTGTATGTGCATGTGTGTGAGTATATGTGTGTGAGTGCATGTGTATATGTGCGTGTGCGTGTGTATGTGTGAGTGTATATGTGCGTGTGTGTTTGTGCATGTGTGTGTGTGTGCGTTTCATAGGCAGCAGGAAATGGCACTATACCTCACATTGTACAGAATGGTGCATTGCTTCAGGTGTGTAGGAGCTGTTGAAGGTTCGGCGAGAGCAGGTTATGTACTTGTTTCTTGCAGTTATGTAGTTTGCATTTTCTTAACTGTCTGGTTGTATGTGTTGCTGTTTGCTGATGACACCCAACAACAAACTGACCCTCTCCGAGAACATCGCAGCGGTGAGCCAAGCATGGAGATTCTTCCTGTATGATGTCAGGAGAATCCGCCGCTTTCTCACCACCTACTCCACGCAGCTGCTAGTCCAAGCAATGATAGTCTCCCACCTGGACTACTGCAACTCCCTCCTTGCTGGCCTTCCAGCATCAACCATCAGACCTTTGCAGGTCATCCAGGACATTTTAAACCTTCCCAGATGTGCCCACATTACTCCCCTCCTCACTGACCTCCACTGGCTACCTGTCTCGGCACGCTTCAGATTCAAAACATTGGTGCTTGTCTTCCAGGCTCTCAAAGGGATGGCCCCATCCTATCTTCAAAAGATCATCAGACCCTACGTGCCGTGTCTTCAGCGCGTCTGGTGCCCCCTCTGCACTTCCCGGTCACGTCTGCTGTCCGTTCTGGCTCCCTGTTGGTGGAATGACCTTCCTACTGAGGTCAGAACAGCAGACAGGCTGTCCGCCTGACTGAAGATTCACCTCTTCAGGATGCAAGCCTGTCCTTCCCTCCCTAGCTCCCCCACTTAGCCATAGCTTCACTTGTAGTTACCTAATATTGTTGGCTAAGGATTGTTGTAAGTCGCTCTGGATAAGAGCATCTGCTAAATGCCTATAATGTAATGTAATATAATTTATACCTCTCTCACCTGTACAAAGGTACCCCCCCCACCTGAGCACAGTCTTCTCTCTCACCTGTACACAAGTACCTCATTCACCTGTAGATAGATCATCAGCGGATTCTGGTTGTCATCCAGTACATCATCTTGCTGTATCAAGGCTCATAGCTGTGAGTGTGTGCTCTATCAGGGCTCATAGCTGTGAGTGTGTGCTCTATCAGGGCTCATAGCTGTGAGTGTCTGCTCTATCAGGGCTCATAGCTGTGAGTGTGTGCTCTATCAGGGCTCATAGCTGTGAGTGTGTGCTCTATCAGGGCTCATAGCTGTGAGTGTGTGCTCTATCAGGGCTCATAGCTGTGAGTGTGTGCTCTATCAGGGCTCATAGCTGTGAGTGTGTGCTCTATTAGGGCTCATAGCTGTGAGTGTGTGCTCTATCAGGGCTCATAGCTGTGAGTGTGTGCTCTATTAGGGCTCATAGCTGTGAGTGTGTGCTCTATCAGGGCTCATAGCTGTGAGTGTGTGCTCTATCAGGGCTCATAGCTGTGAGTGTGTGCTCTATCAGGGCTCATAGCTGTGAGTGTGTGCTCTATCAGGGCTCATAGCTGTGAGTGTGTGCTCTATTAGGGCTCATAGCTGTGAGTGTGTGCTCTATTAGGGCTCATTAGGTGTGTGTGTGCTCTATTAGGGCTCATAGCTGTGAGTGTGTGCTCTATCAGGGCTCATAGCTGTGAGTGTGTGCTCTATTAGGGCTCATAGCTGTGAGTGTGTGCTCTATCAGGGCTCATAGCTGTGAGTGTGTGCTCTATTAGGGCTCATAGCTGTGAGTGTCTGCTCTATCAGGGCGAATATCGGGTGGGTAGCGTCTGACGCTACGCTGCTCTTGGCATGGTGTGCACAGTAGTGTGTAAGCTGCATCAGTGTCAGCGTCCGACAGGTGAACCTACAGACAGACCAATTCACTGACCTCAGATGTGTGAAGAGTTCCAGCCCTGGCTGGAGTTTTAATAGCTTCTGGCTTTTCACACAAAAACATTTACAAGTGCTGTGCAACTCGCATTTTTCCCGGTCCTCATAACTTTCCCTTGAAGTCATTCCGGCTCCTCATACTGATGGATCGACTGCAGGGGAGGAAGATGAGCTTACTCACACTCGCACACACACACACACACACACATTCACAACCACACACACACACACTCACAACCACACACACTTACTCACACACACACACTCACAGTCACACTCACACACACACACTCACAACCACACACACACACTCACTCACACACACACTCACTCACACAGACACACACAACCACACACACTCACTCACACACACACACACTCACTCACTCACACACTCACACACACACTCACTCACACAGACACACACACACCACACACACTCACTCACACACACACACACACACTCACTCACTCACACACAAACACTCACAACCACACACACACACTCACACACAAACTCACTCACAACCACACACACTCACACACACACACACACACACACTCACAACCACACACACTTACTCACACTCACACTCACACACTCACTCACACTCACACTCACACTCACACACACACACACTCACACTCACACACACACACACACACTTACTCACACACACACACTCACACTCACACACTCATAGTCACACTCACACACTCACACACACACACTCACAACACACTCACACACTCACACACACACACATGCATGAATGCACACACACACACACACACACACACACACACACACACATACTATACACATACACTCTCACATACACTCACACATACTATACACATACAATCTAACACATACTATACACTCACACTCTCTCTCACACATACACACAATCTAAGACATACTATACATACACACACTCTCTCTCTCTCACAAACACACATACTATACAGACACACACACACACTCTCTCTCTCTCTCACTCCCACACACACACACATACTATGCAGACACGCACAATACACACACAATAACACACACACACACAATTACTATACACATGCAGCTGTGTTTAGTCCATTCCGGGCAGGTGTATGGTCTGCCTGTTATGGGCAGGTGTGTTCAGTAAGTCTGTCACAGGCAGGTGTGTTCACTCTGCCATGGGCAGGTGTGTTCAGTAAGTCTGTTACAGGCAGGTGTGTTCACTCTGCCATGGGCAGGTGTGTTCGGTCCGTTACAGGCAGATGTGTTTGGTCTGTCACGGGCAGGTGTGTTTGGTCTGTCATGGGCATGTGTGTTTGGTCTGTCACGGGCAGGTTTGTTTGGTTGGTCATGGGCAGGTGTGTTTGGTCTGTTACGGGCAGGTGTGTTTGGTCTGTCATGGGCAGGTGTGTTTGGTTGGTTACGTGCGGGTGTGTTTGGTCTGTCACGGGCATGTGTGTTTGGTCTGTCATGGGCAGGTGTGTTTGGTCTGTCACAGGCAGGTGTGTTTGGTCTGTTATGGGCATGTGTGTTTGGTTGGTCATGGGCATGTGTGTTTGGTCTGTCACGGGCAGGTGTGTTTGGTTGGTCATGGGCAGGTGTGTTTGGTCTGTCACGGGCAGGTGTGTTTGGTTGGTTACGAGCAGGTGTGTTTGGTTGGTCATGGGCAGGTGTGTTTGGTCTGTTACGGGCAGGTGTGTTTGGTCTGTCATGGGCAGGTGTGTTTGGTTGGTTACGTGCGGATGTGTTTGGTCTGTCACGGGCATGTGTGTTTGGTTGGTCACGGGCAGGTGTGTTTGGTCTGTTACGGGCAGGTATGTTTGGTTGGTCATGGGCAGGAGTGTTTGGTTGGTCACGGGCACGTATGTTTGCTTGGTCACGGGCATGTGTGTTTGGTCTGTTACGGGCAGGTGTGTTTGGTCCATACTTGGAGGCAGTTAAGTTGCACAGTGTAGGTTAAAGGGTGTTAAAGAGCCACACACAAGCTGTAAATTTTATGGATAATTTCTGATGTGGTTACAGATTTATAAAAACTATGTCCCACAGCTGCACATAATTAAACCAGCCTGCTTCTCTCTCTCTGTCTGTCTCACTCTCCCTCTTGTTCTTCCTCATTGTGTCTCTCTCTGTGTCTCTGTCTGTCTCTCTCTCACTCTCACTCCACCTATTTGTCTGTCTCTTTCTTCCTCTCTCTCTCCATTTGTCTGTCTCTCTGGAAGCAGATGATCGTGGAGATGAATTTAAGTTTCAGACTTACAGAAAAGAAGAGGTAGTTTCAGAGTTATAAAGCTCCAGAGTTTTCCAACACATTTGCACCTATGAGGAATTAGCTCTTGTCATGTCAATTACACTGTTACCATGGCAAGTTCTATCATCATGGCCGCCTGACCTTTTGACCTCCTGACCTTCTCACCTCTTCCAAATCAATCAATCAGAACTGAATCAATCAATCTGTCAGATGTTGTGGCTGGACTCAGACTGCGAACTTCAGGCTGCCAGCCTCTCAACTCCCGCCAAACCAACTCATTAGGGAAAGATTTCTCCTGCGTGAGAGAGGGAGCGAGAGGGAGGGAAAGAGGGAGCGAGAGAGAGAGAGAGAGAGAGAGAGAGGAGAGATTTCTTGTTTTGCTGGAGGTTTTGTCATCACAAGTTCAGAAGGCATTATAATGTTACAGTATCCATTTGATTCCAACTACCTGTAATATTTTCCATTTGGCTAATATTTTCCATGATATTTTCCCACTGTTACTGAATGACTCCCCAGTGTAATCTCAACACACTCTATCACTAAGCTGTTTGTGCGCTTGTGCAATATTTATTGTAACTCTAGGAATGGCGAGGTGAGTATGTTTAAACTGACTGACTTTAATGTTCTGTGAATCACTCCATTCAGCTTTCCCACCATCACAACCCGTAACACAGTACATACTGTCAGTCAAGGCAAGGGCTGGAGTCAGTGTGCGGCAGTGGGGGGGAACTGTTGGCAGTCAGCCTCATTACTATCGCCTGATTGATTTACATCTCTGATCGTCCAAGACGTGTTCTGCCATCTTCTAATTGGACAGACGAAGCACAAACCTGTTCATGCTTTCCCCGCAGGTTCTGCGTGTACTACGCTAAAGCAAGACTTAAACCTCATTCAGACTGCACTAAAGCGAGACTTAAACCTCATTCAGACTGCACTAAAGCGAGACTTAAACCTCATTCAGACTGCACTAAAGCAAGACTTAAACCTCATTCAGACTGCACTAAAGCGAGACTTAAACCTCATTCAAACTGCACTAAAGCAAGACTTAAACCTCATTCAGACTGCACTAAAGCAAGACTTAAACCTCATTCAGACTGCACTAAAGCGAGACTTAAATCTCATGCAAACAGCACTAAAGCGAGACTTAAACCTCATTCAGACTGCACTAAAGCGAGACTTAAACCTCATTCAAACTGCACTAAAGCAAGAATTAAACCTCATTCAGACTGCACTAAAGCAAGACTTAAACCTCATTCAGACTGCACTAAAGCGAGACTTAAATCTCATGCAAACAGCACTAAAGCGAGACTTAAACCTCATTCAGACTGCACTAAAGCGAGACTTAAACCTCATTCAAACTGCACTAAAGCAAGACCTAAACCTCATTCAAACAGCACTAAAGCGAGACTTAAACCTCATTCCGACTGCAGTCATTTAATGGAATTGATCTTTTGTAGCTGAACTTGCTTTAAGATGTTTAAGATGACACCAGCATTTTTAGCACATAAACATCATGTAAGTTTGCCCATGTGCCTTTCAGCACACATCTGAATGTTTCTTGAAGTGCAAGTGTTTCGTGATTTTGGTTTTCTGTGTGGCAATAGGCATAGAGCTGAGCTAATGTTTCTGTATGAATTACTCTCCCCTGGCGCATCTTTCATCCATTCTGCCAGTGCTCAAAGGCCCAGGCAGCTATCTCAGCTATCTGGGCTCACTCTCTGATGTTTCTTCTGAGTTTTTATAGCTGCACTTGTTAGGTGTTGATTGAAAGATCATTCTGTCAACTCTGTCATGGAACTGCAGGTGTGTGGTACTGTTGGTGTGTGGTACTGCAGGTGCATGTAACTGGAAGTGTGTGGACCTGGAGGCGCTACCCTCGAGCTTGCTTAGCAGGGCCAGCCTGTCTATTTCCACAGGATAGTGTTCATACTGCAGAAGAATGAAGCCAGTCATTACAATCACTACTACTTGTTGCATGCCTGTTTGCTTCTCTTCTCCTGTCCTCATAGAAACAAAAGACTTCACTGCAGTAGCTTTGATCTTATGACCAAACCCTACATCCCTCCCTCCACAACACAACCAGAGTGGTGGGGGTTCATTGTGGGTTCGGTGTGTGTTTTGAATGGTTTTGATGCGGGTTTGGTGTGGGTTTAGTGAGGGTTTGGTGTGGGTTTGTTAAGGGTTTGGTGTAGGTTTAGTGTGGGTTCGGTGTAGGTTTTGTGAGGGTTTAGTGTGGGTTTGGTGAGGGTTTAGAGTGGGTTTGGTGTGTGTTTTGTGTGGGTTTGGTGAGGGTTTGGTGTGGGTTTAGTGTGGGTTTGGTGTGGGTTTGGTGAGGGTTTGGTGTGGGTTCGGTGTGGGTTTGGTGCGGGTTTGATGAGGGTTTGGTGTGGGTTTACTAAGGGTTCGGTGTAGGTTTAGTGTGGGTTTGATGAGGGTTTGGTGCGGGTTTGTTAAGGGTTTGGTGTAGGTTTAGTGTGGGTTTGATGTGGGTTTGGTGTGGGTGTAGTGTGGGTTTGGTGAGGGTTTTGCATGGGTTTGGTGAGGGTTTAGTGTGGGTTTAGTGTGGGTTTGGCACACAAACTGCACTCATGATGCACTCTGTTTTCGCAAAGCAACTTCTTATTGATTTGGAATATTGCATTCTATAAACCAGGCCTCACCTTTGAATACTGGAGCCAATTACTGGAAAAGAGGAACCCGTCAGTCTCCCAGAATCCGCGAGGAACCCGTCAGTCTCCCAGAGTCCACGAGGAACCCGTCAGTCTCCCAGAGTCCACGAGGAACCCGTCAGTGTCCCAGGGTCCACGAGGAACCCGTCAGTCTCCCAGAGTCCACGAGGAACCCGTCAGTCTCCCAGAGTCCGCGAGGAACCCGTCAGTCTCCCAGAGTCCACGAGGAACCCGTCAGTCTCCCAGAGTCCCAGGGTCCCAGGGTCCACGAGGAACCCGTCAGTCTCCCAGAGTCCACGAGGAACCCGTCAGTCTCCCAGAGTCCACGAGGAACCCGTCAGTCTCCCAGAGTCCGCGAGGAACCCGTCAGTCTCCCAGAGTCCACGAGGAACCCGTCAGTCTCCCAGAGTCCGCGAGGAACCCGTCAGTGTCCCAGGGTCCGTGAGGAACCCGTCAGTCTCCCAGAGTCCGCGAGGAACCCGTCAGTCTCCCAGAGTCCACGAGGAACCCGTCAGTGTCCCAGAGTCCACGAGGAACCCGTCAGTGTCCCAGAGTCCACGAGGAACCCGTCAGTCTCCCAGAGTCCGCGAGGAACCCGTCAGTGTCCCAGGGTCCGCGAGGAACCCGTCAGTGTCCCAGAGTCCATGAGGAACCCGTCAGTGCCCCAGGGTCCACAAGGAACCCGTCAGTCTCCCAGAGTCCGCGAGGAACCCGTCAGTCTCCCAGAGTCCGCGAGGAACCCATCAGTGTCCCAGGGTCCGCGAGGAACCCGTCAGTCTCCCAGAGTCCACGAGGAACCTGTCAGTCTCCCAGAGTCCACGAGGAACCCGTCAGTCTCCCAGAGTCCGCGAGGAACCCGTCAGTGTCCCAGAGTCCGCGAGGAACCCGTCAGTCTCCCAGAGTCCGCGAGGAACCCGTCAGTCTCCCAGAGTCCGCGAGGAACCCGTCAGTGTCCCAGGGTCCACGAGGAACCCGTCAGTCTCCCAGAGTCCGCGAGGAACCCGTCAGTGTCCCAGGGTCCACGAGGAACCCGTCAGTCTCCCAGAGTCCGCGAGGAACCCGTCAGTGTCCCAGGGTCCATGAGGAACCCGTCAGTCTCCCAGAGTCCGCGAAGAACCCGTCAGTCTCCCAGAGTCCGCGAGGAACCCGTCAGTCTCCCAGAGTCCGTGAGGAACCTGTCAGTCTCCCATAGTCCGTGAGGAACCCGTCCAGTCTCCCAGAGTCCGTGAGGAACCCGTCAGTCTCCCAGAGTCCGCGAGGAACCCGTCAGTGTCCCAGGGTCCATGAGAAACCCGTCAGTCTCCCATAGTCCGTGAGGAACCCGTCAGTCTCCCAGAGTCCGTGAGGAACCTGTCAGTCTCCCAGAGTCCGTGAGGAACCTGTCAGTCTCCCAGAGTCTGCGAGGAACCCGTCAGTCTCCCAGAGTCCATGTTTTTCTGATCTTCACACAGTACCTGGCCGCTCTCCATGCCACACTCTTTAAAATGAATATTAGCTTTTTTATTTTATGAAAGCCCTCATTGCTTTATTCTGTATTTCTTGGCAAGGAAAGAGTCTACTGGTGAATGCCTGAGCTGCACAGTCACCAGGGCAGAGAGGGGAGAGTAATGAGGGCATCTGGCTGTCTGGGTGGTTTGAGCTCATGGCAGAGGTCAACTGTAATTCTCACCTACTTCCATTGCCCAGGTACAGTACCTGATTGCTCTCAATCACCCAAGTACAGGGTTCACCGGCTGGGACATGAGCACACTGGTGCAGGCGTGACAGTAGCAGAAAGTATGCCTGTCCTGGGAGCCCAGAGCAGATTATTTAGCATGGTGTGGTCACTCTGTGGATACAATGTCAAACAGGAGCAGAATATTTGGCATGGTGTGGTCATTCTGTAGTTATGATGTCAAACAGGAGCAGAGTGATCTGAACAAAGAGTGAAACCAGATGGATTTCACTCATGGGCCGCTGGGTTTTGGTTATCACTGAGCCTCGCTCATGGGCCGCTGGGTTTTGGTTATCACTGAGCCTCGCTCATGGGCCGCTGGGTTTTGGTTATCACTGAGCCTCGCTCATGGGCCGCTGGGTTTTGGTTATCACTGAGCCTCACTCATGGGCCGCTGGGTTTTGGTTATCACTGAGCCTCGCTCATGGGCCACTGGGTTTTGGTTATCACTGAGCCTCACTCATGGGCTGCTGGGTTTTGGTTATCACTGAGCCTCACTCATGGGCTGCTGGGTTTTGGTTATCACTGAGCCTCGCTCATGGGCCGCTGGGTTTTGGTTATCACTGAGCCTCGCTCATGGGCCGCTGGGTTTTGGTTATCACTGAGCCTCGCTCATGGGCCGCTGGGTTTTGGTTATCACTGAGCCTCGCTCATGGGCCGCTGGGTTTTGGTTATCATCACTGAGAGTGATGAATAACACTTTACTTGAACTATGTGTCATAAAATAACATAAAATAAAACGCCATGTAATTTTCCTACAGCTTTTAACAAATTACACAGCACTGTTATAATGCAGGGGGGCTGAAGCTGTGTGTGTAAGTGGCTGAAGCTGTTTGACTTGGGAGGGATGAAGCTGTATGCCGGGGGGGGAGGGGCTGAAGCTGCTACTAAAGGTTTGCAGGGGGAAGCTGGGTGAGGAGGCCGTGTGAGACGCTCTGGTCTGTGTGCTGGTCAGAGTGCTCTCAAGCAACAGATGATGGCATTCTGTGTGACCTGGCTTTGGGGTCACTCAGGGGTCTGTCAGGGGTCATTCGGGGTTCATTGAGGGGTCACTCAGGGTTTGCTCAGGGGTTGTTCAGGAGTCACAGG
Organism: Albula goreensis; assembly: GCA_022829145.1. Classification (NCBI taxonomy): domain Eukaryota; kingdom Metazoa; phylum Chordata; class Actinopteri; order Albuliformes; family Albulidae; genus Albula; species Albula goreensis. The sequence goes on along the minus strand of CM040759.1, from coordinate 244,217 downwards.
CTGAAGCTGAGCTCTGGAGCTGCTCCAGAGGCAGAGAACTTGCGGTTCCTCCTCACATGGAGTGGAACTCATCTACATTCTGGCAGCCCCTATAATGAGACAAACACTGAGGGCAAAGGGAGGGAGGGATGGGGGAGAGAGGGCGGGGGAGAGAGGGATGGGGGAATGGAGAGAGAGAGAGATGGAGAGATATTGAGACAGCATGGAGAAAATAAGGCAGATGGAAGAGGACAGAGAGAGACAGAGTGAGAGAGAGAAATGGAGGGAGAGGGTCAAAGTCATCTTTGTGTATGCATAATATACCTTGTGTTTAATAGTTTTGCTATATGCTTTGGCAATATTTACACACGTATTTTGTGCCATGAAAGCAATTTGAATTTGAATTAGAATTTGACGGACAGAGAGAGACAGAAGGAGAGGGATGTGTGTGCATTTTATTTGTGCCCTGCTGCTCCATTCTCACAGTCCCTTGCAGTATGTGTCTGTGCGATTTACGCTGTAATCTCAGACTGCTCACGGCTGGGCTGCGCCCGCCCACGCCCCCCATGCCCCCATGTGTTCTTTCCATTCACTTTCTCACTTCCCTTATGATTATGACAGAGGATGAGAAGAGCCTCAGCAATCTGTATGTTTAACAGAGAGCCAGGGCAGCACCCTAACCTTTACACGCATGCGCTCAGTGCTGCCAGTTATTTAAAACCACCACATCTTTCATTCATTCATTCATTCATTCATTCATTCATTCATTCATTCATTCATTCATTCATTCATTCATTCATTCATTCTTCATTCATTTTTATTTTATTTATGTATTTGCTCATGTGTATGTTTATTTGTTTGTGTGAGTATGTGTGTGTGTGTGTGTGTGTGTGTGTGTGTGTGTGTGTGTGTGAGGGAGTGAGTTTGTGTGTGTGTGAGTGTGAGTGTGTGAGGGAGTGAGTTTGTGTGTGTGTGAGTGTTTCTCTGTCACACTATGGTTTCTTCTTTGTCACACTACACACACATTCTATGGTTTCAAATTCAAATTCTTTTTTGGCATATTGGCATAACAAGATAATCTTTATTGGCATAACAAGATAATCTTGTGCTGCTAAAACATAAAATACAAAATACATAGAACAGTGAACAAAGACAATAACAACACTCCCCATCCATCCCCAACACAAACACATTTACTCTGTCACACTATACACACTCTACGGTTTCTCTCACCGTCACACTACAGTTTCTCTCTCTTTGTCACACTACAGTTTCTCTCTCTCTGTCACACTACAGTTTCTCTCCCTGTCACACTACAGTTTCTCTCTCTCTGTTACACTACAGTTTCTCTCTCTCTGTTACACTACAGTTTCTCTCTCGCTGTCACACTGCAGTTTCTCTCTCGCTGTCACACTACACACACTCTATGGTTTCTCTCTCTCTCTGTCACACTACACACTACGGTTTTCCACCGCCTCTCACAAAGCCACAGCCCTTCCAATCATCCAGGACAAAAGTTCACCCAAAAACAATTAGAATGGTTTCCTTCTTCCTCTCTCTGTCACCACTTTCTCTCTCTTTCTCCCCTCTGTCTCCCTCTCACTCCATCTCTCTCTCGCTGAGTGAAAGTTTTCCCATGCTGAACCACGTGATTCAGTGAGCTTAGAGTTGATCCAATCCAGATGCTTTCTGCACACATGCACTCACACACAGACACACTAATACACACACACACCCACACACTCACACACTAATACACATACACACACACACATACACTCACACACACAAATACACACACGTCCTGGGGTCTGGATCCTAGGGGGTCTGGGTCCTGGGGTCTGGATCCTAGGGGTCTGGGTCCTGGGGTCTTGGTCCTGGGGTCTTGGTCCTGGGGTCTGGGTCCTGGGGTCTTGGTCCTGGGGTCTTGGTCCTGGGGTCAGGATCCTGGGGTCTGGGTCCTGGGGTCTGGGTCCTGGGGTCAGGATCCTGGGGTCTGGGTCCTGGGGTCTGGGTCCTGGGGTCTGGGTCCTGGAGATTTAGAAGCACAGACCTGAGTGAGATGAGCACCATTAAGCCCCCACATCACTCACCTTACAGGGGGAGAGGTCAGGGGTCAAAGAGCAACACAAGGGCATGCTCCCTGCCGTTACTCTGGATGTAGTGTTAATCCACAACACAAGCCGTAACTATGGAAACCAGGTAAAAAGGTTACTAATGGCATCCTCGTGGAGGAGGGGCAAAGGATGGGGTTTATTTATGTATTTAAATACTAATTTATTTGTTTATTCATTTATCATTTCACATAACTTACCGGTATAGCAAATTTCCGTTCTGAAAAACTGGCACACTGAGTCACTGACTGGACACAGTGTTGCCGTGGCTGCTGCTGGGAGCTGATTGGCTCAAAGCCATTTCATTGTGTTCTACCTAAACACACCCCCCTTCCCCTGGACCTGAGGTTCCACCAAGAGCAGGCTGGACCTGAGGTTCCCTGCAGGCAGACAGATCGCTAAGCTCAACGATGCCCCTACCCATATATACCAAATATTGCATACAAAACTACCTCAAGATATTTTGGATAGATATTATTCTTTATGATTGTCGTGTGGATGCTTAAGCGTGATAATATACAGAAGGCTGTAGGTGCCTAAAAAAACTCTGCTCTGAGTGTCGTGTCGAGTGTCTGCAGAAGGACTCTGCTCTGAGTGTCATGTGGATGGTGTGTGAGGGACTCTGCTCTGAGTGTGGATGGTGCGTGCAGGACTCTGCTCTGAGTGTGGATGGTGTGTGGGGACTCTGCTCTGAGTGTGGATGGTGCAGGACTCTGCTCTGAGTGTGGATGGTGCGTGCCGGACTCTGCTCTGAGTGTGGATGGTGTGTGAGGGACTCTGCTCTGAGTGTGGATGGTGCGTGCAGGACTCTGCTCTGAGTGTGGATGGTGCGTGCCGGACTCTGCTCTGAGTGTGGATGGTGCAGGACTCTGCTCTGAGTGTGGATGGTGCGTGCAGGACTCTGCTCTGAGTGTGGATGGTGTGTGAGGGACTCTGCTCTGAGTGTGGATGGTGCGTGCAGGACTCTGCTCTGAGTGTGGATGGTGTGTGAGGGACTCTGCTCTGAGTGTGGATGGTGTGTGAGGGACTCTGCTCTGAGTGTGGATGGTGCAGGACTCTGCTCTGAGTGTGGATGGTGTGTGAGGGACTCTGCTCTGAGAGTGGATGGTGTGTGAGGACTCTGCTCTGAGTGTGGATGGTGTGTGAGGACTCTGCTCTGAGTGTGGATGGTGCAGGACTCTGCTCTGAGTGTGGATGGTGTGTGAGGACCCTGCTCTGAGTGTGGATGGTGTGTGAGGGACTCTGCTCTGAGTGTGGATGGTGCAGGACTCTGCTCTGAGTGTGGATGGTGTGTGAGGGACCCTGCTCTGAGTGTGGATGGCGCGTGCAGGACTCTGCTCTGAGTGTCGTGTGGATGGCGCAGGACTCAGTGGACTCTTAAGCCTTCACCAGTATTTTTAGCTCTGGCAGGACATGAGATTTCTGAAGGGTTTTAAAAAGGGTTTTAAAGAGATCAGACTGTGACTGTTTTCAGCTGTGGCGGATTACCGAAGGTGAGAGACGGAGGTGTTCGCGTGCACTGGAGGCCCCTGAGGCCACGCGCGGGACCCTGCCATCAGACCCTCACTAGTCTGTCCGCATTGTTGATTTTCAGAGAGAGGAAATCTAAATAGAGTGCGAATTTTGGAAGAAAAAGGCTCTGGCAATTTCTGAAACATTTCTTTTTTCTAAGGCAAATGGTATCGCTTCGGCAAATTAGCCCCTTTTTGAAGGAGAAGGTGGATGAGGTCATTCTCTTTTCATAGCACTCTCTGTGTCTCTTTGCCTTTCGCACATTTATCACCTATAAGCTTTGGGACGTTGATGAAAACATTTTTATGCTACATGATAGATTTTACAACTTGTTGCCTTAAAACAGCCAATAACAGATAAAGATAGTAATATAGTTTTTAGTGATTTTAATTTAGTTTAATTATTGATTATTTGATTTGATTTTGGAGTTCTTTGTTTTTGTTTTAAAACATAACTGTTTCACAGGGGTAGTGAAGGGTAACATTTTACTTTATCAAAACAGAGTATACTAAATGCTACAGTTCTTCAGATCCTTCCCCCGTCCTTCACACGCACACACACACACACACACTCTTTCACACACACACATGCACACACTTGCATATACACACACAATCACACACACGCACACATACAATCGCATATACACACACACACTCACTCACACACACACACACACACACACACACAAAACCACTCTCAGAGGGCCACACCCCCTACAACAACCATTCTCACATGGCCACACCGCCTACAACAACCACACTCACAGGACCACACCGCCTACAACAACCACACTCACAGGACCACGCCCCCTACAACAAACACACTCACAGGACCACGCCCCCTACAACAAACACACTCACAGAGCCACACCCCCTACAACAACCACACGCAAAGGGCCACACACTCTACAACAACCACACTCATAAGGCCACACCCCTACAACAACCACTCTCACAGAGCCACGCCCCCAACTGAGTCATGTCTCCTGCCAATCCATCATTCATTTATTTCTTTATTTATTTATTTATTTATTCAGTCATTCCCATGCCTGTTCTTGTTACTTGAACACCACACATCATATATAAATATCCACACTGATCTCAGACACACTGCTGTGTGTTTCACACTGATCCCAGACACATTGCTGTGTGTTTCACACTGATCTCAGACACACTGCTGTGTGTTTCACACTGATCTCAGACACACTGCTGCATGTTTTGCACTGTTCTCAGACACACTGCTGTGTGTTTCACACTCTTCTCAGACACACTGCTGTGTGTTTCACACTGATCCCAGACACATTGCTGTGTGTTTCACACTGATCTCAGACACACTGCTGTGTGTTTCACACTGATCTCAGACACACTGCTGTGTGTTTCACACTGATCTCAGATACACTGCTGTGTGTTTCACACTGATCTCAGACACACTGCTGTGTGTTTCACACTGATCTCAGACACACTGCTGCATGTTTTGCACTGTTCTCAGACACACTGCTGTGTGTTTCACACTGATCCCAGACACACTGCTGTGTGTTTCACACTGATCTCAGATACACTGTTGTGTGTTTCACACTGATCTCAGACATACTGCTGTGTGTTTCAAACTGATCTCAGATACACTGCTGTGTGTTTCACACTGATCCCAGACACACTGCTGTGTGTTTCACACTGATCTCAGATACACTGCTGTGTGTTTCACACTGATCTCAGACACACTTCTGTGTGTTTCAAACTGATCTCAGACACACTGCTGCATGTTTTGCACTGTTCTCAGACACACTGCTGTGTGTTTCACACTCTTCTCAGACACACTGCTGTGTGTTTCACACTGATCCCAGACACATTGCTGTGTGTTTCACACTGATCTCAGACACACTGCTGTGTGTTTCACACTGATCTCAGACACACTGCTGCATGTTTTGCACTGTTCTCAGACACACTGCTGTGTGTTTCACACTGATCCCAGACACACTGCTGTGTGTTTCACACTGATCTCAGATACACTGCTGTGTGTTTCACACTGATCTCAGACATACTGCTGTGTGTTTCAAACTGATCTCAGATACACTGCTGTGTGTTTCACACTGATCTCAGACACACTGCTGTGTGTTTCACACTGATCTCAGATACACTGCTGTGTGTTTCACACTGATCTCAGACACACTGCTGTGTGTTTCAACTGATCTCAGACACACTGCTGTGTGACACACTGCTTGTGTTTCACACTGATCTCAGATACACTGCTGTGTGTTTCAAACTGATCTCAGATACACTGCTGTGTGTTTCACACTGATCTCAGATACACTGCTGTGTGTTTCACACTGATCTCAGACACACTGCTGTGTGTTTCACACTGATCTCAGACACACTGCTGTGTGTTTCACACTGATCTCAGATACACTGCTGTGTGTTTCAAACTGATCTCAGACACACTGCTGTGTGTTTCACACTGATCTCAGACACACTGCTGTGTGTTTCACACTGATCTCAGATACACTGCTGTGTGTTTCACACTGATCTCAGACACACTGCTGTGTGTTTCACACTGATCTCAGACACACTGCTGTGTGTTTCACACTGATCTCAGATACACTGCTGTGTGTTTCACACTGATCTCAGACACACTGCTGTGTGTTTCACACTGATCTCAGATACACTGCTGTGTGTTTCACACTGATCTCAGATACACTGCTGTAGGTTTCCATTGGGACCCTTGCACAATCTCACACAGGACAGCTTTTGGTGGAAAAGTAACACCAAACCACAAGTTAAAGAGAAAAACAAAACCTAAGAAGGATTTTCCGTGCACTCAAATGCAAACATGTGAGGAAACATTCTTTCCTTTCATGCAGCAGGGTAATTGGGGAGGACAGCAGTGGGTGGTGCCCCCACACACACACACAGAAACAGCACATCTCCTCCACAGCCTTGTGTGTGTGTGTGTGTGTGTGTGTGTGTGTGTGTGTGTGTGTGTGTGTGTGTGTGTGTGTGTGTGAGTGTGTGTATGGGTGTGTGTGTGCTGCCCTGCTAATATGTGTCTCTGTGTTATCATCACAATCACTGCCTTGTGTGTGTGTGTGTGTGTGTGTGTATGTGTGTGTGTGTGTGTGTGTGTGTGTATGTGTGTGTGTGTGTGTGTGCTGCCCTGCTAATATGTGTCTCTGTGTTATCATCACAATCACTGCCTTGTGTGTGTGTGTGTGTGTGTGTGTGTGTGTGTGTGTGTGTGTGTGTGTGTGTGTGTGTGTGTGTGTGTGTGTGTGTGTGTGTGTGTGTGTGCTGCCCTGCTAATATGTGTCTCTGTGTTATCATCACAATCACTGCCTTGCTAATTTTCATGCAGTTCATACCTCTCTGTGCCGCCATTTTCCAGTTCAGCTTCATCAACTTTTATGGGGTCTGGGAATAGCAATAGGGGTCTGGCAATTCTTCTCAAATTGGCTCAATTGTTTCAGGTTTTTTGATTCCTACCTGAAATTGTCGTTTGTGAATTGTTGTGTGCCTACATGTCTATACATGGAGCTACACAAAAATGGTTGACCGAATTTATTGATTAATGAAGTGCTTGATTGACTCATTGATATCCACCTCTGATTCAGCCTAATGATGATCACATGATTATATCCAAAGGGCCACAGGAGCAAGTCTCACTAAATAAACAGCATTACAGTGAAAGTGTGTCCACAGTGTGAACACGTTTATATTGTGACTCTTCAACAGGGTGAGTCTGGTGGGGGAAACCCCTTGTACACCTTATCCACTCCTGACAAGCCTCAACTGTAATATCTAAACGAGCCTCCTTCATGGCCTGGAGGTGAACGTGGATGTAGGGGTCTTTGTCATGGACCTTCTACCACCCTGCCAAAATAACTCCGCTATGGGGTTTAGGAAAGGAGAATTATACAGATGATGCTGAAACTTGGGCTGTTAATGAACCAATCACAAACCAGAGCAGCCTGGTGGAAACTGACTGTCCCAAATGACATCATAGCATGGGTGCTCTGGTTGTGCTGACTCCCTCTATAGTCTACAGTCACTACACATCATCTTGCAGACCACTGAAGGTCTGGATTATAGAGGCTGCTGTGGAGAGGCCCAGCTTCCCTCATTGACATCCCAAGACATCAGCTAGAGCTGCATGGATCTGTCTCTATCAGAAACTGCTCGTCTCCTTGCCCCTGGCCTTCCTCTTCCTCCTCCTCCTCCACCTCTCATGTGTCCTCTTCATCCTCTTTCAGGTCTTTCTGGACCCAAAACATGTAGACTGACCCAAGGCCCTTGTATCTATCCACCCTGACATTCTGATTGCTGTGTGAATGATTTTGGCTCTTAGTGTTTCCTCCTTAGGAATTGTGTGTTAACTGGGTTTGCGTTGTGATGACATGAGTTAATGATACTGACTGCCAGCACCTTCTAAATGAGCACATGGTTCAGCCATTGATATGTGTAGGTATTTGTACATTTGTGTGTATTTGTGAGTTTGGCACAAACAATTCAAGACCTAAAGAATAATGTTTAAAGTTTTGGAAAATAAGTCTGTCTTTTGGTAGATGGAATTATGGTTTGGGATACTTAGTTAACAGGCCCAGGAATAATGTGTAAGTGATTGAGAAAAACTGTATTACTCTCTCGACCTCGCATTGTGTTTGTGGAGTGTCATGTTTTGGAGGAATGTGCACTCATGGAAAAAATGATATAACTTCAGAATATGAATTCTATTTTTATCTTCCACAAGAAATATGTTTTTTATAGAAGCTCTCAGGCCTGTTGGAGTATGGTGTCTGCCGTGTAATTAGCGTCTACGGCAAGCTAACGCACAGCTGGGCACTTTTAAAATAGTTTTCCATCTCGTGCACAGAAACAGGAAAAATCTGACCGTCTGTTTTTCACACTGCGGTAGAACCATGACTAGTGAAAATACCGACATGAATAATGAGGAAATATCAACACCATCCCTAGATACTCTCCGTAGTTTGTGTGTATCTCTGGAGTAGGCTGTAGTTTGTGTGCATCTCTGGAGTAGGTTGTAGTTTGTGTGTATCTCAGGAGTAGGCTGTAGACTGTGTGTCTCAGGAGTAGGCTGTGGTTTGTGTGTATCTCAGGAGTAGGCTGTAGACTGTGTGTCTCAGGAGTAGGCTGTAGTTTGTGTGTATCTCTGGAGTAAGCTGTAGACTGTGTGTCTCAGGAGTAGGCTGTAGTTTGTGTGTATCTCTGGACTAGGCTGTGGTTTGTGTGTATCTCTGGAGTAAGCTGTAGACTGTGTGTCTCAGGAGTAGGCTGTAGTTTGTGTGTATCTCTGGAGTAAGCTGTAGTCTATGTGTATCTCTGGAGTAAGCTGTAGACTGTGTGTCTCAGGAGTAGGCTGTAGTTTGTGTGTATCTCTGGAGTAAGCTGTAGACTGTGTGTCTCAGGAGTAGGCTGTAGTTTGTGTGTATCTCTGGAGTAGGCTGTAGACTGTGTGTCTCAGGAGTAGGCTGTAGACTGTGTGTCTCCGGAGTAGGCTGTAGACTGTGTCTCAGGAGTAGGCTGTAGACTGTGTCTCAGGAGTAGGCTGTAGACTGTGTGTCTCAGGAGTAGGCTGTAGACTGTGTCTCAGGAGTAGGCTGT
>CM040759.1:182500-227500 GCA_022829145.1 Albula goreensis | reverse complement strand
GCTTTACACACCAACTGTGCTTCACACTGTGCTTTACACACCAACTGTGCTTCATACTCTGAGATTCACACTCTATACTGCACACTCTGAGCTTCACACTCTGTGCTTTACACGCTGTGCTTCACTCGGTCATTTACATGCCAACTGTGCTTCACACTCTATGCTTTACATGCCAACTGTGCTTCACATACTGGGCTTTACATGCCAACTGTGCTTCACACTCTATGCTTTACATGCCAACTGTGCTTCACATGCTGGGCTTTACACTCTGTGCTTCACTCTGTGCTTTACATGCCAACTGTGCTTCACACTCTATGCTTTACATGCCAACTGTGCTTCACATGCTGGGCTTCGCACTCTGTGCTTAACATGCCAACTGTGCTTCACACTCTGTGCTTCACGCTGTGCTTCACATGCTGTGCTCCTGCCCAATGTCTGGCGGTAGGCTCCCAGTTCTCTCAGGGCCTGTTTCCTGTGCAGTCTGGACTGTGTCTGCTATTTCCCACCATCTCTCCCTGCGCACGCTGTCTCTGCTCACAGTCAGGGTGGAGGCAATCCTCAAAGCAAAACCTCAGGAGGTCGAAGGTCAGGGGCGGGGTGCGGAGGGCTCACGAGGGAAAGTCACATGAGATCAGCCTCTGATTCCAGTTCTAACCTTGAATAAACTCACACTGAAACGGCTCAGGAAGTATCCCTTTTCCAACTGGAAATATACAGAATTCCTCAGCAAAACCATAAAAAACCCATCTTGAATTTGATCTGATTTTCAGTGCAGATCATAAGTGAGTGGGTGATTCATGTTTTCCAGCAGAGAGGAGGAAATTTATCTCCCTCATCTCAGAGCGGGACAGCAAAGAGTCAGGGTGGTCTCGCTTTATCCCTTATTCTGAAAATAAAAAATAGCAATTTTGAAATATGTACCATGGATATATACACACACACATACATCCATAGACACATATAGTCAAACACAACAGACACTGACATCAATATACACACACATACACATTGGAAAAAGGGATAGGTGGAGATTTGAAAGGGAAACAATTGAACCATTCCCTTGAATGCAGTCACTCCCCTGAGCCCGGCCTCTCTGTGCGACTGTGAGCCAGCAGAGGGCACCGAGTAATGGAGGGCAGCATTTACCCCACCTATCATGTTCACGCCTTTTTTCCCTCTCACACCTGAGTATGGCGGGCCTCCTTTTCCTCTCACACCTGAGTACGGCGGGCCTCCTTTTCCTCTCACACCTGAGTACGGCGCGCCTCCTTTTCCTCTCACACCTGAGTACGGCGCGCCTCCTTTTCCTCTCACACCTGAGTACGGCGCGCCTCCTTTTCCTCTCATACCTGAGTACGGTGCGCCTCCTATCATGCTTACGCCTCCTTTCCCTCTCACACCTGAGTATGGCGGGCCTCCTTTTCCTCTCACACCTGAGTATGGCGCGCCTCCTTTTCCTCTCACACCTGAGTACAGTGCATCTCCTTTTCCTCTCACACCTGAGTATGGCGCGCCTCCTTTTCCTCTCACACCTGAGTACGGTGCGCCTCCTTTTCCTCTCATACCTGAGTACGGCGTGCCTCCTATCATGCTCACGCCTCCTTTCCCTCTCACACCTGAGTACGGCGCGCCTCCTTTTCCTCTCACACCTGAGAATGGCACGCCTCCTTTTCCTCTCATACCTGAGTGCGGCGTGCCTCCCATCATGCTCACGCCTCCTTTCCCTCTCACATCTGAGTACGGCGCGCCTCCTTTTCCTCTCACACCTGAGTACGGCGCGCCTCCTTTTCCTCTCACACCTGAGTACGGCGCGCCTCCTTTTCCTCTCATACCTGAGTACGGCATGCCTCCTATCATGCTCATGCCTCCTTTCCCTCTCACACCTGAGTACGGCGCGCCTCCTTTTCCTCTCACACCTGAGAATGGCGCGCCTCCTTTTCCTCTCATACCTGAGTGCGGCGTGCCTCCCATCATGCTCACGCCTCCTTTTCCTCTCATACCTGAGTACGGCGCGCCTCCTATCATGCTCACGCCTCCTTTCCCTCTCACATCTGAGTATGGCGCGCCTCCTGCTCAGCCATGGCTCTAGCTTGTGGACGATGCACAATCACCCTGCACTGATCTTGCACAAGCAAACACAGCACTGATCTCAGACACACAAAAGCACACACACAGCACTGATCTCAGACACACAAACACACAAACACAGCACCGATCTCAGACACACAAACACACAAACACAGCACTGATCTCAGACACACAAAAGCACACACACAGCACTGATCTCAGACACACAAAAGCACACACACAGCACTGATCTCAGACCCACAAAAGCACACACACAGCACCGATCTCGCACACACACAAACACAGCACTGATCTCAGACACACAAACACAAAAACACAGCACTGATCTCAGACACACAAAAGCACACACACACAGCACTGATCTCAGACACACAAACACAGCACTGATCTCAGACACACAAACACAAAACACAGCACTGATCTCAGACACACAAACACAAAAACACAGCACTGATCTCAGACACAGAAAAGCACACACACACAGCACCGATCTCGCACACACACAAACACAAAAACAGTACTGATCTCAGACACACAAACACAGCACTGATCTCAGACACACAAAAGCACACACACAGCACCAATCTCAGAAAATCACACAAACACAGCACCGATCTCAGACACACAAAAGCACACACACAGCACCGATCTCGCACACACACAAACACAAAAACAGTACTGATCTCAGACACAAACACACAAACACAGCACTGATCTCAGACACACAAACACAAAAACACAGCACTGATCTCAGACACACAAAAGCACACAAACACAGCACTGATCTCGCACACACACAAACACAAACACAACACTGATCTCAGACACACAAACAACCAAAAAACAGCACTGATCTCAGACACACAAACACACAAACACAGCACTGATCTCAGACACACAAACACAAAAACACAGCACTGATCTCAGACACACAAACACAAAAACACAGCACTGATCTCAGACACTCAAAAGCACACACACACAGCACCAATCTCGCACACACACAAACACAAAAACAGTACTGATCTCAGACACAAACACAACACTGATCTCAGACACACAAACAACCAAAAAACAGCACCGATCTCAGACACACAAACACAGCACTGATCTCAGACACACAAACACAAAAACACAGCACTGATCTCAGACACACAAACACAAAAACACAGCACTGATCTCAGACACTCAAAAGCACACACACACAGCACCAATCTCGCACACACACAAACACAAAAACACAGCACTGATCTCAGACACAAACACAACACTGATCTCAGACACACAAACAACCAAAAAACAGCACTGATCTCAGACACACAAACACAGCACTGATCTCAGACACACAAACACAAAAACACAGCACTGATCTCAGACACTCAAAAGCACACACACACAGCACCGATCTCACACACACACAAACACAAAAACAGTACTGATCTCAGACACAAACACAACACTGATCTCAGACACACAAACAACCAAAAAAACAGCACTGATCACAGACACACAAACACAGCACTGATCTCAGACACACAAACACAAAAACACAGCACCGATCTCAGACATACAAAAGCGCACACACACAGCACCGATCTCGCACACACACAAACACAAAAACAGTACTGATCTCAGACACAAACACACAAACACAGCACTGATCTCAGAAAATCACACAAACACAGTACCGATCTCAGACAAACACAAAAACACAACACCGATCTCAGACACACAAACACACATACACAACACCATTCTCGGACACATAAACACACACAGCACTTATTTCACACACACAAACACACACACATGCATGCACATACTGTACATGCACACATACACACTTGCACACATATACATACGTGTGCATACATACACAAACAATCACACAACACAGACACACATACACAGCGCTGGTGGCAGGATGTAATATATGAGAAGAGCTTTACTTGCTTACCTGTGGGCAGGTAGGCAGTGGTTCAGGAATGTCAGGTTGAGTGGGCGTGGCCCAAGGGGGGCAAGGGGACGAGCAGGTAGTGGGGGGCTACAGGGGTATCTCCCCATCTACCCTCTGTGTCACTGTGTTCTCTTTGATATTTTGCCTGTATGTATCTGTGCAGCATGTCTGCACTGTGTGCACAGACGTATGTGCAGTGTGTGTGTGTGTGTACAGAACTATGTGCAGTGTGTGCGTGTGTGTGTGTGTACAGATGTATGTGCAGTGTGTGCGTGTGCACAGATGTATATGCAGTGTGCGTGTGCGTGTGCACAGACGTATGTGCAGTGTGTGTGTGTGTGCACAGACGTATGTGCAGTGTGTGTGTGTGTACAGAAGTATGTGCAGTGTGTGCGTGTGTGTGTGTGTACAGATGTATGTGCAGTGTGTGCGTGTGCACAGATGTATATGCAGTGTGCGTGTGCACAGACATATGTGCAGTGTGTGTGTGTGCACAGACGTATGTGCAGTGTGTGTGTGTGTGTGCACAGATGTATGTGCAGTGTGTGTGTGTGTGTGCACAGACGTATGTGCAGTGTGTGTGTGTGTGTACAGATGTATGTGCAGTGTGTGCGTGTGCACAGATGTATATGCAGTGTGCATGTGCGTGTGCACAGACGTATGTGCAGTGTGTGTGTGTGCACAAACGTATGTGCAGTGTGTGTGTGTGCACAAACGTATGTGCAGTGTGTGTGTGTGTGTGTGTGTGTGTGCACAGACGTATGTGCAGTGTGTGTGTGTGTGTACAGAAGTATGTGCAGTGTGTGCGTGTGTGTGTGTGTACAGATGTATGCGCAGTGTGTGTGTGTGTATGTGTGTGTGTAGTGCTGGCTCATGGTGGTTCTGTGGGCCCATTTTAAAAATCAGTTAAATAAACTGGATCATTCTGATTAAATTCATTGCTAATTTGTTATTAAAATGGCAGCACATTAGGGCTGTGAAGCAAACCATTCATCTAAGCATTAGACCTCATTTGGAAACCGCTGGAATCTTGGCAAACTAAACAGATGTTCGGTTTGGTGAAACTGCCGGCAGGCGGAGGGAAGGATCCTGCTTTTCCAGCATGATGTAGGAGTGTTTCCTGAATGAATTATGTTTTTGGGTATATTTAATGCTCCCCACTTTGAAAAAGGGCCCTGTCGGTGGCTGCAGGGGGCTGTGGGGTGGAGCTGCAATGAAACCGGGACAACCTGCAGCCTTCTCCCTCTTATCTGTCAGACATATCACCGTATTTTTATTCTGAGTTTTAAATGCTAATGAATTATACGCAAATAATAATTCACAAATTCACTCTTTAGATGTGTTATATTTGCTCAAGCTGTGTTCTGTCAGCTCCAGCCATGTTATTCTAGCTCCAGCTGTGTGTTCTGTCAGCTTTAACTGTCTTGAGTTTATATAGTTTCAGTTATGAATTCACTCAGCAGTGTTAGCTGAGCTTTGGCTGTGTTACATTTGCTCCGGCGGTGTGTTCAGTCAGCTTTAGCAGTGTTAGCTGAGCTTTGGCTGTGTTACATTTGCTCCGGCGGTGTGTTCAGTCAGCTTTAGCAGTGTTAGCTGAGCTTTGGCTGTGTTACATTTGCTCCGGCGGTGTGTTCAGTCAGCTTTAGCAGTGTTAGCTGAGCTTTGGCTGTGTTATCTTAGGTCCAGCGGTGTGTTCAGTCAGCTTTAGCAGCGTTAGCTGAGTTATAGCTGTGTTATCTTAGCTCCAGCGGTGTGTTCAGTCAGCTTTAGCAGCGTTAGCTGAATTATAGCTGTGTTATCTTAGCTCCAGTGGTGTGTTCAGTCAGCTTTAGCAGCGTTAGCTGAGTTATGGCTGTGTTATCTTAGCTCCAGCGGTGTGTTCAGTCAGCTTTAGCAGTGTTAGCTGAGTTATGGCTGTGTTATCTTAGCTCCAGCGGTGTGTTCAGTCAGCTTTAGCAGTGTTAGCTGAGTTATAGCTGTGTTATCTTAGCTCCAGCGGTGTGTTCAGTCAGCTTTAGCAGCGTTAGCTGAGTTATGTGTGTTATCTTAGCTCCAGTGTTGTTCAGTCAGCTTTAGCTCCTGTGTTATCTTAGCTCCAGCGTGTGTTCAGTCAGCTTTAGCAGTGTTAGCTGAGTTATGGCTGTGTTATCTTAGCTCCAGCGGTGTGTTCAGTCAGCTTTTAGCAGTGTTAGCTGTTCAGTCAGCTTTAGCAGTGTTAGCTGAGTTATGGCTGTGTTATCTTAGCTCCAGCGGTGTGTTCAGTCAGCTTTAGCAGTGTTAGCTGAGTTATGGCTGTGTTATCTTAGCTCCAGCGGTGTGTTCAGTCAGCTTTAGCAGTGTTAGCTGAGTTATGGCTGTGTTATCTTAGGTCCAGCGGTGTGTTCAGTCAGCTTTAGCAGCGTTAGCTGAGTTATGGCTGTGTTATCTTAGCTCCAGCGGTGTGTTCAGTCAGCTTTAGCAGTGTTAGCTGAGTTATGGCTGTGTTATCTTAGGTCCAGCGGTGTGTTCAGTCAGCTTTAGCAGTGTTAGCTGAGTTATAGCTGTGTTCGCTGGCAGTTTGTCAGTTACCACTGTGGGCTGAAATGGCTGTCTGCATCCCCCCAGCAGGTTTAGTCTGACCTGCTCTCACAAGTCACAGAGCACAAGCACACCTCAAAAGCACTTGCAAATCTTCCCAGAAACCTAATGATCAGGATCACAGTGCTAACAGCCTCTGAGGTGGCCAAGAGAACATTTTTATATCATAAAACAACTGGCCTGCAGGGCAGACATTGATTTGAACTGAAAGGTTTTGGAGGAACCATGGGGATTAGATTGGTTTTTTGGGGAGGTTGAGGGGGTACTTGTTCTATTATGGCAATGCAAATGCTTGTGGACCTGATATGTAAAGACCGGGTGGGGGGTGGAGGTGATGCCAAGGTCACACTCCATGTAGCTGAGCATGGGGGTGGGGGTGTCAGAGCATTAAGCTTCAGTGTCTGCTCTATCTGCACTGTATGGCACTCAGACACAACGGTAAGCTTCAGCTTGTAATCTATCTGCACTCTATGGCTGTACTGGCTCCATCACACTGTTCAGCGAAATCAAAGACAAATAAAAAAAACTGAAAAGAAATCATTAAAAATTACTATGCAATCATTTCATACTATAAAAATATGGTCTACATTTGTTTTGAATTATTTCTATTAAAATTATATGAGGCCTTAGAAAGAAAGAAAGAACGAGGGGAAATAATGACACTTGTGGAGTCATGTTTATTTTTGGATGTTGTGAGAACCGGAGGCTTGATCGGCCCGAGGTGAACAGGAAACACGCTGCTGCCACTTCCTGTCTGTGTGGTATTGCCATGGTGTGCATCCCAAAGCAGAGCATCTGGCATTATGTAATTCAGAACAACATACTGAAAGGGCACCCCTAACCCTGCGCAGGCCCCCTAAACCTGCGCAGACCCCCTAAACCTGCGCAGGCCCCCTAACCCTGCGCAGGCCCCCTAAACCTGCGCAGGCCCCCTAACCCTGCGCAGGCCCCCTAAACCTGCGCAGGCCCCCTAACCCTGCGCAGGCCCCCTAAACCTGCGCAGGCTGCTTTTGTACAGTCATATATTACACACGCTTCTGCACACTCGCCTCATGATCACAAACAGAAAATGATGCCATACCGGGACTAAAGTTTCTAGAATCATGTATGTCACATTTTAAAATACATGCAGTATGTGTATATGTATCAACATATGTGACACACAACACCATGTGACAACAGAGCACATAACAGCAAAGTTCAAGTTCTTCTCTTAAACTACACTGATTCCTCAAACAGATATTTGGTTGAATTCCTCCTTTTGTTGTTTTGAGCTCTCAATGGCTTTTGGGGACCATTTATAGCCACACACATTTTAATCTCCATTTCCAATGTTTTTCAATGGAATGTCCAGTTTCAGTGTGTTGTCCTGTTGCTGACATTACCAAGCTCTATATAGTCCATGACTATATAGTGTGTGTCTCTACAACAGCAGCAGAAGGGTGTTTCTGTAGCAACTGGGGCAAGAGGATGGTATCTCTATAGAAACAGTGACAGGAGGATGGTGTCTCTATAGCAACAATTAAACAAACATTGTGTCTTTAGTGCAAATGCAATCTAATCAATATAGACTTCAGACTCTGTCAAGGCTCATGCATTTTACAATGAAGGGGGGAGGTGGCTTGGGGCCTGATGTGTAAACACACTTTACACTCTCTGCGCTGTTGTAGATAAACACTCCCATATGACTCTCTCAGACATACAGGCACGATGCACCAGGGCGCAATAGAGTGTGTGTGAGAGCGAGTGTGTGTGTGTGTGTGTCTCTGCCCAGCTCCACATGCTCTGCACTGTGCTGCGTTTCTCTCATTCCTCAGCTCTGCGTTCCCTCTGCTCATTCATCCTCATTCTTCATCTCCGGGAAATGCGAATAACAGGCAGTGTGTTTGTGCTTTGCCTTCATGCTGCAGATGTGAACGCGCGGGCCGCGTCGCATGCAAGCTGACGTAACGGCGGGGGAGCGAGCAGGAGAGCGCTCTCTCTCTCCCATCACACGCGCCTCTCTCCACATGACGCACTTTTTCCAAGCAGCTGGCCGCTCACAGACGCTTCTAGTGCAGCTGCTGCAGTTTCCTGTGATGTTCTGTTCATCTGCGCAGACCAGCATCACTGGCCCTATTCCATACAAACCCATTATCTGTGCAGACCAGCATCACTGGCCCTATTCCATACAAACCCACTGTCTATGCAAACCTGCATCACTGTAGAACCTAGTCTACACGAATGGTTCAGCGTCTGGTCGCCGGCGTACTTTTGACCTGTCTCTTTGGGGTGTAGCGCACTTCACCTGCCTACTGGTAGCAAGGAAGTCACAGATAAGGGATGACAGCAAATAACAAACACATCTGACCTTGCAGTTGAAGCGGAGCTGCGCAGCTCTTGCAGCTGAAGCAGAACAGAGCTCTTGCACCTGATGCAGGACTGTGCAGCCGTCACAGACGATTTTATGCTTGTGAAAAGTGTGTGCATTTCATTAGCGCCATCTGGTCCCCGCGCTGAGGCTCTGGGTCTGGGGAGGGACACAGAAGTAATCTTTTACGGGAAATTTTTGGGATGTGAACTCTGAGAGACGCCCAATGTCTCTGCTTTGAATAAACGTTCCCTGGGTGGATGATCAACCTTTCTTACATCTTGTTTTTCATTTCTTTTCATTTCTTTAAAGCTGTT
Source organism: Albula goreensis (assembly GCA_022829145.1). Classification (NCBI taxonomy): domain Eukaryota; kingdom Metazoa; phylum Chordata; class Actinopteri; order Albuliformes; family Albulidae; genus Albula; species Albula goreensis. Next base: position 218,211 of record CM040759.1, on the reverse strand, counting down.
TAATGACTAGATCAAAAAAAGAGAAAAAATAAACACAAAGATTAGACACCATTTTACTCACAACCACAGCACAGATGAGAATGCACTTCTGCTGTGTTTGGATGTAATTGACACGAAACAAATATGATTTAATTACAGATACATGGCCATGCTGTTGAGAGGGAAATTCTCTCTCACAGAAACTTTGCTTTCCCACCTGAGGGGCTTACCTGCTGCTGTAAGACATCCTATAAAATCTGAGTACAAAACTCTACATCTCCTGAGGCATCCCTTTCATTCCCTCTGTGTGACAGGCCGCTGGTCTCCCTTTCATTCCCTCTGTGTGACAGGCTGCTGATCTCCCTTTCATTCCCTCTGTGTGACAGGCCGCTGATCTCCCTTTCATTCCCTCTGTGTGACAGGCTGCTGATCTCCCTTTCATTCCCTCTGTGTGACAGGCCGCTGATCTCCCTTTCATTCCCTCTGTGTGACAGGCCGCTGGTCTCCCTTTCATTCCCTCTGTGTGACAGGCTGCTGATCTCCCTTTCATTCCCTCTGTGTGACAGGCCGCTGATCTCCCTTTCATTCCCTCTGTGTGACAGGCCGCTGGTCTCCCTTTCATTCCCTCTGTGTGACAGGCCGCTGATCTCCCTTTCATTCCCTCTGTGTGACAGGCCGCTGGTCTCCCTTTCATTCCCTCTGTGTGACAGGCCGCTGATCTCCCTTTCATTCCCTCTGTGTGACAGGCTGCTGATCTCCCTTTCATTCCCTCTGTGTGACAGGCCGCTGGTCTCCCTTTCATTCCCTCTGTGTGACAGGCCGCTGGTCTCCCTTTCATTCCCTCTGTGTGACAGGCCGCTGATCTCCCTTTCATTCCCTCTGTGTGACAGGCCGCTGATCTCCCTTTCATTTCCTCTGTGTGACAGGCCGCTGATCTCCCTTTCAATCCCTCTGTGTGACAGGCTGCTGATCTCTCTTTCATTCCCTCTGTGTGACAGGCTGCTGATCTCCCTTTCATTCCCTCTGTGTGACAGGCCGCTGATCTCCCTTTCATTCCCTCTGTGTGACAGGCCGCTGATCTCCCTTTCATTCCCTCTGTGTGACAGGCCGCTGTAAAGTTGGGGGGCACAAGGGCCTGTAGGTTACAAAATGAGTGATAGACTAAGCATAATTAAAGCTTCACATTCCTCCAGCTTCTATAAATACCCTCCAGATTCCTTTTTCTGTCTGCACAACTCATCAAGAGAGTGGAAAATCTCTGCTTTTAGAGTGTATGACAGCTGATGTAAATGTATGTGTGCATTGTGCCACATGTGCCAGCATGTATGTGTATGTGGGGTGGCACATGGGGGGGGGTTTGGGGGCAGATTGAGACAGTGGAGCTGTTGTTACCCTCCAGTTACGTGTTCTTAGAGATCCATTTTCCCCAAATGGAGCAATTTGTGCTCTAGATCAGGCTAAGTTTTGTTTCTTGTATTTTTGTAGGTTTTCTTGTGGGTTTTTTTTTTTTACTGTTTCATGTTATTTTTATCTGTCTCTTTACCAAACTCTCTTCTCTGTCATCTCTGCTGGTGTTACTTACATCTTCAAAATTCAGAGCCATTCATCTAACCTGGCCTAACAGTTCTCTACCCTCTGTACTCTGCTTAACCCCCCACCCCCTCCCCCGGGCATTCTCTGTAGATGATTTTGCTCTCTGCTAAGGGACTGCCCTCCTCTCCATTACTGACACTCTAGTCTGTGAAAGCATCCCCTCTCTTTACAGCTCTTATTCCCTGGACCATTCTGCTGTGTTCAACACTATCCACCTTACAGTTTCCTGGGTGGTGGGCTGTCTTGCACTCAAGACCTTCCCACAGGTGACCCCCAAGTTTCTGTGCTTGGTCTCCTTCTGTTCTCTTTTTACATGCAATCTATTGAGTCTGTAATTTCATGGCTTCTCCAACCATTTCTAACATTTACTCTCACACACAATCCCTGTGTCAGAGCTGAGCAAAAACCCTGTGTCAGAGCTGAGCAAAGATCCTGTGTCAGAGCTTAGCAAAGATCCTGTGTCAGAGCTTAGCAAAGATCCTGTGTCAGAGCTTAGCAAAGATCCTGTGTCAGAGCTGAGCAAAGATCCTGTGTCAGAGCTGAGAAAAGATCCTGTGTCAGAGCTGAGCAAAGATCCTGTGTCAGAGCTGAGCAAAGATCCTGTGTCAGAGCTTAGCAAAGATCCTGTGTCAGAGCTGAGCAAAGATCCTGTGTCAGAGCTTAGCAAAGATCCTGTGTCAGAGCTGAGCAAAGATCCTGTGTCAGGGCTGAGCAAAGATCCTGTGTCAGAGCTTAGCAAAGATCCTGTGTCAGAGCTGAGCAAAGATCCTGTGTCAGGGCTGAGCAAAGATCCTGTGTCAGGGCTGAGCAAAAACTTTTTACTGTGTTGGAAGATATCAGATTTATCTGGTCTATTGAATACCTGTGAATTTTATATAGTAATATGATGAAAAAAATAAATCAACTATAGCTGTAGCATTAGCCGGTCGTCATCAGATGGTGCATTGGGGAGTTTCTCTCAGGGAGGGGCCACAGCTCATTTTTCTGGGAACTGTTTTGTGAATCTGAGCGGTAACACGCAGCTCGTGGCCTGGTTTCTGAACAACATTTTTTCAGTTGTTGTTTAGGCTTTGGTGACGTACAGGACATGGCTACAGTAACACTAATATCCAAATCATTAAACCAGCAACAGAACAAAAAATAACACTTGTGTCTGCATTAGGATAGAATGACAGAATGAAATGAAAATTACGTCATTGCCATTCTCATGACATTCATAAAACATTCAAATATTTCTATAAACATATGATAGAAATGCATGACACTGTCATTATGCCATGCTTGTATATCTTTTCTGCAATCACAAATCATGTACTCTGCAACCTGTACTTCCAAAGATACAATATAATATTTAATGATTTATTAAGCATTTTAACTGCAGGCATATTAAATATGGCAGGAGCATTTAGCTAATGTGCTAAACCTCACAAAGCCGGCTGGGAGATAAGAAAATATTTTTAGCATATTAGCATAGCCTTAGCAGAAAACTACTGTGGGTAAGTTCTGCTATGCTATAGAATTAGCATAGCCTTAGCAGGACACAACTGTGGGTAAGTGCGGCTATGCTATAGCATTAGCATAGCCTTAGCATGACACTACTGTGGGTAAGTGCGGCTATGCTATAGCATTAGCATAGCCTTAGCATGACACTACTGTGGGTAAGTGCGGCTATGCTATAGCATTAGCATAGCCTTAGCATGACACTACTGTGGGTGAGTGCTGCTGTGCTAGTCACTGTGACTGATGAAAGGTGTGCCATCTCTCTCCCTCAGAGAGTTCCGTGTGGGACTGTGCAGCGCCTGGATCTCAGACCCAGTCAGGAGGTCAGATGGTTCCAGTTCAGCCCCCTCCCCCATGCCCTGGGGTGATCTGTGAAATGAGTAGACCTTCCTGTCGTGCAAACAGGTCTTTGCAGGATTGGGGGCCTCAGATGCACTTGTGCCTCTGCTGCCGGGCCTGGGGGGAGCGGGTGCGGGGTGCATGGGTTCACAGGGAGCTTGGGGGGCATAAGGGAGGGGGTGTGCAGGGCATGCGTGCGTAGGAGACAAGTTGAAAGCTGTGCTGCTGGGCTGGGAAAGGAAGCTGTAATCACCCTGATTGGGGAAAATGGGCCGTGAGCCCCTCAGCTCCACCACACACACAAACCTGCTGCAGCTGCTCACAAAACACAGAGCAGCCACGGAGCTCACTGCATGCAACTGGCCACTCCACCAGCAGCCTGTGGAGCTCACGGTCTATAGGCAACAGTGTGAGCAGTGTTGCAGTTACAGTGTAGTATAATGGTTAGGGAGCTGGGCTTGTAGCTCAGAGGTTACAGTGTAGTATAATGGTTAGGGAGCTGGGCTTGTAGCTCAGAGGTTACAGTATAGTGTAATGGTTAGGGAGCTGGGCTTGTAGCTCAGAGGTTACAGTGTAGTGTAATGGTTAGGGAGCTGGGTTTGTAGCTCAGAGGTTACAGTGTAGTGTAATGGTTAGGGAGCTGGGCTTGTAGCTCAGAGGTTACAGTGTAGTATAATGGTTAGGGAGCTGGGCTTGTAGCTAAGAGGTTACAGTGTAGTGTAATGGTTAGGGAGCTGGGCTTGTAGCTCAGAGGTTACAGTGTAGTGTAATGGTTAGGGAGCTGGGCTTGTAGCTCAGAGGTTACAGTGTAGTATAATGGTTAGGGAGCTGGGCTTGTAGCTCAGAGGTTATAGTGTAGTATAATGGTTAGGGAGCTGGGCTTGTAGCTCAGAGGTTACAGTGTAGTATAATGGTTAGGGAGCTGGGCTTGTAGCTCAGAGGTTACAGTGCAGTGTAATGGTTAGGGAGCTGGGCTTGTAGCTCAGAGGTTACAGTGTAGTATAATGGTTGGGGAGCTGGGCTTGTAGCTCAGAGGTTACAGTGCAGTGTAATGGTTAGGTAGCTGGGCTTGTAGCTCAGAGGTTACAGTGTAGTATAATGGTTGGGGAGCTGGGCTTGTAGCTCAGAGGTTACAGTGTAGTATAATGGTTAGGGAGCTGGGCTTGTAGCTCAGAGGTTACAGTGTAGTGTAATGGTTAGGGAGCTGGGCTTGTAGCTCAGAGGTTACAGTGTAGTGTAATGGTTAGGGAGCTGGGCTTGTAGCTCAGATGTTACAGTGTAGTGTAATGGTTAGGGAGCTGGGCTTGTAGCTCAGAGGTTACAGTGTAGTATAATGGTTAGGGAGCTGGGCTTTTAGCTCAGAGGTTACAGTGTAGTATAATGGTTAGGGAGCTGGGTTTGTAGCTCAGAGGTTACAGTGTAGTATAATGGTTAGGGAGCTGGGCTTGCAGCTCAGAGGTTACAGTGTAGTGTAATGGTTAGGGAGCTGGGCCTGTAGCTCAGAGGTTACAGTGTAGTATAACGGTTGGGGAGCTGGGCTTGTAGCTCAGAGGTTACAGTGTAGTGTAATGGTTAGGGAGCTGGGCTTGTAGCTCAGAGGTTACAGTGTAGTGTAATGGTTAGGGAGCTGGGCTTGTAGCTCAGAGGTTACAGTGTAGTGTAATGGTTAGGGAGCTGGACTTGTAGCTCAGAGGTTACAGTGTAGTGTAATGGTTGGGGAGCTGGGCTTGTAGCTCAGAGGTTACAGTGTAGTGTAATGGTTAGGGAGCTGGGCTTGTAGCTCAGAGGTTACAGTGTAGTATAATGGTTGGGGAGCTGGGCTTGTAGCTCAGAGGTTACAGTGTAGTGTAATGGTTAGGGAGCTGGGCTTGTAGCTCAGAGGTTACAGTGTAGTGTAATGGTTAGGGAGCTGGGCTTGTAGCTCAGAGGTTACAGTGTAGTGTAATGGTTAGGGAGCTGGGCTTGTAGCTCAGAGGTTACAGTGTAGTGTAATGGTTAGGGAGCTGGGTTTGTAGCTCAGAGGTTACAGTGTAGTGTAATGGTTAGGGAGCTGGGCTTGCGCAGAGTTGGGAGTGGCAGCACAAGCCAAAGCTCCTTCCCTGGCTTGGAAGCGTGTTGCGGTCGACAGTGTTTTTCAGAAGTTCGGAAGCTGCCGTCGCGTGCTCTTCCTCTTGTGAATCATGTTTTCATTTTTTATTTTGATTTGATGTTTGGATTTGTTTTGATTTGTTTTCATGGGGTTACTTTTTTTCTTTGTTTTTGTTGTTTTGCATTATTTCCCATTTTTCCCCGAGAGAGGCCCAATACGGGGCGGAGGGTGTGGCCTGACGGAGGGTATGCAGGCTAAGTAAACTATCACTCCTCAGGACTCGGTGCTGAGACCGCGGAGCAGTCATGCAGCCGTTTATTCAAACCATTTGTCTGTGGTGAGGAGGCAGAGGCAGCCGGGATCCGATAGCCCTGGGATGGAGTCTGGGAGGACAGAGTGAGAGGTCCTGGCAGGGAGAGGCCAAACCACACACAGCTTGCGTGATTATGCTTTTCCTGTAGGAGTCTCCCCCCACTCCCCCCACTCGCTGCTCCTCCAGCTCCCCAAAGCACCTGCACACACAATCTGAGAGAGAAAGGGGGAGAGAGGAAAGGCACGAATGAAGGAAAGAGAAGAGAGAGTGGTAAGGGTTTGTGAAAAAAGGCTTGAGATGTTAAAAATACACAGGCTTTAGAGAACAACAAAAAACTAAAATCAAATCACAACTCAACAAAAAAAAAAACAAAACTGCAGAAATCTTTCTGGACACTCAGCTGTACACACATATAGCCATGAATTCTCTGAAGACTGCGGTTTGCCTGTGCTGAGTACACACTAACACTACCTGAGCACAGACTGCGGTTTACCTGTGCTGAGTACACACTAACACTACCTGAGCACAGACTGCGGTTTACCTGTGCTGAGTGCACACTAACACTACCTGAGCACAGACTGTGGTTTACCTGTGCTGAGTACACACGAACACTACCTGAGCACAGACTTATCTGTGCTGAGTGCTGGAGTCCAACAAAATGGTTGTTGAACAGTAATCATTTTCAAAGCATACATTGAGAACATGGTCCAAGATTTAACAGGGGATTGAGAGATAATTATCCACAATTTTGTGCTTTACACTCACCCACAGGGAAATACAATGGGTAGTTCGCAGGTGCTGTCGTCTTCTAGCATTGCATATGCTGATCATGTGTCCATCATTCACAGGAAATGACCACTACACAGCCAGAGAACAGACTGATATGTGTGAGTGCAAAAAACCTGCACAGACCACACTATTCATCTCTATTAATCCGTAATTGTGTATCAAATCTTTGATATACAAATACAGGAACACTGTGGGTTGATTGTAACTCTGAGTGGAATGTGGACCTGGAGTTTTTAGAACATGTTCTAAAACAGAATGATGGATTATGGTGGAAAATAAAGGAATAGGCATACTGGAGTGAGGTTGGTTGAAATTATATTTTTTTATTTAACAACAGTGTTATGTCATTTTTAAAATGTTATTTTTGTCAGTGAAAAAAATGACTCCTTTGTATCTGAATACACAGTTGTGTGCTGCTTAAAACCACACACTCGGCAAGTCTATACCTTTGGAGCTGCTGTTTCTCAAGGTCTTCTATGTGTGTGTACATGCGTGCATGTGCGTGCAAATACACATAAAGCACATTTGACAAACATTCTTACATTTGTCTCTTGCTGTACCACTGTAACACAAAAACACACACATGCACACACTCATACACACATACAAACACACACACACTTACACAGGTGCACGTACACACACAAGCACACACACACATATTTACACTAACAAACACATGCCCATGCCAGTCGTGAAACCTGGTGATTGAACCAATTTTAGCAGTGAGCTATACTGGGTGGTTAGCATAGTGAAGCACACATTAGCAGCGAGCTGTATTGGGGTTTTGGCATAGTGAAGCACACATTAGCAGCGAGCTGTACTGGGTCGTTAGCATAGTGAAGCACAAATTAGCAGTGAGCTGTACTGGGTCGTTAGCATAGTGAAGCACACATTAGCAGTGAGCTGTATTGGGTTGTTAGCATAGTGAAGCATGCATTAGCAGCAAGCTGTACTGGGTCGTTAGCATAGTGAAGCACACATTAGCTTTGAGCTATATTGGGTTGTTAGCACAGTGAAGCACACATTAGCAGTGAGCTGTACTGGGTCATTAGCATAGTGAAGCACACATTAGCAGTGAGCTGTACTGGGTCGTTAGCATAGCGAAGCACATATTAGCAGTGAGCTATATTGGGCCACGCTGCTGCAGGTAGAATTCACAGTATAAACAGGCTCATTCTCAGCATGCCCTGTGTCCAGTCAGGCTCTCGTGCATACCAGGCCAGACTGCTCTCACACTAAACCGCGGAGAATGTTATCTATACACAGCATCAGGTGTATTTATAGCTGTCTGGCCACTTACACATTTAGGACACACAGATGGCCCAGCTCTACCTGCATACAGTGAGGCCTGGTGTCCACCAGAGGCAGCAGTAGGCTGCAGCCATCCCAGCACCTCCACATTCATCATGGTGCTTTTGCCCCCTGCTGGTCACAGAGAGGCATAGCATTGTTTGCCTGTATCTGAATTCCCAGAGCTACAGTGGCAGTATTCCACCAGGAACAGAGGCTGCTGTGACACAGATAAGCATTTTACTCAGAAATTATGTGCAGCAGGTTATCCATGCATCCCGTTTCATCAGCAAAGATGACATTTGTGCAGATGCGGATGTCTTGGCTCTAATCCTGGAGGGCTGGAGTACCTGCAAGTTTATATGGATGGCCTTATAAACAAGCTGCGTGGCTTCTTTGGCCAGGGGTCACAGCAGGGACCTTCAGACACACTGACAGGCTCTGCTGTGTGTTCAGTCTCAGTGCGGATCTTTAATTACACTCACCTGTGTGCCTCACCTATGTGCCCTACCCATGTGCAGACAGGTACATCGCCCTTCAGCTGCAACAACCCAAACTCCCTCAGGCACCACAGCAGAACACAGGAAGCAGTCTGAGAAACTGATTTTCATTTATTAGACTGCAAAGGTCTGAATACAGGTTCAGCAAGTGCTCCATATGCAGGGGTTTCATGGCAGATGCAGCATTCCCAAAGGACTGGGGGCGGGCTAAGGTGCGTGGCTCAGGCTCTAAGGGGCGTGGCTCAGGCTGAAGTGTCGAAGAGTCTCCCAATCATCTCCTCCACCTGCTCCACTCGGTACTTCACATACTTGTCTGGGTTCTTTGTGAATGATATGTTGGCATACCTGTGCGGTAATTTTAATTACTATTCAAATAAAGCCAACTGGGTAAATGTATCTCAGATGTGTGCCGCACCTGTGTGCAGACAGGTAAATGTTTCTCACCTGTGCAGAAAGTTTCTGTAGGCCTCGGACACCAGTCTCCTCTGGGCCTGCCGGATGGCCTCGCGCTGCTCCTGGTCTGGGACAGCCCAAACCTTCTGGACCTTACAGAGCTCTTCCAGACCCTCATTAAATCCCTGCAGGTTTAAAGGTCAAAGGTTAGCCCTGCTGCATCCTGGAGTGCACATCAGCAGCAGGGTGACATAACCAGCAAAACTCCACCCGGTATGCCTGTTCCTTACCAAGTACACAGGAAACAGGGCATGCTCTCTGATTCCCTCACCTTAAACTTGTCCTTTATCAGCTGCCGTTCTTTGTCTTTCAGCTGAGAGGGACACAGAAGACCAGGCAGAAGTCAGCCAAAGCAGAAACAGAAAGCGCATGAGCATGTGAGGTAGTCTGTGAGCGGAGGGATCACAGTGTCCTTCCAGTGTGGAGGTTACCGTGGACCCCAGGCCCTGATCCAGGTGAGTGGTGAACAGACTCACCTTGGTGCCTGGCTGAAAAGTAGGTGTGTTCCTGTCCATTAGGAACTCTGTCACCCTCCACCAGCTGTGACACAGGGCAGAAAAGGTCAAAGGTCAAAACACCCCAACTCATTCATCAGACCTCACACTAACCAGAATCCTCTTGGGTTAAAGCAGACCTCACACTACCCAGCATGCATTACATTTTAACATAAAAACACATTTGCAGAGTTGGACATTTCTACAGAAGTTTAGGTTAACTACCTGCTCATAAGCACAACAGCAATACCTCACATGGGAGTCACCAGTAAACCCCCTGTGTTAGCCATGTTGCATTAACACTGCCCTGATGTGATGATGTGAGCAGCATGTGTCTCACCTGCGCTGGTACACCTGTATCTGCTGTTGGATCAGCTCCTGGTATGAGCTCTCCACCTGAGCATGTGTAACTGCCACCAGCTGGATCAGCTCCGACCTGTGTCAACACAGATACAGCACAGCTATAGAGACACCACAGCTACGGACACATTACAGCTTCAGATGCAGAAGCAGCACAGCTAAAGATAAACTTCAGCTACTGACACACTGCAGCTACAGATACACTACAGATATAGATACAGCTACAGATGCAGCACAGATACAGATATAGATACAGTTACACTACAGCTACAAAGCTACAGAGACACTACAGATAAACAGCTACACTACAGCTACAAATGACAACTAAACTGCAGCTACAGATACACTACAGATATAGATACAGCTACACTACAGCTACAAATACAGGCACAACTAAACTACAGCTACTGACACACTGCAGCTACAGATACACTACAGATATAGATACAGCTACACTACAGCTACTGACACACTGCAGCTACAGATACACTACAGATATAGATACAGCTACACTAGCAGATAAACTAGATACACACTTACAGCTACAGATACTACTATAGACAGCACTGCAGGCACAACTAAACTACAGCTACTGACACTACAGACACTACAGATATAGATACAGCTACACTACAGCTAAATACTGAGCTACTGACACTGCAGCTACAGATATAGATACAGCTACAGATATAGATACACTACAGCTACACTACAGCTACTGACACACTGCAGCTACAGAGACACTACAGATATAGATACAGCTACACTACAGCTACTGACACACTGCAGCTACAGATACACTACAGATATAGATACAGCTACACTACAGCTACTGACACACTGCAGCTACAGATACACTACAGATATAGATACAGTTACACTACAGCTACTGACACACTGCAGCTACAGAGACACTACAGATATAGATACAGCTACACTACAGCTACTGACACACTGCAGCTACAGATACACTACAGATATAGATACAGCTACACTACAGCTACTGACACACTGCAGCTACAGATACACTACCGCTACAGATACAGCTAAACTACAGCTACTGACACACTGCAGCTACAGATACACTACAGATATAGATACAGCTACACTACAGCTACTGACACACTGCAGCTACAGAGACACTACCGCTACAGATACAGGCACAGCTAAACTACAGATACAATACAGATACAGATACACTACAGATGCACTACAGCTACAGCTCAGCACAGTCCTGCACAACTACAGCAAAGCTATATACACGACTAAAGTTACAGGACAGCTAGAGTTACAGGACAGCTAGTTTCACCATGGATTCAAGCTGTAGCTACAGGAGAGCACACTTCTCCATGTTGTGTGGGTTAGTAGTCACAGTTAGACTTACTTCTGCAGGGACTTGAGGATGTAGTTGTAGTTGTTGAGGAGGAAGATGGCGCTCAGAGCAGAGTAGTCATACACCTTAGACTTGTTGAGCAGATTGAGCTGCAGATTTCCCAGTGCTTTACCTGAAAACCAAGCACACCTCACCTGTGTGACCGCACACCAAACCAAACAGACCTGACCTGAGTTACCACAATCCAAACCAAACGCATGTCATCTTAGTTACTATACATCAAACTAATGTATGGATATGCGTGTGTGTGTGCATGTGCATGTGTGCATTTGTGTGTGTGTGTGTGTTTGTGCGTGTGTTTTTGGCAAGCAGATAATACTCACATATGTAAGAGCTGAGAAGTTGTTGGCTGAAGTCTGAACCATATAAGTTTGCAGATGAACTGGTTTCTAAAATTAAAATCAAAATAAAATGTGAGCACTACCTTTTACATAAGTTCATACAGACTTAATGGGCCACATATTAGCCTGTCCCCTGACATTCTGCACAACTACTGACAAACTACACTGCTGCCACCTCAGCTGAGGTCTCTGAGAATGTTCATGATGTTTGCGATGGTTACAAGCAACAGGCATTTGACACAGACTCTCTTTAGTGAAAATTAAATAACCTTTAATAGCACATAAACAGCAGGAAAACCCCTGCGCTTACCTCCAGGATCTATTGGTTTTGTATGATCCCTTAGACTATGGCGCAGAGCAAAGAGAACAAAGGAAGCAGGAGAGGGAGATGGAGAAAGTGAGTGAGCTAGTCTTGCAAAAACAGCGTAATAAGTTGGTCTGTAAGCTAGTGCCTGGCTGAATAAGCTTGATGATACAGACAGGTGTAGCTAAAGGTGCCCCTTTTACAGGTGGGTGTGGCTAATGTAGCCCCCAATACAAGTGGGAGTGGTTCAAGGAGCCTGTTGTCCAGGTAAGTGTGGCTAATGGAACCTGTTGCATAGGTGGGTGTAGCTAATGGAACCTGTTGCATAGGTGGGTGTAGCTAATGGAACCTGTTGCATAGGTGGGTGTGGCTAATGGAACCTGTTGCATAGGTGGGTGTGGCTAATGGAACCTGTTGCATAGGTGGGTGTGGCTACCTAGAGAAGCCAGCATGGCTCCGGCTGTCTCCTGGAAATCCAGCAGCTGCTGCAAAAACAACATGGCCTGCAGGAGAGATGGCAGAGTGAGTACCTACACACTATACACACACTATACACACTGCACACACAATACACCCACTATACACAAACACCACATACTATACACACACACACTCCATAGACACACCACACACACTATACAAACACTGTACAAACACCATATACTGTACACACACAGACACACATACATACACTGCACACAGGGCTTACATTGCTAGTCAGCTCATGCACTGTGCCATCTTTGGGCATGTTGTACTCCTTATCTGGATCATTCTGTGAGGACAGAAAGTGGATGATTGTGAGATTGACCAGGAGGGGGCGCTACAGACTTGCAGCTGCTCTCCAGCCCTCATGCATTAATCACAGCAGAAATGACAGAAAACTGCATGCTCAGGAACCAGTGACACCGAAAAAGCAAAGACACAAATGCTGAAGTCTGGTTTTCAAAAAGCCTTATTAAGCAATTCCTCACGACTGTGTGGCACAGTAGACCTGACAGGTATAAATATGACGGCACACCTCACCTTGATGCTGTCAGCAAACTCCTCCAAAGCTTTAGCCCCGGTGGTCTCCATGGCAATGATAAGGGTGGGCAGTTTGTTCTTGGTGCTAGCAGCAGTGCCCTGGAAACAAATACTGTGTTATACCTGTATTGTGTGGTTACCTGTAGAGTGCTGGCATACCTGTATTGTGTGGTTACCTGTAAAGTGCTGGCATACCTGTATTGTGTGGTTACCTGTAGAGTGCTGGCATACCTGTATGGTGTGGTTACCTGTAGAGTGGTGTCGAAGTCAGGCTTGCTGAGCTTCAGGTGACGCAAGACAGGGAAGATGCTCAGAACAGTGGAGTAATCATGCCGCGCAATCGCTCGTCCGGCAGCCGCCACGATACCGTCTCCCTCCTGCATCAGTCCATCCAGAGCCTCCTGCTCCACAATGGCCAGATCATCATCACTGTTATTATTAGAATTAGCAGTAGAAGCAATAATTACAGCAGTAGTAGCAGCAGCAGCAGTAGCAGTAGTAGCAGCAGCAGTATTAGCAGTAGCAGTAGCAGCAGTAGCAGTAGCAGTAGCAGCAGCAGCAGTGGCAGTAGCAGTAGCAGCAGCAGCAGTAGCAGTGGCAGCAGTAGTAGCAGTAGCAGTAGCAGTGGCAGCGGTGGCAGTGGCAGTGGCAGTGGCAGTAGAAGTAGCAGTAGCAGTAGCAGTAGCAGTAGCAGTGGCAGTAGCAGTAGCAGTAGCAGCAGTGGTAGCAGTGGCAGCAGTGGCAGTGGCAGTGGCAGCAGCAGCGGCGGCGCTGTGTAGTAGCAGCAGTAGCAGTAGCAGTAGCAGCAGCAGTAGCAGCAGCTGTAGTAGCAGTAGCAGTAGCAGCAGCAGTAGCAGCAGTAGCAGCAGCAGCAGCAGCTGTAGCAGCAGTAGCAGTAGCAGCAGCAGTAGCAGCAGTAGCAGCAGCAGCAGCAGCAGCAGCAGACTGACCCTGCGTGCCCTTTGCCCCCTGACCTGAATGAGGGAGTCGAAGGTCTTCTTCTGGTGGTGCTCTGGGATGATGTATAAGAGCAGCCCGTGCTCACTTTGGGCCAGCTTTACAAATGCGCTGATGCAGTAGATGAACGAGTCGATCTCCACATCCAGCAGGTCATCCTTCCCTGAGAGGAAGACAGGCTCTCACTCAGGGGCTCTCACCAGATCTGATGCTATTCCCCCCTTATTAAATAAAAGCAATTGACGCAAGTCACCCTGAATGAAAATGTATGCACAGACACTGAGGCCCCCCAGGACTATGGTGGGTGGATCCCTGCCTTACTGCTATAGGCAAATTACACCGGCTGAAATTAAACAAGAGACAATGCCCTGAACTGTAAAACACAATGAGCCATTTTAAACTCACCTGTGCCCAAACCTGTCCTGAACTCACCTGCACACACATACACCTTTCCTAAATTCAACTGTACACACTCACCTGTCCTAATCTCACCTATGGCCAGCAGCTGCTTGTCGCTCAGGGTGTCGCTCATAGGTCGAATGACTCTCAGGTCGTGTTCATGACTTGGCATTGAGGGGGGTGTCACATGACCAGAGTGAGTACCAGGCCATGAGGAAACCTAGGCAGGCCTACAGCCCCAGGGAGAGAGATGCGGGCGAAGGGGGGGCGTGCTGCATGTGTCATTCCCATGGTTACAACTTACAAACCACCTGTTACCGGTGCACTCACGGGAACTACTCACGGGAAATATGATTCAGTATGTTATATTAATGTCCCGGCCCTGAACAGAGCGCAGTCACACATAATCCATGAAGTCCCTCTTTTTATGGATTCACTCTGATAAAACCCAGTGAATGACGCTGCAGCAGAGAGACAGAGAGATGTGCCTCGCCATGGATATGCAAGAAAGAATTTTACCTTCCAGAGGGGGGAAGCCTGAGGACCCCTTCCTGCCCTCTAGCCCATGCTGGGAGTACTGCTTCAGAACCTTCCGGATCGTACCTAATGGTCCCAGGGAGGGGGTGTGCCCAGTGGTGAAGGAGGGAGGGAGAAACAGAGAGCAGGGCTTGGAAGCCAAACCACCAAACCACCAAACCATTAAACCACCACCACCACAATGCAGCAGTGACAGAGGAGCAGGCCATGGCCATGCACAACATGACATGTTCACTACACACAACTACACAACTACAACTTCAATACACAGCTAAAGAACACATTACTTTTACACACAACTACACAAATTCAAACACTGCACAGTAAGACAAACAAACAGCAAAAAAACAACACAATGAGATAAATGCTCAGGGAACTAAATGCTCCAGTCGAGCGGGAGGGTATCTTCTCATGCCTGGATCAGCACACAAGCACAAAGTAGGTGCATTTGAGCTTTCACACAGTTAATTACTCAGCGAGTGGAGCATTAACTATACGACTGACAACATAGTGCTGTTAGGTTATGAGCAGCCTGGACAGGCTCATAGTGCTGTAAGGTTATGAGCAGCCTGGTCAGGCTCATAGCGCTGTAAGGTTATGAGCAGCCTGGTCAGGCTCATAGTGCTGTAAGGTTATGAGCAGCCTGGTCAGGCTCATAGTGCTGTAAGGTTATGAGCAGCCTGGTCAGGCTCATAGTGCTGTAAGGTTATGAGCAGCCTGTTCAGGCTCATAGTGCTGTAAGGTTATGAGCAGCCTGGTCAGGCTCATAGCGCTGTAAGGTTATAAGCGGCCTGGTCAGGCTCATAGTGCTGTAAGGTTATGAGCAGCCTGGTCAGGCTCATAGTGCTGTAAGGTTATGAGCAGCCTGGTCAGGCTCATAGTGCTGTAAGGTTATGAGCAGCCTGGTCAGGCTCATAGCGCTGTAAGGTTATGAGCAGCCTGGACAGGCTCATAGTGCTGTTAGGTTATGAGCAGCCTGGTCAGGCTCATAGTGCTGTAAGGTTATGAGCAGCCTGGTCAGGCTCATAGCGCTGTAAGGTTATGAGCAGCCTGGACAGGCTCATAGTGCTGTAAGGTTATGAGCAGCCTGGTCAGGCTCATAGTGCTGTAAGGTTATGAGCAGCCTGGTCAGGCTCATAGTGCTGTAAGGTTATGAGCAGCCTGGTCAGGCTCATAGTGCTGTAAGGTTATGAGCAGCCTGGTCAGGCTCATAGCGCTGTAAGCAAGCATGCGGCCTCATGGGAGATGGAATTCAGTGAAAAACATGCAATGGGGTGTGAAATGGGTGTGGATTTGGGTGGCATGCTGAAGGTGGGAGTTTACCTGGGAGGTAGACTGCCATCATCACAGCAAAAATATAGACATCAAACAGAAGAGAAACAGATTTCATTAGCTGTGCAGTGCATAAACGCACGCGCACGCACGCACGCACGCACGCACGCACGCACACACCCTCTGGGGCCAGCTTTCATTTATACAAAATCTAAGCTGCAAGGGGGAAAAGGGAAAAGGAAGTGACCTCACTCTCTAGTTCAACCAGCCAATGGCAGTGGCTTATGGTTAATCCTGGAGATACAGGGGACAGGACTTGCCACCAGGGTCTGCTCCACCATCCCCAGAGTTACAGAATAACTTGTCAAACAAACACACTAATGTAGCATACACAATCATACCTTAATCAATGTCTTTAAAAATGAACATAAAATAATCTAAATACAATCAAAACAAGTCAGGTGAACAGAAGATTCCATCACAGTAAGCCCTGAATGTCACTCACTGTGCTGATTTGGGCTTTGCTCTCTGATTCAGCTTTGATTAGGTAGTGAATTTGTAGCAATGAAGGGGCTGATTCCCACCTTCTAATTGGTTACCCCGGTGAGAGGTGAAGTTACCTGGTTTGGTGAATGTGATGGGGCGGGGCTAACCTGGCCGCTTGGGGAGCTTCCTGGTGGGCGTGTCCTTGCGCTTGGCCTGCATGGCGGGGGAGCAGAGACTGCCGGAGGAGGTGCTGGTGGTGCTGTGCTTTCGGAAGTGCTCTCTCAGCCCCCGCAGGGACCGTTCCAGCTGGCTAGACCGGATCTGGTAGTATACGTTCATGAAGTCTGCAGGGACATGGCAAGGTCAGACAGGAGAGCACAGTCACCAAGGGTGAACTCAAACCTGGTACCGGAGAGTGACGGCCACAATGAAGTATGATGACTCTGGTTTTGTTACTCCTACTTACTAAACTATTAGAAGATGGGGTTATCTAACCCTAAACAAAAACATTCAAAAAACAATTCACGGAGTCTAAGGAACAAGCAATCAAAGACGGGAGAGAGTGAGAGAGGTAGAGAGAGAGGGAGTGAGAGAGGGAGGGAGAGTGAGGTTACCCTGGTTACGAGCGTGTTCTGCCAGCCAACTGGAGATGCAGACGACGTCCTGCAGCACAGCCTCAGGGAGATGCTCCAGCATCACCTCCTCCTGCACCTCCTCCAGCTCCTCATCTCCGCCCACAGCATCCAGTATCAGCACTGGGGGCACAGGCTTACTATAGCGTGTCAGCAACCCCCGAAACTCCGCCTCTAGCAGCTCCTTCCCCTTCTCAAAGCGCGCCCTCTGCAAAACAAACACCCACCTGCTTATCTCTATGCCCTGAACACCTTCGCTTACCTGTCTGTGGGAGTCTGTGGGAGCCTGTGGGAGCCTGTGGGAGCATGTGGGGGTCTGTGGGAGTGTGTGGGAGTATGTAGGAGTGTGTAGGAGTGTGTGGGAGCCTGTGGGAGTGTGTGGGAGAATGTAGGAGTGTGTGGGAGGGTGTGGGAGCCTGTGGGAGTGTGTGGGAGTGTGTGGGAGTATGTAGGAGTCAGGGCAGACAGAGAGAGCACTCACCACAGTGTTGAGCTCGGGGCTGTCAGGGTTGTTGTGCTGGAAGAACTCCACAGCTTTCTGGATCTCAGCAATACAGGCCAGATACTCCTCTAGTTTGCCTGCAGGTCTGCCACAGTTTCACAGGTTACACACACAAGCTTTCCTCTACAGCTTCATTTAATTAGCTAAATATTTATGAAAGCAATTTCAATTTTCTAACTTGGAGTTACAAGCCCAGCTCCAAAGCTATTATATTACACTGCAACCTCTGAAATACAAGCCCAGCTCCCTAACCATTATACTACACTGTAACCTCTGAGCGACAAGCCCAGCTCCCTAACCATTATACTACACTATAACCTCTGAGCTACAAGCCCAGCTCCCTAACCATTACACTACACTGTAACCTCTGAGCTACAAGCCCAGCTCCCTAACCATTACACTACACTGTAACCTCTGAGCTACAAGCCCAGCTCCCTAACCATTACACTACACTGTAACCTCTGAGCTACAAGCCCAGCTCCCAAACCATTACACAACACTGCCACGCCCACTCACCCCTCCCGGATGACCTTGTCCGTGTCCTTGGCCACGTGGTAGTGGCTGATGACGAGGTCCAGGCAGGCCAGGGTTTGGTCCACGTTGTCCTGCAGGCGCTGCAGGTTCTCTGTCTGCCTGTGCACAGGGATGATGGCGTTCTCCAGCCGCACCAGCCGGCTCTCAAACGAGGACAGGATGGTGACCTCACAGGGCACACAGCAGAAACATCCCACCAGTCACCATGACAGTATCCCCCAATACTTCAATTATTGCTTATTACAATTGAAAGCCTAGTGACTAACTAATGACTAGGGGAGACTGGGGACAGTAGCAACACTGGATGCATTTACTTCAAATACTAAAGCTGCCTCCTTGGATAAATTGCTGCCTACGGGTCCTAAGGTCGGGGGTTCGATGGAGGTTCCATTGGCGAGGCAACAATTGGCCAGCCTCGCCTGGGTTCGATGCGTGGTGGGTCGGCCCAACTCCCCGTGACTTCATTACAATAGCGCCCTCCTTGTCATGCTTGGGCGCCTGCGGCAGCACGAACCTACTGTACGCTGACTAGGTCTTCCTCCGACGTCATAGTGTCTAGAGCATAGACATAGACATAGCATAGACGTAGCAGTGTGCGGTTGGTGGTGCAGCCGCAACGGGAAAAGAAGGGAGAGCGTCATCACGTGAATCGGAGAAGTCACGTGCTCGACTTCTCCTCCCACAGCTTTCAGCGCAGGTGCTGCAGTGAGGTCAACAAGTACGGTTGAACATTCGGGTTGGGGAAAAAAAGGGAAAAATCTGGGGGGAAAAAAATAATGAAACTACATGTAAGGTATGTGCAACTTCAATGACAGATGGAGTGGATGAAGTAAGTTCCAGCTGACCTCTGTTGCAACTGCCCGCGGGCACCCCAACATTAAATAATAATTGAAGTAATATGAGTATCGGTGACCTTAAGTTTCTTACCATTCCATTGGTTAGCTGGTCGCTTTTTTCCAAGTTTTCGCTTATAAATGTTAACGTATCCTGTTCCTGTGAACCGGAAAACTGTGGTGAGGTCTGACAGCACGGCGACAGAACAAACACATGGTTTTGGACATGCAAAAGCCTAGTCCTTCAGTTAAAGCTTTTGTAGCGGGTATCTATATTTAACTTTTTACTGTAAGACCGAGCTTAAACCATGTGTGGGAAACGTAATATAAACATGTCTTAGCAGAAAAGGTGGAGATGGTGGGGTTGCAGTTCTGTTCATAAAACGGACAAACCGTGCTAAAAGTGTGAAAACAGTCGAATATACTGTGCTTTTCAATGCCTTCATTGGGTTAGTATTGCTTTAGCATTAAACGTTCGTGAGGACAGATTTCAGACTCCGCTGAACCCCTTCAATCTCTTAGCAATGCACAGGATAGATCATACAAGCGGACTGGGGGCTTTCTCACTTCGACACTAACCTGTTCTAGTTTCTTCTCAATCTCCCTTTTCCGAGCGGACGCGTTGTCTGTCGGTATCATTTTTCGGTTCGATTTAATGCTGCCGCTTTCGCTGTGGTTAAAGCCGCGCACTTTTCAACAACCTAAAACGCAAACTCAGCCGGGTTCGTGCTCTAAATAACTCATGACAGCTCGAGTGAGTTGGAAATCCTGTCTCATTTCCCCTTCACTTCCGTACTCTCCTTTAGCCACCATTTGTGTTGTGTCGAACGGGAATCTGCTCTTGGGTAGTGTCACACTCTGTGTCATTAGCTAATACTACAGAAACAGTTATACTGCTCAGCTGTACGCAATTGAGTGCAATGCAGAGATTTGTGTGGTTTTTTAAATACCAACAATTCAATTCTATTGAACCCACTGCCACTATCCACTAGGTGTCACTGTATGCACGCCAAACGGATATACTGAGAACTAGCTCATTTTGCCCCTTCACTACAGCACGTCCCATCTTCCTTAAACTGGACAATAATGGCCTAACATTTCTTGATGCTGATATAGTTCAAATTGCTGATAGTTGTGGTGTGCGCTTGGAAAAGGAAGCCTTACTGTAAGTCCCTTCAGATACAAAAGTCTGAAAAAATGACAACACTCCACCACTGCCTCTCCGGAAATGAGAATCATGTTTGAAACACCTGTCCCACCAACACACACACACACACAAAAACACTTCACATTTGCTTACAGAAATATAAAGGGTTGTTTTATTTCTGTGCAGTCATCAAATGTACAAACAAATGCCTCATGATAATCTGCTTAATAAAGTCAATATATAAATACAGCAAATTAGATAAATCCAAATGACAGTAAAACAGAAAGTTTCATGAGTAAAGACATGGTCTGAACATGTGCTCAAACACACCACACCCCCAGCAGAGTTCAACAATATTATTTCACAGACACTTAGCTTTTAAGATGTGCCTCATTTCTGAAACACAGCTGCACTGTTCAGGTGTGTGTTCAGGTGGACTTGCCTGCAGACTGAGTCAGCTGACCTAATTCAGGACTCAGAGGGCATCACATGACCAAAAATAAACAACTGATCACCTTTATACACAAGTCACTTCTTTTAACTACTGAAGGAGATTTCACAGAAGGGTTTTCTTTTTATGATTAGTTTGTAAGAAAACTGTAGAGTCTGTAATTAAGCATTATAATTAATGCAAACATCTTAATACCCTTGAAGGTGGCCTCTATGACTCTTCTTGTTTGGCCATTGCCTGTTCGAGGAGTAGAAAAAGAGGAAAGGTTCAGGTATGTATTCAGCAGAGGCCCCCCTGCAGGACAACATTTAGGGAACACACATGCATGCACGTCTGCACACGCACACACACACACAGGCAGACACGTACGCGCACGCACACACTCACACACATGCATGCACGGATGCGCACGCACACACTCACACACATGCATGCACGGATGCACACGCACAGACTCACACGCATGCATGCACGGATGCGCACGCACACACTGACACACATGCACACGCACGCACACACACATGCAGACACGTATGCACACGCACACACACACACAGGCAGACACGTACGCGCACGCACACACTCACACACATGCATGCACAGATGCGCACGCACACACACACATGCATGCATGGATGCGCACGCACACACTCACACACATGCATGCACGGATGCGCACGCACACACTCACACACATGCATGCACAGATGCGCACGCACACACTGACACACATGTACACGCACGCACACACACATGCAGACACGGATGCGCACGCACACACTCACACACATGCATGCACGTATGCACACGCACACACTCACACACATGCATGCACGTATGCACACGCACACACATGCATGCACGGATGCGCACGCACACACTCACATATGCAGACACATACGCACACGCATACACACATGCAGGCACATACGCACACGCATACACACATGCAGGCACATACAAACACGTACAGACTCACACACATGCATGCACAGATGCGCACGCACACACTGACACACATGTACACGCACGCACACACATGCAGACACGGATGCGCACGCACACACTCACACACATGCATGCACGTATGCACACGCACACACTCACACACATGCATGCACGTATGCACACGCACACACATGCATGCACGGATGCGCACGCACACACTCACACACATGCATGCACGGATGCGCACGCACACACTCATACACATGCATGCACGGATGCGCACGCACACACTCACACACATGCATGCACGGATGCGCACGCACACACTCACACACATGCATGCACGGATGCGCACGCACACACTCACACACATGCATGCACAGATGCGCACGCACACACTGACACACATGCACACGCACGCACACATACATGCAGACACGTATGCACACACACACACACAGGCAGACACGTACGCGCACACACACACTCACACACATGTACACGCACGCACGCACACACACAGGCAGACACGTACGCGCACACACACACTCACACATGCAGACACGCACGCACACGCACACACACAGGCAGACACGTATGCACACGCACACACTCACACATGCAGGCACATACGCACACGCATACACACATGCAGGCACATACGCACACGCATACACACATGCAGGCACATACAAACACGTACAGACTCACACACAAGCAGGCAGATACGCGCACACACACACACATTCATGCACACCCAAACACATTATTTAGGTACTAACTGACTAACTCTCTCTCTGTCTCACTCACCTGTTTGAAGAACTGCTGGCCGAGGTAGCTGGTGGCTGCGTTTCTCAGGCTGGTCCTGGCCCCGACTCTGCAGCGTATGTAGCCGTACAGGTTAGCCCCCTGCAGCACCACCCCCATGATCACCACCGCCTGCAAGGAGGACACAGGGGTTACAGCTCCCCCTAGGGGACGAGGTTAAAATCTCCCCACAACCAAGGGAAGAAAAATGCCTGGAGCGGGGTTTAGTTCCCTTTTGTTGTTTCTTTCGTGTTTTTGATCACAGATCCCCCAGAACATGGATCATGATCACAGTCCTTCTGAGATGTGCATTCTGATTCTCAGATCAGTGGGTTTTGATCACAGATCCCTACAGAGTGAAGATGAACACTACTGGCGTAAAAATAACTGACCAGCCACTTGATCTTGAAGGAGATGAGGGTGCTGAATGCCAGGATGACCCAAAGCACCGGGCACACCACCAGCCCCAGCCAGAAAAGGCGTGACTCTGAGTCTGAGGGGAGATTCTTCCCTGTTCCCTAAAGAGAGGAGATAGTGAGGGAGATAAGGGAGAGAGAGAGGAAGAGACGGAGAAAGAAAAAGGGAGAGAGAGGATATTGTTTTGTCACATGTGTCAGCTGACAGAATCCTGCAGGAAAGATAGGTAAACACCTCTCTCTCTCTCTCTCTCTCTCTCTCTCGCTCTCTCTCACATACACACACACACAGACACACACACACACACACACAGACACACCCCCTACCTTTCGAGACTCAAACATCCACTGGCTGTTGCCATCATCATCTACCTGGTTCCACCACCTCAGGCCAACCAGCAGCCGACCCGTTATATTCTGCAAGGAGGGAGAAGGGGTTTTAGCAGCCCACAGACCCAACACTGACACACACACACACACACACACAATTACAGACCTCTACTGCCCCCCACACACACACACACACACACACACTTACAGACCTCTCTACTGCCCCCCACACACACACACACACACACTTACAGACCTCTACTGCCCCCCCCACACACACACACACACTTACAGACCTCTACTGCCCCCCCCACACACACACACACACACACACACACACTTACAGACCTCTACTGCCCCCACACACACACACACACACACTTACAGACCTATACTGCCCCAGCCACTGAGTGAAACATGACGCACAGTTGGTCCGTCAGTGTACATGTGTGGCACACACAGGTGGGTGCAGGTGTTCTGACAGAGACTGGGTCTGGCAGCAGCACCAGGCCAAATGTCCCACCTTTACAGTCCAGAAGTCAGAAGAGAGGAGGAGGATGATGGTGACCATGCAGGCGATGAAGCTGTCACTCAGGAGCTCACACAGCAGGTACACCAGAATGGCGCTGACCCGGAAAAACAGGTGGAAAAAACAAGCCAGCGGGTGCCTGCAGACAGCAGGTAAACCAAGGTACTATTCAGTGACTGTTACTCTACTAATCACAATCACAGAGTAGATTTGAGCTACCCTATTGTCACTGATTTCATAAGTTTGAGGAAAGTTCGAGTAAAGCAGTCCAAAAGACTACTGAATACATTTTTTACTGTTTAAGCAAATTTTCTTAAGGAGAAAAATGTAACTAAACTTTAAATATTACTCCACTGATAGCAGTTCGGTGAGAGAAATCCTTAAGAGAAGTTAAAATATTTTCAAAATAATTATTCCAGTGATCTTTGGAAGCCGTAAGCTTGTAAAGCATTTTGTTCCCAATGTCCACAGACCGATATTGACAGCTTTATGAGTGCATGGCATACATACGTCAATTCTACAAACAACGAACCTTTCATGGAGGTTGAGATATCTGTCCACTATCAAGAGTTCAACTCACTTTATTTTCGATTTCTTCTGCTTTCGAACTCCATCTTCTTCGGCGTCAAAGAGCGAAACATCATCCTCACTCGGGTCCTGTGACATGACATTGATCAACGGCGCAGGCGGTTAACTTTTCATGAAGATCTCACCACACTTTATGCTAACACCTCTTCTGTAACATAACATAATATTGTGCAAGCAACACCCAGTCCAACCCAGCTTGTGTCTCCACTCGAATGTATGAGACTAGCTAAGTTCACTTGCTAAGTTTAATCAGTTAAAATACTCCTCAGTACTCTATGCAAGACTGGTGAACACAAACACATATCAGACACATGACACGAAGTTAAAGCGCTTACTGCCGTCATTCAGACCGCATCTCGGTAGCACTCAAACGCAAAGCCTGTTAGCCAATTCGCTAGCTAGCTACAAGTACAGGAATACTACGGCTAATTTATTTACTTGCAAACACACCCTCGATAATATTTCAGGAGTATACACCGAAATCATAAAGTCAGAATTGTTCCTATTGAAATGTGGCGTTCTGAAGATTTGATGAAAATATGTGCTTTGCAAGCGGACAACCTAGATGGCTACTTTTAAGTAAAGGCAACGCCAAACCAACTTACCAGTCTCATCATTTTGAGGACGCGTTATCTGTCTTGTTGACGTGTTTACTTCCTGTTAACGTGTTAGCTAGCCTTTACAGCTGATTTTACACTTATTACAAATGTTAAACGTGGTGTATATTTACATCAGCATCGCCCATGTCAAACCTACAAAACAACATTACTATAGTGCTAAGTATGCTACCAAACTGCATCATTATCATGAGAGGTAAACGCATGAAGAATGCGACCAAGACCCGAAAACTGTTCTCGCTAGGAGGCCATGATTGTTGTGGCTCTGCGTCGTTCCAGAGCCGGTGAACCGGCTGAGGCAGATGTCCGATTACGCTCACGGTTCTGCGGATTACACGACAGCCACACATATTGTTTTAATGTTCGTTCATCAAGCAACCAATTATGAAACAATATTAGGAAATGAAATACACGTTGCCGATCGGGAAGAAATGTTAATGTGCTATAAAAAGGTACATCTTTGTGCTCCTGTTTTTGTATTACAGCCACTTATCTTTGGTAAGCCTTGTTCTGCATGATACAAATGTTGGCTTTTCATTTTTGTTTCTTATTAAGCAAATAATGTTCCTTAAATACTGAGCGGTTTATGGTAACACTGCATTACTCAATCGTCTCTGGTTAATACTTGTACATAAAATTTTCATTCATATTTGACCGGCTGAATTGTTTGAGCTGCGATAATTTCATTCATGTGTGTGTTAATTACACCAAAACTGATCTGAGTAATGTAACGTCAATTTCCAAAGATGATCCCGTCACTTTTTAAGTGTTGTTCTGAAAACGTAATTGTTGACAATATTTTTATTTATATGATCGCTACACAGGTGGTATTTTTTATTTGGGTTTTAATGACTTAATCCCAAAGATAATAAACCGAGAGCATGTGGGTGATTAAATCTGTGTCAAATATCATTTTATAAAAGGACATTTCAGAAATGCTGTAAGTATTGATTAATTGTAAATGAATAGTGAATTCTGAAGACAAGCATAAAGCTACATAAGAATGCATGCTGAAGAGCAGACTACCTCCTCATGTACCAGCAAGCAAGGAACATAGCAGAATGAAGTAAGCTGCAAGCTGCAACATGTCTGTAAAAAGAGAGAAAATAGCAAAAGAAAAACAGCATTCCTGTAAACAGGGAGAATCTGGTCACACAGGGTTTGTGCTGTTTAGACCCTCTTATCATCCGGCAGATCTACCCAAGGGAGGAACAGTGACACAGCAGATTGACACTCCTTTTATTGTCCAATGCACATTTCACCTGAAGCCATTGACAAAAGTCAGTTTACATTAGACATGTAACAGTCAACTTACCACATCAGAGACAGAAAGAGAGAGGGAAACGTCACCAATCCTGTAACAGGATCACAGTATAAGTCTTTTTTGCATTGCATGAGTGTACATGACAGTGACACCTCACTGCTGCATGTAGGGTATGTGCCCAGCATAACCAGTGTAAACAAAAGCTGCCCCAATTGCCATAAGTGTTTTGCCGGTGGCAGTAGTTTCCTATTGCACTTGTGCAGGTAGGGTGGTGGCCCCGCTGGGGGGGGTGGAGGGAGGGGAGGGGCTCTTCAGGGGGAGCGTATCACCTGGGGTCACCAGCAGGACCACGTTCTCCTTCTTGGACAGCCAGAAGGCGGGGTACAGTGGCTCCAGGAACTCTGCCTGGTACTGGTGGATGAGGGTCATGGAGTCGGCCACGCCGTAGAAGGCCAGCAGGCCGCGGGTATAGTCCACGTACACGCCGATCCGTGTGAACTTTCCCACCTTCAGAGGGGTCTCCACGTCGCTGTGCCAGGCAGAGAAGGTGCGGCCGTTCCACTGCAGGCTCCAGGAGAAGTCATTCCCTGTGATGCAGCCATTAGTCTCCTCGGTCTTGCGGTCAATACTCTTGTAGGTAAGGCCAAGGTAGGTCCCCTCCCCACTCACATCCACCTCGAAGTAGTGCCGGCCCAGGTAGAAGCTCTCGGCCCCCAGAACCTGCCGCCACTGCTGGAAGCGCTCGGGTGTGTCTGGGTAGCTGTGCTGCCATGGTGTTGTGTTCGTCACCTTCCTGCTCTCCTCTGTCAAACGCAGGAACTTGTGCACTGTGTCCGCATCAAAGGTCAGGGGTGAGGCATCTGTGGATGAGCCAATCAGACTTCATTTAGTGCTCATATGCAAATTACCAATCGCATTTAATGTTTCCGTTTTGAATTACATTTTGAGAATAAATCAAGGACTTTTACGTTTTTTTATTTTCTGGTGCAGTTCATGGCAGCTTTTGAAAGGTATTTTACTTTCCAAATATTCAACGAGGACAAAGAAACGCCTCAGTAATAGACAAGATGAGGATACACAAACCAATGACTGACATTATAGTAGTGTGCTCCTGACAGGGATGTATTCTGCTGAGTGTGAAGTGTTGTTCAGCACTGTATTAAATGTGATTCCTTTCTAAGTGTATTGTACATTTTGGGTAAATATTTAGAGCTGTGTTGATGTAATCCTTATGGAGGCATTATAATGTGTGTGTTAGCTTGTGTAGCTTATGTTTCCAAAGCATTTCTGCTCAGATTCCTTTATCTGTAGTGGTCTCCCGGGGAATGGACACTCACACTTGATGAAGTCTTCTCGAGTCTCAGGATCGGGCAGTACCACGTGCTGCTTCGCTGCCACAATGGCCTGGACTGTTGTTTTTATGCCCAGCTTTTCTGATGGACAGAGAGCAAAAGATTAATTACTAGTTTGAGGTTTTTGTGCCTCAAACCTCTGCTGAATTGTAGCTTTAGCTGAAGGGAGCTTTGTTGTCCTGGCTCAGTTTGATCAGTCAGTGAGCCTTGGCATTCCAGCCAGTGACCACAGCCCCCTGCTCCTCTTCAGGGTGACTTATTATGTTTTGAAAAAAAAGTGAAAAGATGTTTTCTGCATGACTAAGGAGGCACGATGATTCAGCCTCGCTCCCTGTTGACCGGCTGAGGCGAGAGTAATCCTCAGTCTGATTAACCAGGTTTTTTTGTGGCTCAAATTCCTGATGCTCAACATTCCATCCCACTGCCACACCGTTGGGACAGGTATAGACACGCCTGTTCCGCACTTCAAAGCTCGATTCGGCTTCTCAGTTCCTGGTGCTGCTGTTGGGCGGGGTGGGGGGTGGAACCTAACTGACAGAGAGAATTCCTCAGCTTCACAGGAACTTAAACAGTTTATGTGGTCTAAGAGCATATCTCCTACCTACCATTAGGACTCACATATAGCTTACACTTCATAACCATGTTAAAATGGGAGCAGGGGAATCTTCATAACCATGTTAAAATGAGAGCAGGGGAATCTACATAACCATGTTAAAATGGGAGCAGGGGAATCTACATAACCATGTTAAAATGGGAGCGGGGGAATCTACATAACCATGTTAAAATGGGAGCAGGGGAATCTACATAACCATGTTAAAATGGGAGCAGGGGAATCTACATAACCATGTTAAAATGGGAGCAGGGGAATCTACATAACCATGTTAAAATGGGAGCGGGGGAATCTACATAACCATGTTAAAATGAGAGCGGGGGAATCTACATAACCATGTTAAAATGAGAGCAGGGGAATCTTCATAACCATGTTAAAATGAGAGCAGGGGAATCTACATAACCATGTTAAAATGAGAGCGGGGGAATCTTCATAACCATGTTAAAATGAGAGCCATAACCATGTTAAAATGAGAGCGGGGAATCTTCATAACCATGTTAAAATGGTTAAAATGAGAGCGGGGAATCTTCAGTTAAAATGGGAGCATCTACATAACCATGTTAAAATGAGAGCAGGGGAATCTTCATAACCATGTTAAAATGAGAGCAGGGGAATCTACATAACCATGTTAAAATGAGAGCAGGGGAATCTACATAACCATGTTAAAATGAGAGCAGGGGAATCTACATAACCATGTTAAAATGAGAGCAGGGGAATCTACATAACCATGTTAAAATGAGAGCGGGGGAATCTTCATAACCATGTTAAAATGAGAGCGGGGAATCTTCATAACCATGTTAAAATGGGAGCCTATGTTAAAATGAGAGCAGGGGAATCTTCATAACCATGTTAAAATGAGAGCAGGGGAATCTACATAACCATGTTAAAATGAGAGCAGGGGAATCTACATAACCATGTTAAAATGAGAGCGGGGGAATTCCTTAGTCCCGCCCTGTGTTGATTGGTTTTTGAATGGAGGATATTCATATATTCAGGCACCCAAAAACTGGAATTTCAAGACTAGCATGCCAAAACAAGCTAAAACTGTAGCATAAATTGAACAGCTGGCTTGAATATCTGTTATGATCAAAACGCTGTAAGGATGACTTCATCGCTGGGAAACGATGATTTTGACCAGGGGGCCTTTAAAAGGTGTTTGCTGGAATTCTCTGGTGGAGTGGCAGAAGACCAGGGGCTGTGTTTTGGGCAGGTTGTTGGTAATGGACAGTAAGCTGATGGCTTCACATCTCTGAGGTTGGATGTGACTGTGCTATTAGAGTTTGCTTTATCAACATTTATTACAGCACAACTACCACAGCTCTGAACAGCTACTCCATACTGGGTCACACTGGCCACTGGCTCATTAGCAAATAACATCCCCAAAGCTAGGCAGTGGTAACCCGCAAGTTAGTAGTTTGTTAGGCTCATAGTTATGATGTCATAGTTATGGACCTGACAAGTGAGACTGGTCCCTTAGGTCTAGCAGGGTGGTGGGCCCAAAGTGAGTCTGTGTTCTGGCCCCAGGATAGACACTGACATTAGCATTCAGACAGCAGTTGGGTGTGTTTCTCTGCACCCCTAACCCTTACCCTTAATGTTAACACAAGCATCAACAGAATGTTTGTTAGCCACACAGAGTCATTGATAGTCTGTCTATTAGCCAATGAGGTTGTAGCACAGTGTTTTGCTCCCCCTGGTGGGTTGAGACTGACCGTTCTTGCTGGTCTCCTTCAGCTTGTTGTGGTAGGTGGACAGCAGAAGGTCACAAAGTTCCTGGGTGGTCTCAGTCACCAGCTGGCTGAAGGAGGTGAGCCGGTCCATCAGGCCAATGTACACACCTGGGAGGGACACGTCCACTGTCTCCTTTCGCCACTCAGAGTACTCCTGCAACAGCAAACAGAGGGAGCCGGTCACAATACAATGCTCTTACTCTGGGACAGGGGTTACCCCTCATACAACTCACTATAAGCTTCTGTTTCTGTATTTTCTCCATGAAAACCAGCACCCAGTGGCTGAGGTGCTTAATTGGAGGCTTAAATGGGACACTGGTGAACCCTTTATGCAGAGCTACACCCCTACAGCTCTATAGCTTCACACCTCTACAGCCCTAAAGCTCCACACCGCTATAGCCCTAATAACCTACTGGTGAACCCTTTATGCAGAGGTACAGCTCCACACTTCTACAGCCCTACACCCCTACAGCCTTACAGCTCTACAGCTCCACACCTTTACAGTCTTACAGCCTTACAGCCCTACAGCTCAACACCTCTACAGCCCTACACCCCTACAGCCTTACAGCCCTACAGTCCTGCACCTCTATAGCCCTACAAATCTACAGCTCCAAACCTCTACAGCCTTACAGCCCTACAGTCCTAAAGCACTACAGCTCAGCTAGAACAGAATGTTTATGTTGGATTCACACCAGCCTTCCAGCTATTACATAATAACCATCAAACTCTTCAAACTGAGAGCTCAGCTAGAAGCACATTTTAATCCAAACAAACCAGCAGTTTCTCTAATCAAATCTGTTATAAAACAGATGCTGTTTACTGCAGAGTCTCTGCAAACATCAGAGTCCCATTACAAGGGGTATCTATAGATCTTTCCACATGGCTACAGCTAAGCCATCTGTATTACAAAGATGGTGATGACTATTATTAATATTATTACCATAATTACTGTTATGAATAGTCTTTAAATGATTTGAGTTGTGCATGGTCTTGGCAGGCTGTGCATACCTGCAGGAAGTCGATGTCATGCTTGGTCTTGCCAAGCTTCTCCACCTGGAGCTGGGTCTTCTTCAGCTCGCCGCACTTTTGCTCCAGGTGAGCGCGTATGCCCTCTGCCTGCCGCACTGCCTGCTTCTCCTCCCCCTCCAGCACCTCTGTCACCTCCCTCTGAGCACGCTCCACTGCCCCCTGCAGCTCTGCAAACTGCTGTTTGATTACCACCTGCACCTCCGTCACCGAGTTCTGTAGAGACAGGGCTGTACTTTACTTTACATTACTGTAGAGATAGAGTCCCCCTACTTTACTCTACATTACTGCAGAGAGAGGCCCCCTACTTTACTCTACATTACTGCAGAGACAGGCCCTCTACTTTACTCTACATTACTGCAGAGAGAGGCCCCCTACTTTACTCTACGTTACTGCAGAGAGAAAGGCCCCCTACTTTACTCTACATTACTGCAGAGAGAGGCCCCTACTACTCTACATTACATTACTGCAGAGAGAGGCCCTCTACTTTACTCTACATTACTGCAGAGAGAGGCCCCCTACTTTACTCTACATTACTGCAGAGAGAAAGGCCCTCTACTTTACTCTACATTACTGCAGAGAGAAAGGCCCTCTACTTTACTCTACATTACATTACTGCAGCAGAGAGGCCCCTACTTTACTCTACATTACTGCAGAGAGAGGCCCTCTACTTTACTCTACATTACTGCAGAGAGAAAGGCCCCTACTTTACTCTACATTACTGCAGAGAGAGGCCTCCTACTTTACTCTACATTACTGCAGAGAGAAAGGCCCTCTACTTTACTCTACATTACTGCAGAGAGAAAGGCCCCTACTTTACTCTACATTACTGCAGAGAGAAAGGCCCCTACTTTACTTTGCAGAGAGAAAGCCTCATTACTGCACTGAGAGAGAGGCCTCCTACTTTACTCTACATTACTGCAGAGAGAAAGGCCCCCTACTTTACTCTACATTACTGCAGAGAGAAAGGCCCTCTACTTTACTCTACATTACTGCAGAGAGAAAGGCCCTCTACTTTACTCTACATTACTGCAGAGAGAGGCCCTCTACTTTACTCTACATTACTGCAGAGAGAGGCCTCCTACTTTACTCTACATTACTGCAGAGAGAAAGGCCCCTACTTTATTCTACATTACTGCAGAGAGAAAGGCCTCCTACTTTACTCTACATTACTGCAGAGAGTCCCCCTACTTTACTCTACATTACTGCAGAGAGAGGCCCCTACTTTACTCTACATTACTGCAGAGAGAGGCCCCCTACTTTACTCTACATTACTGCAGAGAGAGGCCTCCTACTTTACTCTACATTACTGCAGAGAGAGGCCTCCTACTTTACTCTACATTACTGCAGAGAGGCCCCCTACTTTACTCTACACTACTGCAGAGATAGAGGCCTCCTACTTTACTCTACATTACTGCAGAGAGAAAGGCCCTCTACTTTACTCTACATTGCTGCAGAGATAGAGGCCCCCTACTTTACTCTACATTACTGCAGAGAGGCCCTCTACTTTACTCTACATTACTGCAGGGGGAGCCAGTGTGATTTGGGCGGGTCTCTGGGGGAGTCAGTGTGATTTGGGCGGGTCTCTGGGGGGAGTCAGTGTGATTTGGGTGGGTCTCTGGGGGGAGGGGAGTTCTCTCAGAGGGACAGGCAGAGCTGCTGCCTTGGGAATTAAAGCACACCGCTGCTTGTGTCCATGGTTACCTTTGTTGAGGGGAAAATGATGATGATACTGCAGCTACACACTGTGTTTAAATCCAGCGGTCCCTGCATGGCGTGGTGCAGTGTGACCAGCATGGCTTCACCCAGAGTCTGACGTGAGCCAGCTGTAAACGGGAAAGGGCTGCACAGATGTGTGCGTGCTTATGCTGATGAGGAAGGAACGGTGTATGCATTTATTTACAAATACAGCCTTTAAATAGTTTGTTAAAACATTTTGAATAAAGTTGTGTATCTTGAAATATATTTCAATGTTTATTAATAATAGTAATATTTATTTTCAGACAGTTTCCTTAATTCAAATATTTGTACAGTATGTACTTGCTGTAAATGAAATTATTCTTCAAAACATATTTTTGAAATGATGTTGAATACCATGTAGAGCCTTCTGACTCAGGTATAAAAATAGAGTGTGGTTGTGCAATGTGCTCATCACAATGACAAAGCTAATGATTACCTGGCCAGGTAAACTCAGACAGAAACAGACTGGAATGTTATGCACAGTGGAACAGGCTACCGCTACCCAAGTAAATTACAGGTTTAATGTAAGCCTGAGGGGGATCACACAGGTACGGCACTAGTGTCGGCAGCTTCGAAAGCAAATGTCGCTCTCACGTTCTGGATCACCATGGAAACATAACATGTATGAGAGGCTGAAATAACAAAACAACTTTCAAGTTAACTGCTAAACTGCACTCAATCACCTCACATTGTTGGTAGAATTAGGTGAATAAACTTCATTTATTTCAGAGGAGAGTAATATAAATGGGCTGTGCATGTAAACACAAGCTTCACAGCAGACTCCCGGAAAGCACGAGGCAGTGTTTCTTCGCACAGGGCTGGGTTGTCTGTGCTGGGTTTTGTGGGGTTTGGCGTCTCTGCACTGGCATGGCCCCGATCTTTGCTGTTGTTATGGAAATGCCCCTACCTTCCTCATGAGGCCGGGAGCCTGGCCAAGCAGTCAGCAGCATTTGCATTAGTGAGCGCTAACTTTACCTCAATAGAGACCGTGTTTGTCTGAAGCTTGTTGATGGCGTTCTCTGCAGCCGTCACAGTCTTCAGAATCTCCTGCTGTCTATCACTCAGCTCCTTCTGCGCATGACAGAAACAGAGGAGAATAAATAATAAATTAGGGTCAGGTGGAACATTAACGCACTAACATCAACACGCAAAAATTAACACACTAACATGCCAGCAAAACTAAATCATGGCTCACAATATCAGGATGTAAATGCGTGCTCATTGGCTCAATCTACCATGAGTAGCACAGGTGCACCACGGCATACGCTAACATACTTGGGAGAGCTATCCAGTGGCATACTCTAACATACCTGGGAGAGCTATCCAGTGGCATACGCTAACATACCTGGGACCTGGGAGAGCTATCCAGTGGCATACGCTAACATACCTGGGAGAGCTATCCAGTGGCATACGCTAACATACCTGGGACCTGGGAGAGCTATCCAGTGGCATACGCTAACATACCTGGGAGAGCTATCCAGTGGCATACACCAACATACCTGGGAGAGCTATCCAGTGGCATACGCTAACATACCTGGGAGAGCTATCCAGTGGAATACGCTAACATACCTGGGAGAGCTATCCAGTGGCATACGCTAACATACTTGGGAGAGCTATCCAGTGGCATATGCTAATATGATTACAGGGGTGTACAGTCATGCTGAAACTATGCTTAAGAGCACTAACAGTGGAAAAACCGAAAGAGGAACCATCTGTTTTTTTAAACGAAACCATGTGGGTGCTGGCTCCGCACACACTTGGGCTGGGAACTTCCCCCTGTGTCATATTTTGGATCTGCTGTGTGCAGCCCTCCATTACAAGGCCATTTTCCCTTTTACATAATTAGCAGAACGGTAGAGGGATGTCATCAGAGATCTTGTCTGTTCACAGCTCCGTGTGAAGGCCCACGAAACCAAAGCAGACAGTGAGGATGAGATTAATCAAACAGCCTTAAATAAGCCGTTGGATGTTTGGGTTTGGAGAAGGAAGGCTAGAGTCTTCCAGATCGCAGGCCTTCACTCAGCTAAATTAGAATTCCCTCTGGCCCACAGAAGTTTGGGGGTCCGGGAGGGACCAGTACTCAGTGCTCAACTGTCACACATCTGTGACCAATGCTTTCATGCCCTCCCAAGTTATCACACACCAAAGAATGTTTAAAAACAGATCTGGATGTCTCTCTGGGGAAGCATTAAAATAACATTTTTCATTATTCAACATTACTAAAGGGAGAGCACTCTTATGTGAGCAAAACATGTACAAGAGCATAACAAGAGCCCTAAACCCCTCCCTAACCATCCCCTGCTCAACTCTCACCCCTTAAAAATGACATCCAGTGAACTACAATTCTTGAAAATATTAGAGGTTCCTTTACCATATTATTCACCCATTATTTCTATGGGTCAAATACTGGGCCTTTGCTGAAGCCTAAATTCTTTGAAACTGTGGCAGAAATTTGTCTTGTGTCTGTGTGTGAGTGAGTGCGTGAGATATAATGACAGACAGCACACGTTTGGCAGGTTTAATTTACTGCATTCAGCCCTGAGTCAGTGCTGTGATGGTGTGGGGTGTGGCTCTACTGTCCACTCTGCTGCCCCACTCTGCTGTACTTATGCTGCCAATAGGGATGACTGAGTGAGGGAGAGTGAAAGACTGACAGAGGCTGATGGAGACAGGGGTGAGTGAGGTCCTCATTCTATGGGTGTGCTCAGGCAGCAGAGAGGTGAAATCCACAAAGAATTTCCCGTCTGCCCCACAAGCCACACGCCTCTCAGCCAGTGCTCCAACTCTATTGGCTCGTCACCCCTGCCATAGCAAAAGTGGTGGAGCTCCATATGCTAATTAAGTGAGCTTCTGTCCTGAACTCCCTTCCAGCCTGGGCCTCCCACGGAGCCTGGGGTGACAGGAAGCTGAGCTGCTGTTCTGGTTTGTGAAGTAGCTGGATCGTCAGACGCCCCTGGGCCCTGCAGTCAGCCATGTCATCTACACCAGTGCTTCCCAACGTCGGTCCTGGGAACCCACTGTGTATGCTGGTTTTCATTCAAACCACAACTGCAACCCAGAATCTTAACAAGCTGTTAATTGTTCATAATTAGGTGCTTTTCAACAAGAAAAACACACTTTCTCTGTCTCCTAAATGACTTTAAGGGAACGGCACCTTTGCAGAGGTTACACATGACAGAGTGTGTGGTGCGATCCCCCCCCCAACCTCTCTGGACCCCAACCAGCTGGTCAGATCTGTGAT
>CM040759.1:0-177500 GCA_022829145.1 Albula goreensis | reverse complement strand
GTGTCTCAGGATGGATATTTAACACTTAACCCTAACTCAACCTTTTTAACCCTAACCCAAACCCTAACCCTAAATCTTCCAGGACTTGACCCCTGAAACAACTTGGAAAAACAAGAAAACAAATCAACACCCAAGGACCAACAATCAACACTGGAATCAATCCTTTCTGGTGTTCTGATAGACAGAACGGCTTATGATGCTTATGGTGAGGGGAACAGCTGAGTCCACCCTAGTGCCCAAAGACAGGGAGAGAGTCCTCATGTTGATTGGTCCATTCAGACTGATTGCATTATCATGCATATGGATGGTGATGTCATCTTAAATTGCATTTACTCTGTTAATTCTATTATACATCTACCAGAGAGAGATAATGGGATAGAGACAGACAAACAAATACATAGAGAGAAACAGATATAATTGAATACTAAACTTACCCTTTATTGGCACGACTCGAAAACACGAAATGACACGTGCAAATTTCCCACGGATGTACCGTTCCTTACAGTCAAAGTATCTGCTGATTTGCCCATAAGGAAGACCACAGGTCACAGGTCACACAGGTCACATGTCACAGGTCACACAGGTCACATGTCACGCAGGTCACAGGTCACACAGGTCACAGGTCACACAGGTCACAGGTCACATGTCACGCAGGTCACAGGTCACACAGGTCACAGGTCACATGTCATGCAGGTCACAGGTCACGCAGGTCACATGTCATGCAGGTCACATGTCACACAGGTCACAGGTCACATGTCACACAGGTCACACAGGTCACATGTCATGCAGGTCACATGTCACACAGGTCACAGGTCACATGTCACGCAGGTCACATGTCACACAGGTCACATGTCACGCAGGTCACATGTCACACAATTTTACATTATCACAGTTAACATAAATATATAATATAGTATAATTCATATATAATAATTCATATATCAATATAGTATGGTTCAAGTCCCAGTCCAGCCACAGCAAAAACACCATTGCTGTTGGGCCCCTGAGCAAGGCCCTTAAGCCCACATGGCTCCCAGGGGAGATTGGCCCCTTGGTTAGTCTAATCCAACTGTAAGTCGCTTTGGATGAAAGCATCAGCTAAATGACAGTAATGTAATGTAATGTAATATAAATATGCAAAAACGTCAGGAGGTACTCCACCTAACAAAACATAAAAACACTTAAAAAAACAAATGGTACAAAACTAATTCTGCAAAGAAACACACTTAATAACGTTAACCCTGTACATTGTAATAAATAACGTTACTAATATATGTCATGAACAAAGATATAATAATGTTTGCAATGTAAGACAAAATAAGAAAGTAAAAAAATACATGACAACAGAGATACAAATACATAATGTTAGCACTGTATAAATGCATACATAACAACAATAGCACAGGGACATACATGATAATGAAGCACTGTACAGTTCCATACATACCATCGTTAACATCAGTACCATAAGGACCTGTATGATAAGAAAAGCAGTAACCAAACCAGGTCCTGCCAAATGTTAAACCTGTGTTAAACACCATGTTGATCTACCCACCCCCAGCAGAGGGCGCACTCCACAAGGGCCTGCATGATTGAGGCACAGATAAGGTCAAATGTTAGGCTGTGACACAGGTCACATGGTGCAAGTACATCACGATCAATTGAAGTTTGTTAAAACCGGATTTCGGGAGGAGAATTTTCTTCGGGAGGACCTCTTTTCCCATGGTGCTCAGCATTTCCGGCATCCCTCCTCCTCCCCATCTCCACCTTCATCCTCTCCTCTTTCTTCAAGAAAGGCAACCTAATCTACACTGTTCTCCCAATTTATTTCAGTTACCCTGAAGGGGGGGAATTAAATATCAACCGTGGTAACAACTCTGTGCACAAACCACACACATAGGTACTGATTCTCCTACCACGCACACACATATACTCACACACAAACTCACTCACACATACACCCTCATATACACACACACGCATACACATTAATATACATACTAGAGATGTAGCCGAATCCGAATACGGTATTCGGAATGCACAAATAATGAATCACAAACAGATAATTACGTCCGAATATCATCCCTTGTATTCGCATTCGGATTTTTCAAAACATCGGCTGGGTACTGTAAAAACTCAATGAAGACTAATGCTTATTTGAAATTTCTTTTAAAGATAAAATATATACTTATATTTACAATTACTTTCAACTTACTGTGATCCTCCTTACTAACATGGGAGAGATCTGCTGAGCATACAGCATCAAATCAAAGCAAGAGCAGAAACTTGGATTCAGTCTCATCTCTTCTCCATGATCATCCAGTACAGTCGCAGAGTTCAGCACAAACACTTTTCAGTGACAGGTGAACAGTGCAGCTCGTAGTTATGAACACAGTGCTTTGAGACTGCGTTTTCCCAAAGTGGCAGTTTGTGCTCCAAACTGCGTTCTGGGCTGAGAATGTTCTGGTGTAGCGCCTTAGCCTACCCAAAAAAGGTGAGTTACCTGGGATGCGCTGTCGGGTAGTATTTCATTTCCATATCGGTTAAGTACATTGTCTTGCATTTTAATTTTATTAATTAAACGCACAAATAATTAATTACAGATGAGACTTCCTCTAGCAAATTAGTTAATACTAAAATTAGCAAATTAGTAATTATGGATTTTTTCAACGTGTACTGAAAAAAATCCAACAATTGGTTGAAGTGTGTACGTGGAGCAAACTGTGAGTAAGCTCTGAGAACGCCCCTGTGCACTGTGAATCAGCTTAGCGAGGGCTCCAGTGGTCCCCCTCGCAGAAAATCCACACTTGACAAACAGAGATTTAGCTCTGAGAACGCTCCTGTGCACTGTGAATTAGCTTAGCGAGGGCTCCAGTGGTCCCCTTCGCAGAAAACCCACACTTGACAAACAAAGATTTAGCTCTGAGAACGCTCCTGTGCACTGTGAATTAGCTTAGCGAGGGCTCCAGTGGTCCCCCTCGCAGAAAACCCACACTTGACAAACAGAGATTTAGCTCTGAGAACGCTCCTGTGCACTGTGAATCAGCTTAGCGAGGGCTCCAGTGGTTCCCCTCGCAGAAAACCCACACTTGACAAACAGAGATTTAGCTCTGAGAACGCTCCTGTGCACTGTGAATCAGCTTAGCGAGGGCTCCAGTGGTCCCCCTCGCAGAAAACCCACACTTGACAAACAGAGATTTAGCTCTGAGAATGCTCCTGTGCACTGTGAATGAGCTTAGCGAGGGCTCCAGTGGTTCCCCTCGCAGAAAACCCACACTTGACAAACAGAGATTTAGCTCTGAGAACGCTCCTGTGCACTGTGAATTAGCTTAGCGAGGGCTCCAGTGGTTCCCCTCGCAGAAAACCCACACTTGACAAACAGAGATTTAGCTCTGGAGGGACATATTTATCAAAGCTTGCCCTGCCCAAAGAAAAACCAAACTCAGACTGCATATGCAGAGAGACTGAGCTGGCTCCGTCTGCGTGGGCTGTGGTTATTTACAGGAGGCATTCTAATATGAGTGCAGAGAACTGTGACCTAATAACAATGCAAAGGTCAGTTCTGCAGGTTTACACCCTGCTGCGTAAGAGCCGAGTAGAGACAGCACATACACACACACGCACACACACACTACACACACACGTACACATACACACACACACTCTACACACACACGTACACATACACACCCACACACACTCTACACACACACACATACACACACCAAGACACACATGCTCTCTCTCTCACACTGTGTATATGTGTGCATCTGTGTGTGGCTGTGGATGTGTTTGTGTGTGTAGAGTGTGTGTGTGTGTGTGTGTGTGTGTGTGTGTGTGTGTAGAGTGTGTGTGTGTGTGTGTGTGTGAGACTCTCTGCCAGGTAGTACCAGTGGCAGCCTGTTACATCTCAGTCACGTCAAAAATATTTCAGAAAACTAGTCAGGTGAGCATGGAGCATTCACGTGCAGCAGAGTGCACACACACACACACACACACACACACACACACATTCCCACACACACTCAGACTCACACCTTATCTTCATTCTGAGTTCTGAAGAACAGGCAAGGAGAAGGAGGAGATTAAGGGGGAGGGTTAAAGAAAAGAGAGAAAAACCTAATGAAAGGGTGTGTGAGAACAGTAACAGGAGGGCAGACACAGAAGAGAGACAGAGAGGGAGAGAGATGTAGAGAAAACAGAAGAGACAAGGAGCAGGAGAGAGGGAGAGAAAGAAAGAGAGAGCTACAGAGAGGAAGGAAGAGACAGGGAGCAGGACAGAGAGAAAGAGAGAGCTATAGAAAGGAAGGAAGAGACAGAAATCTGTGGAGAGAAAGACAGAAGGAAGACAGGGAGAGAAACAGAGAGTTCTAGAGGAGGGAGAGGGACAGGAACCAGGTACAGGAAGAAAGAGGGAGGAGAGAGGGAGGGCAGGAAAGAGACACACAGAGAGCAGTGGAGAGAGAGAGATAGGAAGGGAGGGATGTCTGCAGACAGCATGGACGGTCCACCTGGGGGTCTGTCTGTGCCAGGAGGCAGGGATAGGCGGGGCCAGGACTCGGGGAGGGGCCAGGACCTCACGCTGATCTGGGCTCCCAGAGGTAGAAGGCTGCTCTCTGGCTTGCTGGGGCTGAACGTGGTGCTCCTGGGCACCGCCCTGGTGGCCGGGGAGGCTTTCAACCCCACCGGGCTGCGGCATCAAGAGCCCCTCGTGTTCCTGCTGATGCTGATGGGCCTCAGTCTGGCCTGGATGCTGTGGTACCTGCTGTGGGCCCGGAACCAGCCCGGCTCCACCCCCCACACTGATCACCATGCTGGGGGCGTTGCTGTCACAGGTAACCCCGCCTCATTCACCTGCACACACCGCAACGCCTCACTGACACAGGTAACCCCGCCTCATTCACCTGCACACACTGCAACGCCTCACTGACACAGGTAACCCCGCCTCATTCACCTGCACACACTGCAACGCCTCACTGACACAGGTAACCCCGCCTCATTCACCTGCACACACTGCAACGCCTCACTGACACAGGTAACCCCGCCTCATTCACCTGCACACACTGCAACGCCTCACTGACACAGGTAACCCCGCCTCATTCACCTGCACACACTGCAACGCCTCACTGACACAGGTAACCCCGCCTCATTCACCTGCACACACTGCAACGCCTCACTGACACAGGTAACCCCGCCTCATTCACCTGCACACACTGCAACGCCTCACTGATACAGGTAACCCCGCCTCATTCACCTGCACACACTGCAACGCCTCACTGATACAGGTAACCCCGCCTCATTCACCTGCACACACTGCAACGCCTCACTGACACAGGTAACCCCGCCTCATTCACCTGCACACACCACAACGCCTCACTGACACAGGTAACCCCGCCTCATTCACCTGCACACACTGCAACGCCTCACTGATACAGGTAACCCCGCGTCATTCACCTGCACACACTGCAACGCCTCACTGACACAGGTAACCCCGCCTCATTCACCTGCACACACTGCAACGCCTCACTGATACAGGTAACCCCGCGTCATTCACCTGCACACACTGCAACGCCTCACTGACACAGGTAACCCCGCCTCATTCACCTGCATGCACCACAACGCCTCACTGACACAGGTAACCCCGCCTCATTCACCTGCACACACCACAACGCATCAGTATTTCCACTCTGGAAGCCACATCCCTCTCAGTGGAAAAACACACCTGTCTACATAATAGTGTTTACTCTACACAGTGATGTCAGAGCACCAAGCCCAGCTGCCTGACCATTACACTACACTGCAGTGGAGGGGTCCAAAGCTGCGTAAGACAAACACAGTATTAAATATCAGTGGCAGGAGCAATGCCTAATGCCTGGAAGCTCTGCCATGACAAATTGTTCAGCAAAAAACCATGGGGGGCTCACAGGGTAAGACGTTTGTGCCAGACCCTTTTGCACTGACTCTGCACTGAGCGACCCACTGCGTCAGACTGTGCACTGAGCGACTCACTGCGTCAGACTGTGCACTGAGCGACTCACTGCGTCAGACTGTGCACTGAGCGACTCATTGCGTCAGACTGTGCACTGAGCGACTCACTGCGTCAGACTGTGCACTGAGCGACTCACTGCGTCAGACTGTGCACTGAGCGACTCACTGCGTCAGACTGTGCACTGAGCGACCCACTCTGTGCACTGAGCGACCCACTGCGTCAGACTGTGCACTGAGCGACTCACTGCGTCAGACTGTGCACTGAGCGACTCACTGCGTCAGACTGTGCACTGAGCGACTCATTGCGCAGACTGTGCACTGAGCGACTCACTGCGTCAGACTGTGCACTGAGCGACTCACTGCGTCAGACTGTGCACTGAGGGACTCTGCCAGACCCTGCAGGCCCCCACTGGCACACAGCCTGGGCTGCACACATAAAATGAGAGGATGAGGTGAACATGCAGGTACTCTGGTTAAGACACGCAGGATTTAAATTTAAAGATTACTTACATCTCATTCTGCTATTTCAGTGCTGTGCAAAGATATTTAACATATGGTAGCTTTTTGTATACTGGTAAAAATGTGCAGTCATGAATTTGAATATTGATAAAACAGATTTTTGTGGGGAATTGTGGGGGTGTCTGCACGGTTATTGAGTGGTCTGTCCTG
Organism: Albula goreensis; assembly: GCA_022829145.1. NCBI lineage: Eukaryota > Metazoa > Chordata > Actinopteri > Albuliformes > Albulidae > Albula > Albula goreensis. The sequence continues at coordinate 170,843 of CM040759.1, read as the reverse complement.
GCCAGAGGGTCACAGCAGGCCAGTCTTCCTCCCTCGTGATTTATGTTGTTTACCTGGAGTTGTTCCTTGGTCATGGTTGCACACCTGAGAGCAGTGACAGGGCCGAGCCCAACCCTGGTGGGGGAGCGTTTCTTTATTCGTTTGAACAGGGACTCCTTTCGCAGGCTATATGAGGGGGGGGCCGTGCCTCTCGGCCTGGCTGAGGCAGGACACCTGTGCTCTGATCAAAGCTCGGCTCCAAAAAATGTGCTGTTGCCATGGCAATTCCACAGCCTCTCTCTCAGACACATATGTTCTTCACCAGACTGAGTTAGGTCTATGAATCCAACTAGCAGTTATTTACCTGCAGGCTCACCTGTGCACACAGTTGAGTAGTCGTCCAGATGGTATCAGCTGCATAATACTGTCTCTCTCTCCCTGTAGTGGTGCTGATGGTTTTTGCGGGTTTCAGTCTCCTGCTCCACATGTTCAGGATGGGGTACTACGCCATGATGGTGGGCTGCAAACCTGTGGCCAAAATCGCTGCCCCCTTTGTGGAAGCCCCCTTCCTGGCCCTCCAGGTTACTATGACAACTGCTTTGCTTCCCCATAAAGGACACACAAACAGCATGTGCTGAGAGGACAGGTGGATTTGTTTGTGGGGACAGACTGATTCTGTCCCTTCTTGTTTGCATGGTCACAGACTGATTGAGATGCAAATACCCTTTTGTGTTGTTTAAGCTGCTCTTATCCCACTGAGAAGGGCTGTCATGTGACCATATGATTACATCACCCTCAACATCCCTGCTCTGATGTGTAGTTTCTCGGTTTGTCTGCACAGACGTACCTGCTCTGATGTGTAGTTTCTCGGTTTGTCTGCACAGACGTACCTGCTCTGGGCTCACTCCAAAGACTGCATTCATAAACACAAGATCCAGACCAGGTGCTTCTTCTTTTCCTGAATCCAGCTGTGTCTGAGGTCCATCTGGAGTTAAACCTGCAGACACTGTGGCCTTCCAGGACTGGAGTTAAACCTGCAGACACTGCGGCCCTCCAGGACTGGAGTTAAACCTGCAGACACTGCGGCCCTCCAGGACAGGAGTTAAACCTGCAGACACTGCGGCTCTCCAGGACTGGAGTTAAACCTGCAGACACTGGGGCCCTCCAGGACTGGAGTTAAACCTCCAGACACTGTGGCCCTCCAGGACTGGAGTTACACCTGCAGACACTGTGGCCCTCCAGGACTGGAGTTAACCTGCAGACAATGTGGCCCTCCAGGGCTGGAGTTAACCTTGCAGACACTGCCCCCTCCAGGACTGGAGTTAAACCTGCAGACACTGCAGCCCTCCAGGAATGGAATTACACTTGCAGACAATGTGGTCCTCCAGGGCTGGAGTTAACCCTGCAGACACTGCCCCCTCCAGGACTGGAGTTAAACCTGCAGACACTGCCCCCTCCAGGACTGGAGTTAAATCTGCAGACATTGCGGCCCTCCAGGACTGGAGTTAAACCTGCAGACACTGCAGCTCTCCAGGACTGGAGTTAAACCTGCAGACACTGCGGCCCTCCAGGACTGGAGTTAAACCAGCAGACACTGCGGCCCTCCAGGACTGGAGTTAAACCTGCAGACACTGCGGCCCTCCAGGACTGGAGTTAAACCTGCAGACACTGCGGCCCTCCAGGACTGGAGTTAAACCTGCAGACACTGCGGCCCTCCAGGACTGGAGCTAAACCTGCAAACACTGCGGCCCTCCAGGACTGGAGTTAAACCTGCAGACACTTTGGCCCTCCAGGACTGGAGTTAAACCTGCAGACACTGCGGCCCTCCAGGACTGGAGTTAAATCTGCAGGCACTGCGGCCCTCCAGGACTGGAGTTAAACCTGCAGACACTGCGGCCCTCCAGTACTGGAGTTAAACCTGCAGGCACTGCGGCCCTCCAGGACTGGAGTTAAACCTGCAGACACTGCGGCCCTCCAGTACTGGAGTTAAACCTGCAGGCTCTGCGGCCCTCCAGGACTGGAGTTAAACCTGCAGACACTGCGGCCCTCCAGTAATGGAGTTAAACCTGCAGACACTGCGGCCCTCCAGGACTGGAGTGTGTTATTGTTGGTGTTTGTGTTGATGTGTGTGTGTTATTGTTGGTGTGTATGTGTGTTGATGTGTGTGTGTTATTGTTGGTGTGTGTGTTGATGTGCTTGTGTGTGTGTTATTGTTGGTGTATATATGTGTGCTTGTGTGTGTGTTATTGTTGGTGTGTGTGTTGATGGTGTACATGTGTGTTGATGTGTGTGTGTTATTGTTGGTGAATATGTGTGTTGATGTGTGTGTGTTATTGTTGGTGTGTGTGTTGATGTGCTTGTGTGTGTGTTATTGTTGGTGTGTGTGTTGATGGTGTACATGTGTGTTGATGTGTGTGCTTGTGTGTGTGTTGGTGTGTGTGTTGATGGTGTATATGTGTGTTGATGTGTGTGCTGGTGTGTGTGTTGATGTGCTTGTGTGTGTTATTGTTGGTGTATACGTGTGTTGGTGTGTGTGTTGATGGTGTATATGTGTGTTGATGTGTATGTGTGTGTTATTGTTGGTGTGTGTGTTGATGGTGTATATGTGTGTTGATGTGTGTGTTGGTGTGTGTGTATATGTGTGTTGATGTGTGTGTTGGTGTGTGTTTGTTGATGGTGTATATGTGTGTTGATGTGTGTGTTGGTGTGTGAGTGTTGATGGTGTATATGTGTGTTGATGTGTGTGTTGGTGTGTGTGTTATTGTTGGTGTGTTATTGTTGGTGTGTGTGTTGATGGTGTATATGTGTGTTGATGTGTATGTGTGTGTGTGTGTGTGCAGGTCAGGCCTGATCCTCATGCTAAGCACTGATTTGCTGCTGTGGCTGAACGCGGTAACCGAGGACACAGTACACATGGAGATGGAGCTGGAGAGGGAGGGGGAAGGGGCTCTCAATACCTCCTCCCACAACTTGGAGACCTCAGGTACAGTCCACACCCCCAGCTTTACTGTTACATATCTCACCAACCGGATCAAATAATGCTCAAAGACATGTTAGCGTGACCTACTGATGCAGGTAATATGGAACAAACAGTGAATGTGTAAGATGTGGGGTTCATGGTTTGTTTCCCCTGTGGTGTGGTCTGGTTCCAGAGCAGCATAATGGAACGCTGTGTCGCTGCGCGGCGTTTGTGGCATGCCGAGTGTTCCGCAAAGGCTACGAGGTGTTGTACCCCTTCAACATAGAGTACTACCTGATGGCGGGGTGCATGCTGTACGTCATGTGGAAGAATGTGGGGCGCAGAGCAGAGCCTGGGCATGGCCAGCCCCGCCTCCAGTGGCTGACGCTGCGCCTGCTGCAGAGGGGGAGGGTCAGGGCGGGGCCCCTGGCAGGGGGCGTGGTCCTGCTGGGCGGCGTGGCCGTGTTCATCCTGTACCAGACCTGGGTGGGATCTCCACAGCACCGCACAGTGGCCTTCCTGGTGTTCTATGGGTGGCACCTGGCCGTGGTGCCGGTGATGTCACTCTGTTCCCTGGCTGGAACGCTCGCACTCACACTGGATCGGCGGCAGCGGGGGGCCCAGCCTGGCAGTGGGGAGGCGGGGCCTAACCCCACGCGCAGCCTGGATGTGCTGCTGCTCCTGGCGGCTGCGCTTGGACAGCTCTCGCTCTCCTACTTCTCACTGGTGGCGGCCCTCGCTGTCGGGCCCCAGGGCATGCTGGGTAGCCTGGACCTGGCATACTCACTCCTCTGCCTGCTGGAGCTCGTGCTGCAGAATGTCTTTATCATCGATGGTCTCCACAGCCTCAGTCACGCCCACACCAGCCCATGCCAAGCCCACACTATCCTCCACACCATTTCTAAGGCCAGTGACCCTAAGTTTTCATTTTAATGCTGACTTTACCGTTACCTATGAATGAAATAATCTGATGAATTTTGACTGATTCACAGCACGGAAACCCTCTCCTGTCTCTGGACACAGCAGGGGAATGACAAGAAGGAGACGACCCTCATGCCAGGGGCAGACCCTCTGCTGGGGCAGGAGGAAGCAGCACCAGCGCTCTCTGGTGGCAGGCAAGGGGATGGCCATAAACACTGGATCAGGAGAGTCATACAGGAAATCTGTGCCTTCCTCATACTGGCGAATGTAATGGTGCGTGTTTCAGAGGGACAGGGTGTTTAAACAAGGCCTTCTTTTCTCATGAAAAACCTTTACATGGTATTTACTCAGGTGTTTAATGAGGATTGTTACCTGACCTCACCTGGGCGTTTATCCAGCCCATTTTACCCTTGCTTCTTCAGTATGTCAAACAGTCTGCCATTATTAAAATCTGTGACTTTGCTTCACTTCCCACCACATCTGTTTGCAAGATATTCACAAAAGCACTTCCAACCCACACAAAGACAAAGCACAGCTAGCTACCCCTGCAGAGAGTCACAGGAGCAGATGTTTGGAGGCAGTCTGCTGTCCAGGTGGAGTGCTGTGGTTTTGTGATTCAGCAGAGGCCCTGACGTCACTGCATTAATTGACAGTATGTGAACAGAGCATTGTGAGCAGTTGTACAGTACTCACAGTCCTGTTTTTAACCCCAGTTCTTTAAGTGAATCCCCACTCTCTCTTGCAGCTGTGGGTGATCCCAGCCTTCGGTGCACACCCCCAGTTTGAGAGCGGCTTGGGGAAGCGCTTCTACGGCTTCACAGCCTGGTTCATCCTGGTGAACCTTGGCCAGCCCCTTGGTGTCTTTTACAGAATGCACTCAGTGGGAGCCCTGATGGAACTGCTCATCTCTGCCTGAACCCTGACCTTCATCATCCGCAACCTTCACCACCTGCAACCAGTTTCACCCTAACCTTCATCATCCGCAACCTTCACCACCTGCAACCAGCTTCACCCACAACCAGCTTCACCCTAACCTTCATCACCCGCAACCTTCACCACCTGCAACCAGCTTCACCCTGACCTTCATCATCCGCAACCTTCATCACCTGCAACCAGCTTCACCCACAACCAGCTTCACCCTGACCTTCATCATCCGCAACCTTCACCACCTGCAACCAGCTTCACCCTGACCTTCATCATCCGCAACCTTCATCACCTGCAACCAGCTTCACCCTGACCTTCATCATCCGCAACCTTCATCACCTGCAACCAGCTTCACCCTAACCTTCATCATGCGCAACCTTCACCACCTGCAACCAGCTTCACCCTAACCTTCATCATCCGCAACCTTCATCACCCGCAACCTTCACCACCTGCAACCAGCTTCACCCTAACCTTCATCATCCGCAACCTTCACCACCTGCAACCACCTTCACCCTAACCTTCATCATCCGCAACCTTCACCACCTGCAACCAGCTTCACCCACAACCAGCTTCACCCTAACCATCATCCGCAACCTTCATCATATGCAACCTTCACCACCTGCAACCAGCTTCACCCTAACCTTCATCATCCGCAACCTTCATCACCTGCAACCAGCTTCACCCTAACCTTCATCATCCGCAACCTTCACCACCTGCAACCAGCTTCACCCTAATCTTCATCATCCGCAACCTTCACCACCTGCAACCAGCTTCACCCACAACCAGCTTCACCCTAACCTTCACCATCTGCAAACAGCTTCACCCTAATCTTCATCATCCGCAACCTTCACCACCTGCAACCAGCTTCACCCTAACCTTCATCATCCGCAACCTTCACCACCTGCAACCAGCTTCACCCTAACCTTCATCATCCGCAACCAGCTTCACCCTGACCTTCATCATCCGCAACCTTCATCATCTGCAACAAGCTTCACCCTAATCTTCATCATCCGCAACCTTCACCACCTACACCAAGAGGTGTGCTTCCTTCATGGACTTCCTGAACTTTCCTTGCGAAAAACAACAGTACAAAATATAGACACGCCCTTCATATGACTACAGGCTCATGCGTGAAAAGAATCATTCTGATTGTGTTAGCTTTGTGTGCAATGACTTCAAACTGTGATTATAGTGTAATACCCAAGATGCAATGTTAAACTATATGCAATGCTGAATGAGTAGAACTTTCAGGGAAATAATTAATTCTTTAATTCCAAAAAAACAATTCAAATCTGTCACAACCCAGGCCAAAATTAATATTTACAAAAACTTTGAACAAATTAAAAGAAAATCCCTCAGTTTGATTGATTTTATTTTATAGTTATACATTTCAAAGGGAAAAATAATCTTTCAAACAAGAATTAAGACTTTATAATGAAATAATTCATTTCTATTCTCTTGTTTTGTGGCTGTGTGTTTTGTGTTTCATTATGATGCTGACCTGTCTCACAGCTCTGAGAGGCTCGTCCCGCCCAGCTGAAACTAAATGCCTGACAGGAGCGAGCCTGTGACCTCAGGTCTCCTGGGCACACAGGAGTGAACCACACAGAAAAGCCACAGCTGTGTTCAGTGCAGGGGACATTAGCATAGGTCATTTATAGCTCATAGCTGACCAACACCTCCAGACCAGCACAGCCTGTGCTTGGCAGCTCCTACACTCAGGACAGCCGGGCAGTCGTGTAGCTACATGCACGGGTGTGCACCTACAGAAAAGCACACACGCACACTCACACATGCACGCACATTCACACACAAGCACACACACTTGTGCACACAAGCTCACACCTCTGTAGGGATGCTCACATCCGAGGAAGCTGAGAGTTTATGGCCACATTACTTTTTACTATGATCATAATTACCATGTTATTACTGAACATGCTTGTAATAATACAATAATTATAATAGAGTTGCAATGGAGCTTCTTGCAGTTTCCACCCTTCCTCCTCTTCCTCAGAAAAGAGCAGATACGGGCAGGATGTGGGGTGTCTGGTTGGAGCAGACGTGGCTGACACAGAACAGTGTGAGGTATGCAAGGGGGTCAAGATCTTACTCCTTGGCTCCTTCCCTATACCCGCTGAATGTCAAACAGCCGAACGTCCGTATCGTACCAAATCGGGGATCCACATTACTACGGAAAAACGACAGAAAAAAAAAACATAAAAAAGTATGCCAATCAGCATGTACATTTATGTGACAGCAGAAACCACACTCTGGAAAAAAAGAGTTACAAGGGTTAAATGTCAAAAAGTTACAAAATGTGTACTTCAGGCAAACTCAAAGCTACTGACTAAGAAAAGACACACATGCCTGACTGAGTACAAAGGCAGAGAGTGAAGAATTTCACAGTTTCATCAGCACACAGTCCAAAGCCCCTTCCACACATGCGCAGCAAACCTCACATTTTATTAAAATTACCCAGAGGAGCTGTATGTGTGAATGCAGATGTCCGAATCAGTCGCAACGGACATTATACGGACTTTATCCTGTTCACTCCCGAGTGCAAAGTCTGTGTAATGTCCGTCAAAGAAGCCCATGTGTGAATACAGCAGGTAATTTTCTGGAGAATTCAAAGCGAGCCAGTGGGCGTGTTGATGACATTTCTATCATGAGACTGGCATGAAACCGGAAGAATACAAGGATCCAAGGGTAGCTGCTTCATTCTGCTTGCCTGTATATTGCTTTCAATTCTTTTGATGATATTGCGAATATGTCCAAATATATGTAGTATTGATCAACACAAAAACGATATCCGCAGCCTACTTTTGTGTCATCTCTTGCTTCCTGCATGCTCTACCCAGGTGCCACCCCTCCCTTAAACCAAACGGATTACTTCCAGTAGGCATGAACGCATCTGACACGGAGAATCTCCAGCGCTGTGCTGCATGTGTGAAAGGGACCTGATTCTCCAGCCATTTTCAGGAGCTTGTGTGTGGAAACAACTTGTGTGAGGGATTTTACAGTTTCATAAGGACACAGTCGAAGTTAGGGAAAAATGAAATGAGCAGCAACCGGCAAACCGGTGCTTTGAGCACAGCTCATCGTAGACAGCCTCTGAGCTTCGCTAGGAAATACATGACAGTGTGCTCGGCGACCCCCGACCCCTCACTCACCGCAAGTACACCACGCCCCACATATAGGTACGGAACCACATGGCGGTGCCGGCGTTGGCCTGGTACTTCCGGATCAGTATGGGGTGGGGCACCGGCAGCAGCCCCACCAGAGTGCCATGCTGGAGGAACCTCAGTATCTCTGACTCATCAGTCAAACCCCTGGGGAGGGCCATTTCCCAAAACAAACCATTTTTTATTCACAAATGAACTGATTTTGTGAAGCACTACAGTGTTTTGTTATTGTACTATGGTGTTTTAACAACATTATTACAACGTTAGCTAAGTAATGCAACCACAGACTCCAAACTGAAATCTGACCGCACCCCTCACCTCATGGTTGGCTAGATTGAAGTTGTTGCAGCTAAGATATTCACTGTTGCCTTGTGTGTGTCTGTGTGTGAGTTATGTAGAGTGTGTGTCTGTGAATAATGTAGTGTGCGTGTGAGATATATAGTGTGTGTGTACCAGTTATGTGGTATGTGCTTGTGTTCATGTTGTCATGATACCAAAATTATGACTCTGATACGATACCTGCCGAAATATCTCAGTACTGATACTGAAATGATACCACAGCTAAAACCTAAAACATTGGGAAAAGTAATGGAATAAAAGATGACAGAACATGGAACTTAAAATTCTGTTTTTTTTTAATTAAAATAGGGGCAGTACTGAGTCATTTGTGTTCTGTCTACTTTAGTGCACCACTGCAGTGTGCAGGATAATCATCCTGGGTTTGAGCTTCATCACCATGAAGTGCCAGACTTACAGATAATGTAATTTATGCTTATTATTTTTATTGTGTGTGTCTGTCTGAGAGTTATATGAGTGAGTTATGTAGTGTGTGTGTGTCTGAGTTATACACTGTGTGTAACTTATGTAGTGTGCTTGTCTGTGAGTTATATAGTGTTTGTCTGTGAGCTATATAGTGTGTGTGAGTTATGTAGTGTTTGTCTGTGAGCTATATAGTGTGTGTAAGTTATGTAGTGTTTGTCTGTGAGTTATATAGTGTGTGTGAGTTATGTAGTGTTTGTCTGTGAGCTATATAGTGTGTGTGAGTTATGTAGTGTTTGTCTGTGAGCTATATAGTGTGTGTGAGTTACATAGTGTTTGTCTGTGAGTTATATAGTGTGTGTGAGTTATGTAGTTTTTTGTCTGTGAGCTACATAGTGTGTGTGAGTTTGTTAGTTATATAGTGTTTGAGTTGTCTGTGAGTTATGTAGTGTGTTTGTCTGTGAACTATAGTGTGCGTGTTTCTCACTTGTCGATACAGATCTTCTCCACTTGGGGCACCAGCACCTGCAGTAGCCGCATTATTGTCTGCAGGGGGAGCTTCGCCTTCCAGGAGAGGACCTGTGGGTTAAGAGCTGTGGGTTCCAGTAGTGCCAGAAACATGGCTAAATAGCTGTACATTAAGTGCTGATTCATTACTAGTGCTGACTGAAGAGTAGGCTAGCCCTGAGTGCAGAGAAGCACACATGCATACATATCCACCCTGCGCATTCTCCAGCACAACAGCAGGCAGCCAATCAATAATCTCCAACACTAGACCTTTATACGGCAACACATGCTGCTCTCTGCTCCTCCAATCAGAGAGCAGAGCTGTTGGGAGGGGGAGGAGACTCACCCACTCAGGTGTGGGGGTCCATGGTGTCGTTGAGGAGGTGCTGGTCAACTGCTTCTGCCCCATCTCTGTACAGAACAAGTCCTGAGAGAAAGACAGAGAGAGAGAGAGAGAGAGAGAGAGAGAGAGAGAGACCACTCCCACATTAGCACCAGGGTGACATTTTTACCATGTGGGGGAGACAGCTTTGTGTTCGATATCACACTGCCTTTCTCCACCCTGGCCTGGTGCTGGATCAGTGTCTGATTGGCTGCAGCACTGGAGCCAGCTCTGTTTGGCTGCAGCATTCTCACCTCTGTGTCCCTCCCTAAGTTGGACTCTGTGTCACTGGTGCCAGCGCTGTGGCCTGGGGGAGGGTCGCTCTGCTGCACAGAGACCATCGTGCCATCCTCCGACACCTGAGACTTCTCCGTCAGCTTATCGATACCTGCAGGCAGACAGGTGAAGTCTAACACACCTGACACTTGCTGAAATCCAGGTAGACCTTGTCTTCTGAACAGGGTGTGTGTTTATTCACAGGTAAATGTGTTTGTGAAAAGACCATGGAAATGTCTAGACGGGATTTAATTCAAAGATAAAACTGGAGGAATGATTGATGCATATGGAATATTTTAGATACACAGGGGTATTTAAGGATAGATAAGGGGTATTTAAGGATAGAGAAGGGGTATTTAAGGATAGGTGCAAATACTGGGCATGGTAGGCAGGGGGCAGGGCAGTTACTGGGCATGGCAGAAAGGGGGCAGGGCAGTTACTGGGCATGGCAGAAAGGGGGCAGGGCAGTTACCTGGCGTGGCAGCGAGGCTGGTTTTGAGTGTGCCAGGCTCGGCGGAAATGGCAGGGTGGGAGCCCTCCATGGAAACAGTCTCCTGAGACCCGCTGCGCGAGATACCACCAGGGGACCGTTTCTTCCTCTGCAGCGCCCTCTGCAAGCTGGCCGAGTCTGTGGGCAGGTTAGCCAGCTGATGGAAGGCCACTCGCTTACGGATGAGGGCATACACCAGTTTACAGTTACCTGCAGACACCACAGGTGACAGTCACCTATGTGGACCCATCCAACAGGTCACAGTTACCTTACACATTAGTTATGCATGTTGAACAATGCCTGATCAAAGACAGTCATTTACACATACACATATATTCTCATATATATACATACACACCATATATGCATTTATTCATGCCTGTACACATCTGTACATACAGAACCCTTTCAGTCCACACATAGATGCACAGACTGGTAGCAAAATATACAATATAAAAGCTGGTAGGAATCTGAAAAAGATTTTTTCCCCTAAAATATCATGTCGCCAACATTTCAAAAAATTGCCAACTATTGCAATGCAAACTACTGTCTGTAAATTCAGTCACAAAGTTGGCTCCATAGGTTTATTTAATAAAGCCATTTCCACACATTCGCTCAGACTGAAGAGATTTAAGCTATGACAGGCTAAGCTGGTAGCCAGCTGACACTTTAACTCTTAAATGTGTCTGTCAGTGTGTCTTTGCCACCTCTGAAAGCACCTCCACCTGCAGCTTACTGAACTCACCCATTAATATCACAAACAACTGCTGGTATCTAGGGACTTGTCTGCCATTTCTTTGGTATACATGTTGGCTTTCTCAACCAAATGTACATAGACATCCGGCGGTTTAATAACATCATGGATCCACTAATGAACAGGAAGAGCACGACCGGCCTCTTAATTACATGGAGCTGCTCTGGTAAGAGTGCTTGTCGTGGCTCTCCCAGGCATTTTCAGCTGCTCTGATGCTCCATCCATATTAATCATTTAGATTTTGCTGGCACTGAAATCCGCTGTCCCTCCTAGGGGTGTTTCCTGCCACTGGATTGCGTGCACAGCTTCAACGTTTACATATTGACAGGAGTCTAGATACATGCCAATGGCCACATGCATTATACTGTGCATACACAGGTTTGCACACACACAGGTGGGCACACTCATAAACCACCTGGCCAAGCTTCTGTCCTGCAGAGGGTCGGAAACTCTCACCATCGAACTGGTACTGGATGATGTTGTTGAAGACCTCCAGCAGGAAGAAGACCAGGTGATGGTTCTGAGAGGCAGAGAACAGGAACCAATGGGAAGAGAAGGCCTCCAAGAGATGGAGAAGCTTATTGGCTGCAACCATGGACAGGCTCTTCAGATAGGGCGACACTGCAATAGGAGAATAGTCTACCTGAGACTGAAGGCTGGGTCCTATAGAGTGGCTCAGTCAGAAAAGGCCCTATAGTGTCACTCAGTCAGTAAAGGCTGGGCCCTATAGAGTGACTCAGTCAGAAAAGGTCCTATAGTGTCACTCAGTCAGTAAAGGCTGGGCCCTATAGTGTGATTCAGTCAGTAAAGCCTGGGCCCTATAGAGTGATTCAGTCAGTAAAGCCTGGGCCCTATAGTGTGATTCAGTCAGTAAAGGCTGGGCCCTATAGTGTGATTCAGTCAGTAAAGCCTGGGCCCTATAGAGTGACTCAGTCAGTAAAGCCTGGGCCCTATAAAGTGACTCAGTCAGTAAAGCCTGGGCCCTATAGAGTGATTCAGTCAGTAAAGCCTGGGCCCTATAGAGTGATTCAGTCAGTAAAGCCTGGGCCCTATAGTGTGATTCAGTCAGTAAAGCCTGGGCCCTATAGAGTGACTCAGTCAGTAAAGCCTGGGCCCTATAAAGTGACTCAGTCAGTAAAGCCTCGGCCCTATAGAGTGACTCAGTCAGTACAGGCTAGGCCCTATAAAGTGACTCAGTCAGTAAATGCCCTATTGAGTGACCCAGTCAGTAAAGCCTGGGCCCTATAGAGTCACTCAGTCAATGAAGGCTGTGCAAAATCAACATTGCTGAAATGGCTTTATGAGTTTTATCACAGGAATTTTCTTCGCAACATATTTTTATCCAGCAATTTTTGGAACCTGATGCTAATTTACGAAAATATGAATTGTTTCAGAGCGTTTCTAAGATACCAGCATTGGAAGTTTTAGGGTATATCCCAAACCCCCTTGTGCTGCAATGTGCACAGACAGCCAGGAGGTGGAACCCAAGTGCATGCACTACTCACCATTCACTACGATCGTGAGCAGACAGTCAAAGAGGGGCTGCAGGCGCTGGTGTCCGTTGGTGATGATCTTGTGGAAAACCTGGGGGGGTGGAGGGGTGTTCAGATACACACCACGGACAGAGAGACAGCTCTCCAAAAGGACTCAGCTGCTACAGATGTGTGTGTGTAGTATGTGAATAGTGTGTGCATGGCATGTATGTGAACGTGTGTGTTTGTGTGTGTGTGTGTATGTGTGAACGTGTGTGTGTGTGAATGTGCTTGAGTGTGTGTACAGTCATTGAGGCATATGCAAGATAATCAGCAGGTCTGCATGAGTGTGTGTATGTGGGTTTGTGTGTGCATGTGTGAAGTGAGTGTCGTGTGTGAGTGTGTGTGTGTGTGTGTGTGTGTGAGTGAGTGTGAGTGAGTGTGTCTACAGTAATTGAGGCACTCTCACGATGATCAGCAGGTCTGTGTGAGAGCGTGTGTGTGTGTGTGTCTACAGTAATTGAGGCACACTCACGATGATCAGCAGGTCTGTGTGAGAGCGTGTGTGTGTGTGTCTACAGTAATTGAGGCACACTCACAATGATCAGCAGGTCTGTGTGAGAGCGTGTGTGTGTGTGTGTGTGTGTGTGTGTGTGAGTGAGTGTGAGTGTGTGTGTGTGTCTACAGTAATTGAGGCACACTCACGATGATCAGCAGGTCTGTGTGAGAGCGTGTGTGTGTGTGTGTGTGTGTGAGTGTGTGTAGTGAGTGTGTCTGTGTAATGTGAGGCACACTCACTCACGATGATCAGCAGGTCTGTGTGAGAGCGTGTGTGTGTGTGTGTGTGTGTGAGTGAGTGTGTGTGAGTGTGTCTACAGTAATTGAGGCACACTCACGATGATCAGCAGGTCTGTGTGAGAGCGTGTGTGTGTGTGTGTGTGTGTGTGTGAGTGTGTGTGTGTGTGTCTACAGTAATTGAGGCACACTCACGATGATCAGCAGGTCTGTGTGAGAGCGTGTGTGTGTGTGTGTGTGTGTGTGTGTGTGTACAGTAATTGAGGCACACTCACAATGATCAGCAGGTCTGTGTGAGAGCGTGTGTGTGTGTGTGTGTGTGTGTGTGTGTGTGTGTGTGTGTGTGTGTGTGTGAGTGAGTGTGAGTGTGTGTGTGTGTCTACAGTAATTGAGGCACACTCACGATGATCAGCAGGTCTGTGTGAGAGCGTGTGTGTGTGTGTGTGTGAGTGTGAGTGAGTGTCTACAGTAATTGAGGCACACTCACGATGATCAGCAGGTCTGCATGTGTGTGTGTGTGTGTGTGTGTGAGTGTGTGTGAGTGTCTACAGTAATTGAGGCACACTCACAATGATCAGCAGGTCTGTGTGTGTGTGTGTGTGTGTGTGAGTGAGTGTGTGTGAGTGTGTGTGTGTGTGTGTGTGTGTGTGTAATGAGGCACACTCACGATGATCAGCAGGTCTGTGTGAGAGCGTGTGTGTGTGTGTGTGTGTGTGTGAGTGAGTGTGAGTGTGTGTGTGTGTGTGTGTGTACAGTAATTGAGGCACACTCACGATGATCAGCAGGTCTGTGTGAGAGCGTGTGTGTGTGTGTGTGTGTGTGTGTGTGTGAGTGTGTGTGTGTGTGTGTGTCTACAGTAATTGAGGCACACTCATGATCAGCAGGTCTGTGTGAGCGTGTGTGTGTGTGTGTGTGAGTGTGTGTGTGTGTCTACAGTGATTGAGGCACACTCACGATGATCAGCAGGTCTGTGTGAGCGTGTGTGTGTGTGTGTGTGTGTGTGTGTGTGTGAGTGAGTGTGTGTGTGAGTGTCTACAGTAATTGAGGCACACTCACGATGATCAGCAGGTCTGTGTGAGCGTGTGTGTGTGTGTGTGTGTGTGTGTGTGAGTGTCTACAGTAATTGAGGCACACTCACGATGATCAGCAGGTCTGTGTGAGCGTGTGTGTGTGTGTGTGTGTGTGTGTGTGTGTGTGTGTGTGTGTGTGTGTGTGTGTGTGTGTGAGTGTCTACAGTAATTGAGGCACACTCACGATGATCAGCAGGTCTGTGTGAGAGCGTGTGTGTGTGTGTGTGTGTGTGTGTGAGTGTGTGTGTGTGTCTACAGTAATTGAGGCACACTCACGATGATCAGCAGGTCTGTGTGAGAGCGTGTGTGTGTGTGTGTGTGTGTGAGTGTGTGTGTGTCTACAGTGATTGAGGCACACTCACGATGATCAGCAGGTCTGTGTGAGAGCGTGTGTGTGTGTGTGTGTGTGAGTGAGTGTGTGTGTGTGTCTACAGTAATTGAGGCACACTCACGATGATCAGCAGGTCTGCATGTGTGTGTGTGTGTGTGTGTGTGAGTGAGTGTGAGTGTGTGTGTGTGTGTGTCTGTACAGTAATTGAGGCACACTCACGATGATCAGCAGGTCTGTGTGAGCGTGTGTGTGTGTGTGTGTGTGTGTGTGTGTGTGTGTGTGTGTTTGTGTGTGTGTGTGAGTGTGTCTGTGTGAGAGCAGTGTGTGTGTGTGTGAGGCACACTCACGATGATCAGCAGGTCTGTGTGAGCGTGTGTGTGTGTGTGTGTGTGTGTGTGTGAGTGTGTGAGTGTCTACAGTAATTGAGGCACACTCACGATGATCAGCAGGTCTGCATGTGTTCCGGTGAACACAGGGATGTCCATGGGCACTCGCACACTGTACGGCTTGTTCAGACGCACCCCGAAATTCCGCTCCCGCTCAGCAGCAGCAGGATGAACACCCCAATATGCACCTGCCCCAAACGGGCTGGGGAGGGGGGGGGGGGGGAGGAGAGGGGTTTAACACACTATCCCTAATGTGTGCACCTGTATGGAAAGACTATAAACTCACACTGATCAGCCCGTGCATCATTCAGGTAGTACAGGATGGGCACCAGAATGTCCAGGACATCGCTGCTCTTCAGCACAAAGAAAAGGAACTTCTGCAAAACACACACAGCACACAAACAGGCTCAGATCACAGCCTCAGCAGAGTGTGTGCATGCAGTTGCCTGGGTCAGTCGTGCAGTCGCCTGGGTCAGTAGTGCAGTAGTCTAGGTCAGTCGCCTGGGTCAGTCGTGCAGTCGCCTGGGTCAGTTGTCTGGGTCAGTAGTGCAGTAGTCTAGGTCAGTCGTCTGGGTCAGTAGTGCAGTAGTCTAGGTCAGTCACCTGGGTCAGTCGAGCAGTCGCCTGGGTTAGTCGTGCAGTAGTCTAGGGTAGTCGTCTGGGTCAGTAGTGCAGTAGTCTAGGTCAGTCGTCTGGGTCAGTAGTGCAGTAGTCTAGGTCAGTCGTCTGGGTCAGTAGTGCAGTAGTCTAGGTCAGTCGCCTGGGTCAGCCATGCAGTCGCCTGGGTCAGTCATCTGGGTCCGAAGTGCAGTAGTCAGGGTTTGTTGTCTCTGACCTTGTTGAAGTCGCAGAGCTTCCAGAAGAGAACCAGCAGCTCCTGGTGGAACTGGATCTTCTTGGTGGAGTTTGGCAGGTAGGTCTGAGTCAGGGGGTTAGACAGCAGGCGAGCCAGACCTTTCAGAATAAAACAGAGATCCTGAGAGACAGAGAGAGGGAGGGGGAGTCACACTGTGAGCATTACACAGGGCTTTGAGCTAAAACTCCTTTGGTAAGTGATTATCTGGCACACACTCACCTCTTCCCTGTGGATCCTGGACAGGTAATTGACAAACAGGTTATCTGGGCCCACAGACTGGAGGTCAGAGGAGCAAACAATCAGCACAGTCAGCACAGCCTGTCATACCACAGCACAGCCTGCAGTCAGCACAGCCTGTCAAACCACAGCACAGCCTGTTATAGCATAGCCTGTCATACCAAAGCACAGCCTGCAGTCAGCACAGACTGTCAAACCACAGCACAGCCTGCAGTCAGCACAGCCTGTCATACCACAGCACAGCCAGCACAGACAGCACAGCCTGTCATACCACAGCACAGCCTGCAGTCAGCACAGCCTGTCATACCACAGCACAGCCAGTACAGACAGCACAGCCTGTCATACCACAGCACAGCCTGCAGTCAGCACAGCCAGTCACACCACAGCACAGCCTGTTATAGCACAGCCAGTCACACCACAGCACAGCCTGTTATAGCACAGCCAGTCACACCACAATATAGCATCATATCATGCAATTACTTTTGCACAATTACAATTAGAGCTGTCAAAATTAGCATGTTAATTTTTCATAATTTTAATAGCTGCAATTAACTCATCACATTTATAACATGCTATTTAACAACAGTATTTGATTTGGGAGTCCCTTTGTATTGATTCAACATTAATTTCATGTTTGATTTGGTTCCAAATTTAAACATCCTTGATTTAAAAAACAATTTCCTACAAAGAATTAAATTATTTTAATCTTAGAAAATTACAACGAATCATGTGTATTAATAGTTCATTTGCAATTTGATTACCAGCCTTAATGCTAATATAGTTGCAATATTATGCTGAGGAGGGTCTGACCTCCTGCTCATCTAAGGCAGTGGGAGAATCAGAGGGGTCAGGGGAGTGGCCTGCTGTGGCCCCGCCCTCATGCTCCAGGGACACGATGAGGATCTGGACAGCATGTTGCACCAGCTGCTCACGGTAGTCTGAGAACAGCAGGTGATTGTAGGGGAACCCGTACCCCACAGGGTCATACGCACACACCACGTTCAGCAGCGAGGTGAAGAGAGGCAGGGCATGTCTGCAGGAAAGAACACACATAGCACCCCAAAAACCAGGAGGGGCTGGGTTTAAGACACACGCAGGTGCATTTGGATTAGGTACATACAGGTGCGTTTGGGTTAGATACATGCAGCTGTGTTTGGGTCCAATACATACAGGTGCGTTTGGATTAGGTACATACAGGTGCGTTTGGGTTAGGGCTGAATACATGCAGGTGCGTTTGGGTTAGATACACACAGGTGCGTTTGGGTTAGATACATGCAGCTGTGTTTGGGTCCAATACATACAGGTGCGTTTGGGTTAGATACATACAGGTGCGTTTGGGTCCGATACATACAGGTGTGTTTGGGTTAGATACATGCAGGTGCGTTTGGGTCCGATACATACAGGTGTGTTTGGGTTAGACACACACAGGTGTGTTTGGGTTAGATACATGCAGGTGCGTTTCGGTTAGATACATACAGGTGTGTTTGGGTTAGACACACGCAGGTGCGTTTGGGTCCGATACATACAGGTGTGTTTGGGTTAGACACACGCAGGTGCGTTTGGGTTTGGGCTGAATACATGCAGGTGCGTCTGGGTTAGACACACGCAGGTGCGTTTGGGTTAGACACATGCAGGTGCGTTTGGGTTAGACACATGCAGGTGCTTTTCCGTTAGGGCTGAATATATGCAGGTGTGTTTGGGTTAGATACATACAGGTGTGTTTGGGTTAGATACATGCAGGTGTGTTTGGATTTGATATATACAGGTGTGTTTGGGTTAGATACATGCAGGTGTGTTTGGGTTAGATTCATGCAGGTGTGTTTGGGGTAGATATATGCAGGTGTGTTTGGGTTAGACACATGCAGGTGTGTTTGGGTTTGATATATACAGGTGTGTTTGGGTTAGATACATGCAGGTGTGTTTGGGTTCGATACATACAGGTGTGTTTGGGTTAGACACACACAGGTGTGTTTGGGTTAGGGCAGGTTTGATGGCTCACCTGTTGTCAGCAGAGCAGAAGAAGCTCACCCAGGGATTGTAGCTGCTGGGGTCAGAGGACGGGGGCAGGTACATGGCCTCCGAAAAACAGGTAAGCAACAGCTTCAGCAGCTCTGTCCTGAACACAATCACACAAACATTACAGCAACAATACAACACAATCACATTACAGCAACATTACAACACAATCACACAAACATTACAGCAACATTACAACACAATCCCACACATTACAGCATTATACAACACAATCACACAAACATTACAGCAACAATACAACACAATCACACAAACATTACAGCAACATTGCAACACAATCACACAAACATTACAGCAACAATACAACACAATCACACAAACATTACAGCAACATTACAACACAATCACACAAACATTACAGCAAAAATACAACACAATCACACAAACATTACAGCAAAATACAACACAATCACACAAACATTACAGCAACAATACAACACAATCACACAAACATTACAGCAACATTACAACACAATCACACAAACATTACAGCAACATTACAACACAATCACACAAACATGACAGCAAAAATACAACACAATCACACAAACATTACAGCAACATTACAACACAATCACACAAACATTACAGCAACATTACAACACAATCACACAAACATGACAGCAACAATACAACACAATCACACAAACATTACAGCAACATTACAACACAATCACACAAACATTACAGCAACAGTACAACACAATCACACAAACATTACAGCAACAGTACAACACAATCACACAAAAATGACAGCAAAAATACAACACAATCACACAAACATTACAGCAACATTACAACACAATCACACAAACATTACAGCAACATTACAACACAATCACACAAACATGACAGCAACAATACAACACAATCACACAAACATGACAGCAACAATACAACACAATCACACAAACATTACAGCAGTGCGGTACAATGGTACTCCAACTGAACCATTACATCTCTCTTCTGTATATCCCTAACCCTAACCTTATATATCCATTCCCCCCTGTGAGTCTAACCCTACCATGCACGCTTACCTGTTGAGGTCATGAATGTAGTTGAGGGGCGGGGCTTGAGCGAACCCCACCCCCGCCCCCAGATGTACTCGCAGCTGTCTATGGACTGGATGTGCTCCGCCGTGTCCTGCAGAGGGATCATGTGACAATCAATCTCAGCAGCCAATGGGGAGGGACAGAGAGAGAGAGACAGGGAGACCTCTGTATCCCCAGGTGACCTGCCCCTCTCTCCCAGTGTACCCAGCTTTATCTGATAAACATAAGGGCATGCACTAACTGGCACGCTCACACACAAAATGTCCCCTTCCTTGTCAACTGAACTGCTCCAAACATACTAAAAAACACAAAAATGAAAGTGAAAAGGCATGCTGTGCTGCGGGTTGAGGAACCTGGAGCAATGCGTGGTAAGAACACTCGGTAGACCCACTGGAGTGTGTGTGGGTGGAGCTTTGTGCGCTGAGAGGGGTGTGTCCAGCACCCAGGCTGCTGTTTGTGGGTGGAGCTGTGTGTGCTAAGAGGAGTGTGTCCAGCACTCAGGCTGCTGTTTGTGGGTGGAGCTTTGTGTGCTAAGAGGGGTGTGTCCAGCACTCAGGCTGCTGTTTGCTCTCTGGCTCAGTGGAACCCCTCAGCCCTGTTCTCAAACACTGCCCCTCCCACCTGCCCTAGTACTCATTAACTACCTCCCTGCTGCACATCCTGACCAACAGGAAGAACACACACACTCAAACACACGCAAACACTCACACACACAAAAACACACTCAAACACACAAACACATACACACACACTCAAACACACACAAACACACAGGCAAACACACACACAAAAACACACACATTCTCAAACACTCACACACACAAAAACACACACAAACACATTCTCAAACAGGCAAACACTCACACACACAAAAACACACACATTCTCAAACACTCACACACACAAAAACACACTCAAACACACAAACACACACACTCAAACACACACAAACACACAGGCAAACACTCACACACACAAAAACACACACATTCTCAAACACTCACACACACAAAAACACACACAAACACATACACACACACTCAAACACACAAACACATACATACACAGGCAAACACACACAAAAACACACACATTCTCAAACACTCACACACACAAAAACACACATAAACACATACACACACACACAAAAACACACATTCTTAAACACTCACACACAAACACTCACACACACATTCTCAAACACTCACAGCTTTCACACACTCAAACTCGTACACATGCACGTTCACACACGCACTCTATCTCTCTCTCACATGTAACCAGATAGACTCTCAGTCATAATCATACTCACACATACTCACACACACACACAACAATTCTGCGGGTAATCTCTCGTTCTTCTGAGAGTTTTGTTTAACTTGCTGATAGGGAGTCACCTGCCAACTGCTGGAAAACTGCCATCCTGCAAAAGGACGTGCACACGCTACCCTCCACAGCACTCACTCACTCTTTCTGTCCATAAAATAACTTTAATAGGTATTGCTATTTTTCTGGTTCACAAAAGTATTTTTACTTAACATTTACTCTCAGGTTGGTGCCTTCAAAGTTGTTGTGCAAGGTTAGGGTTAGGGTTAGGGTTAGGCGTTAGGGTTAGGGCAGAAAGCCGAAGCTTCGCTGGGTGGTGTAGGTAACTCACGGAGCTGCTGCTCTTGTTGCTCGGCACGGTGAAGTCTGGGCAGAACAGCAGGTCAGCGATGGCCAGCAGCAGCGACTCCGCCAGGGCCCGAGCTCCATCCTCATCACCTTCATCACCCTGAAGGGGGCAGGCTCAGCTGTGAGCTCATAGCCACATAAATAACAAAACACTACACAAGCCAGTAATAATGAGCAAGAGAAATAAACACAATTGAATCAGACTGGCTGGGGGAGGTGTCTGCCATGTTTCTTCTACAAAAAGTCTGCTCTGTCAGTCGGATGAAGTGAAGAGGAGTTTTCATTTAGACACAGTCTGGTCTCTCTGATGGTGTCCGCTGTTGATCTTAAATAAAGGAGATTCAGGACCTCACTATCTGCATGAGCCCCATCCACATGGTATGGAGATCTACACACTAACCCCTCCACTAAGGGTATAGAGATCTACACACTAACCCCTCCACTAGGGGTATAGAGATCTACACACTAACCCCTCCACTAGGGGTATAAAGATCTACACACTAACCCCTCCACATGGTATAGAGATCTACACACTAACCCCTCCACTAGGGGTATAGAGATCTACACACTAACCCCTCCACTAGGGGTATAGAGATCTACACACTAACCCCTCCACTAGGGGTATAGAGATCTACACACTAACCCCTCCACATGGTATAGAGATCTACACACAAACCCTCCACTAGGGGTATTGAGATCTACACATTAACCCCTCCACTAGGGGTATAGAGATCTAAACACTAACCCCCCACTAGGGGTATAGAAATCTACTCATTAACCACTCCACATGGTATGGAGATCTACGCATGCTGGGAAAGGAAAGAGCCCCACTGCCCCAGAATCCATCACAACTCTAATGTCCAAGTGTAAGCACACACAGAGCTGTGGAAGGAGTGTGTGTGTGTGTGTGTGTGTGTGTGTGTGTGTGTGTGTGTGTGTGTGTGTGTGTGTGTGTGTGTGTGTGTGTGAGAGACACAATGTGGGAATGTGTGTGAAACGGCACATGTGAAAGCTCAGCTAAAGTACCCCCATGCTCACACAAAGCAGGCACTGCCTCTCTACTCTGACCCTGGAGATGAGGAAGAACAGGAGTCTACCCCACAATACCCAAACATTTCAACAGAGCATGAAGCATACAAGCAATGCCTGCAATAACAGCACACACACGCATACACACTCGCCTTTGCATAACCTGCCCCGGGCACGGTGGACCAGAAGAAGCCCCGCCAGTCTGGGTCCTCGAAGATGTAAGGCAGGACACGAGTGAGCAGCCGGACACAGTTCAGTGCCACCTGCCTCTCCTTCTCAGAGGGACAGCCTGAGTCTGCAGCCTGGACCAGCCTCTCTACTGCCTGAGAGTGAGAGACAGATTCACACACACACACACACACACACACCACAGTAACAATGCCATCGATCCCATTGGGCCGTTACCAACAGCAACAGAGAGCAGACTTACAGCTCACACACATGCACACACACTCACACACACACTTTCACACTCAAGAAGACACGCTCACAGTCACACAAGCTTTGTCGCTGCACACATAACGCAAGTCAAACCTTGCAGCAAGACCAATACTGCACAGAGCAGTGGATAACACAACAAAAAGCAATCAGCACAAAATACAAGGCGGACAATACACACTGTGAAACGCACTCGTCCACACACCTTGTAACAGAGGGTGGCCAGATTGGAGGGAGATTCTTCCCGGACGGCTCGGATCTCAGCCGCCGGTACCAAGGCAAACACATCCTGGACCGATGTGGCCGAATCGGCCCAGAACTGATCCCAGAAGACATCGTCTGTGGCCTCCACAGGCTAGGGGAGACGTGGAAGCAGGGTACAGAACAAACATCAGAGCACCTCAGCAGAAACATGGTGCTACGGGCCTGCAGCGTGGGCACATGGTGCTGAGTACACAGGCACAGTTTAAAAAAAGGGTTACACACAACTTAAATAAATATAAAAATAGGTTTACTTACTGAGGCTATGTCTGGCTTCACTGGGGAAGATACACTAGCTACATATGCTAAATGCATAGTAATAACATTCAGTTACTTATCAGAAAGTAACTGTCCAGACATGCTATTGTTAACTTAATGGCTGTTGACCCCCTAGGGTTTGATGTAATTAGCCTATGACATTAGCCATTGTTATATAAGCACAAGCATGTCATTGAAATTGAAACAAATAATCAGCAGATCACACGTATGATTGATTTATCTCAGGGATTTGTTTCAGCTCGGCCTTTCCATGGGCAATATTGGTAACTGGTGCGCGCCTACCCAGTCCACATTAATGGAAGCAGTGCAATTCGTTTAACACACGTCATCGCTGCATGGCGCGGATCGTGCGCTTTCAGATATCTGAGCAACGCTGTCACAATTTACTCACTCAAAACGTGGACGTACACATCAGATTAAGCAGCAACCTGTAAGAGCATACATTTAAATAAATATGTATGGTGACCATCTGCTTCTACAGCATACTTAAGTCCACCTTAAAACAGCTTCACCTGCTGCTTAAATAGCCAACCCAAATATAATCTTATCGTGGAAAAACTGTAAAATGCTCGTATAGCCCTGTACGCCTCACACAGACTGTATGTTTCTGGTCATCGTTAAATAGTTTTGAACGATTACTACACCTGGCCGATACAGCACACCAACCAAAACGACTTTTCTGAAAACTACGTCGCTACGAGAAACAGCTAACTTTACAGATATCATCGACAGCAAAGATTCGCTACCTGGATGTAAACCTCCTTTACTATAAACAAATAACGTTACATTTATTTTTCAGAGAACGCAAACACGACAAAACTCCTAATCTATTTGCAGGCTATCAGACACTTATGGTGGAGATGTCGAGTGTAAAATATATTAATGCATGATTCCAATGGTAGTAAGTATACGAACGCACATTCAACCGGCACCGAATATTATTCTGCATTACAAATAAACTTTGTCTGAAATTCAGTAGCATCATTACTACCGTTGACGTCACAACCATCTGGTTTATTCAGCATTGTCATTTTGGTCTTCATACGGATATTACCGTTTGGGAAAACAACGCACAGTGAGTAATAGTTAAGCAATAACTGTGCATACATTAAACTAACCTGTGTTTTAGTTGTGAGCTGTATCACAGCTTTCCTGAAGTTCATCTTAGAGTCAGAGTTGCCCATTTCGTTCTGTTTTCCCCTTTTCCCCGTCTGTTGCCTCAGGCTGTGACAGCGAATCCTTGTTAATCTCACAGCTCTACTCCTCCTGCACACCGGTGTAGCGGCTACCAGGATCCAGGATGAGCCACTTCCGGGTTTCAAACGTGCGCGGCTGGTTTGAGAAAACCCTTTAACCTGCCACACTGACCGACACAAATACAGTGGCACTGATGCTTTGCGCTGGGGCTCACGAGTATCCCACGTTCCACAGCCAGCAGCAGTGTGTAACTGCAAATATTGCATTTCTATTTGAGAATCAATAGCACACATGGTAAGGTTAGGCTCAAATTGAATATGAATGAAGACGACTTAAGACAATATATAACTGATTTATCAGTAATGTATTTTATAATGCCTTCCTTTCTTTGATTTAAAAATTCAAACAGGTGTTAGACGCTGATATTCATATATCTACGCGACACCTGCGCATCGCCATAAAAAAAAAAAAAAAAAAACATGCACACAGCATGCACGTCATTCCTTATTAAAATCACAGCGCAGCAGCAACACCCGGTGGCAAACAGCAGGTAGACATTGAACAAGTTTGGCGGTTCTAACTTTTCCCCAACATATGTGTTAGGTCACATTACAGAGCAATCAGGCACTATTTTCCCCCCAAATTCTCTTAATTCCCCAGACAATCCTTTAGAACAGAGATCTTCAACAAGGGGTCCTCAGAGTTACTGCAGGGGGTCCGCCAAATTATTTAATCCCAAACTGTTTTTCTTCCAAAAATTAAAACATGTTCGAAAATACACTAACATAAATACAACCTATAATAAAATAAATCTTTCTATTCATTAAAAATGACAAAAAAACATGGTATGTATATATGAATCTGTCAATAATTATTTTAATGGCTTAGCATTGTATGCACCATTACAAAGTACTTTTATACATGGCACTATAGGCAGCCCTACACATGGTAGGCCTGGTTTAATAAGCAACACAATTTTATATGATATGTAACAGTCAGACATCTCTCTATCAGCCATGGGGCCCTTGGCCTAAAAAACATTGAAGACCTCTGCTTTAGAATATGACAAAAATTTCCATATCAAGGGTGTTTATTTCAGCATTCCTGATGCGCTGCTTCATTCAGGAAATGGTCTTCATTTTGCCACACACACAGTGTTGGAACAGCTCTGAGTAGCAGTATCTTACAAACGTTTAAACCCTTAAAATTGCCCACTGGCGCCCCTGCTGGTGTCTTTGGGTTTGCACTGTAGGTCCAGTGTGAACACAAAGAATGATGCAGACAAAGCACACACACTCTTACTGTCTGCACAGCTGTTCACTGTCAATCTGTTGGTGCATAATGCGCTGACATTCTACAGACAGACC
The DNA here is from genome assembly GCA_022829145.1 of Albula goreensis. Classification (NCBI taxonomy): domain Eukaryota; kingdom Metazoa; phylum Chordata; class Actinopteri; order Albuliformes; family Albulidae; genus Albula; species Albula goreensis. The sequence goes on along the minus strand of CM040759.1, from coordinate 145,232 downwards.
TGAAAAGAGTCAACATAATGGTGGATGCAGTGATATTTTCTCCTCTCCATAATAAAAGGGATGAGAACAGCTCAACAGAGATGATAACCGAATGTGCTTTGTACACGCCTTCACTACATTACAAAAGCAATGAAAATAACATCACCTTCATCTTAGGACTCCTTGGCTGGCCTGAGACATTAGTTTGCCAAGTTCATAATTATCAGCCTGACAAGTACTGCAGCTGATTGGGAGATAGTCCAGTCACCTTTGGGTTGGTTACTGATCATCATTGTCAATGCCCAAAGTGCATACATTCAGTATTATTTTCAAATATGGGAAATTCATTCATGATTTAAAAGAACAAAACATAAACAGAAATGAAACCTTGCATGTGACAGTGCACTAACACATCTGCAGCTAGCAGCTCTGCCAGCATTATGTGACAGTGCACTAACACATCTGCAGCTAACAGCTCTGCTAGCATTATGTGACAGCGCACTAACACATCTGCAGCTAGCAGCTCTGCTAGCATTATGTGACAGTACACGAACACATCTGCAGCTAGCAGCTCTGCGAGCATTATGTGACAGTGCACTAACACATCTGCAGCTAACAGCTCTGCTAGCATTGTGACAGCGCACTAACACATCTGCAGCCAGCAGCTCTGCTAGCATTATGTGACAGCACACTAACACATCTGCAGCCAGCAGCTCTGCTAGCATTATGTGACAGCGCACTAACACATCTGCAGCCAGCAGCTCTGCTAATATTATGTGACAGTGCACTAACATATCTGCAGCTAACAGCTCTGCTAGCATTATGTGACAGCGCACTAACACATCTGCAGCTAGCAGCTCTGCTAATATTATGTGACAGCACACTTATACATCTGCAGCATTTTTATCTAATAATCCAACATATCGGTGGGTATGTATCCATCCACAACTGAATCCTCCCGAGTCGCACTCTCTTTCCCAGAGTGCATCAGTGGCTGTAGGCAGAGGTCCAGGCACACCTCCAGTCCTAATGATACTTCCTCCAGCGATCACATTCTGGCAGTGAACAGGCAGGAAGTGACATCAGTCCTCAAACACTCCAAATAAAAATGATAAAAATGACTTGATATTGCTATTGAAAATGAAAAGGCATAAGAATTGAGTTGACTTTACACAGCAGGATAGGGTGTGAGAGTAGGTAATAGAACAGGGGTCACCCAGACTCACTTAGGTGGGGGTAGCTCCAGATGTAGCTCAGGACACAGTACCCGGCAACCAGCATGGTGACACCTCCAACCCCCCCTCTCCGGACATCGATGTACTTCCTGTAGTAGCTCAGCCACCCTGTTGTTACAGCACAATACAAATACCAACTAAACTCACAATCACTAAGGGAGGGATGTTCTATGGTATTTCATTCATTAACTACACAAGGCTGAATCAATGTGTATGTATGAGCTCCAAAAACAGTGAGAAAATGTCTGGAGTAGTTTTTTTTATTTCCTAATACATTACTATCAGGTCTGTGTGCAAGGTCCGATGACCATGGATTTCTGTTGCTGTGTTTGCCTAACTCCACTTCTTACATTTACAGAGTATGGGTCAGGACAGCGTTCAGAGTGACTCACCTCTTACATTTACAGAGTATGGGTCAGACAGCGTTCAGACTGACTCACCTCTTACATTTACAGAGTATGGGTCAGGACAGCGTTCAGACTGACTCACCTCTGTGCACTATTGCAGCTGCTTGCCTGGGGCTAAGCGGGCGTAAGGTCAACCACTCAGGGAGCTCTGACAGCCTGACGTCCATCAGGGCACGCTCTGCTAGAGGAACTACGGCAGGGCCTGCACTTCCCTGTGTCAGGGGCTGGGTGGGTGGGGCCTTCTGCTGCACTTGCTCAGTGAGGGTGAGGCGCTGTAGGGGGATCATGGAGAGGCTGATCCCGCGGTATGTTGCAGCCAGGTGAGTCATCTCCTCCAGCCCCAGAGGGCTGTGTGTCCCTCTGCCACTCCCCCACCCTGGCCCCTTGGCAGAGCCAGGGTCAGGCTGTGGTGGGGGTGTCAGGAGCCCCTCCAGTGGCGGGCTGTCCTGCAGAGATGCAGCCCTGAGCCCAGTCTCCAGGCAGCCCCCTGCCCCTGCCATGGCTGGTGGGGACAGCCTGGTAGTGTCTCTACACACAGCACTGGGCATCTGGATGAGCTTGGCAGTTCCTTTGCCCCCAGGGGTGATACCCACGGTCACCTGGTCACGGGAGCCACTGTAAGTGTGGGCGGGGCTTCTGCAGGTCAGTGCTTCATTAATGTGCTCCCACACGCTGGTCTTACTCCAGCCCCACCCCCCACTTCCAGTGACGGCCCCCGGCATGCTGCCCGGGACGTCCTCCCACAGCAGTCTCCTGACATGGGGTGGCCTCTGGAGGGCGCTCTCAATCACCTGAACACGAGCCCCAAATGAATCTTGGGACATGCTTTGGGTCTTGGCACCGGCCCTTAGAGATGGTGGGGACTGTGCTGAGCGGAGCTTCCCTGAAGGAGGGGATGATTTAGGCAGGTTCAGTTTGAGGCCCTTTGCCGGTGATGGCTGGCTTCGTGGCAGTGCCACTTTACCGCGGGCACAGAGTGGGCCTTCAGCAGTGGCTGTGTGTGTACCTGGGGCTCCACTCACATCCACAGGCCGAGCGGGTGTCTTCACTGGGGGTTTGGACACCCCTGCACACCCTGGGCCATGCTGCTGCCCTCCCCAGTGCCCCGCCTCTCTCTTGCTTTCAACTTCACCCACTCTTCCGAGCTGCTGTTCCTGGGCTTGGACCTTCACTGTCCTACCAGTGGGGGCACCCTTCCCTTTTTGGTTATTTTTGCCCTGATCCACTGTAGCTTCCCGACTCTCCATTCTAGCCTCTTTTGGTGATTTCAGGATTGATCCAGGCCAAGCATCAGCAGGCTGTTTCTGGTTCAGTGTTGTTTTCTTTGTCTTTTTCTTGGCTGTCATTCCCCCCAGAGCTGGTGCAACACTAGTCAGCAGCTTGGAGGGTTTGGAACTTTTTGGATCCTTAGCAACGGGAGCCATTTTGCAACGTGTGATGTGGGATTTCAGCCTCTTGAAAGAACGACCACAAAAGGGACATGTTTCTGCCAGGTCTCTCTCTGACTTCTCATCTGACCATCAAAGGAAAACAGAAAATTACTCCACAAAGATGCACCATTCCTTTCTAATGATTCTTCGTGAATAATTAAATACAAAGATTTGGCTAGATAAAAATATTAACACTGAAAAACAAATAAAATATAAATGAAAGCGCTAATAAAACTGAAAAATGAATGATCATTTTGGTTATTTCTGACTGACTCCATATTGGAATTAATTATTCGATTAATTATTAGATAACATGAATCTTAGCAATCATTTGACAGACAATGTTGTCAATGGTTAGCTGGTATTATAGCAGTCAAATCAGGGTATTAAACTACTGTTGAGTCACAACTGCGACGAACATACCCACCTGAAGTCATTAGTGGTGTTTTTTTTTTTTTTTTGCCAATATAAGGTCGATATGCAAATTGTCGTAGCTTACTTATAAGCTTACGTAATTTTATACATGTAACATTTTATAACCTGGGGGTAAGGTCGCCATTCTCGGTGACTGCATTCCTGTCCTGAGGCTGTTGGTGGTTTAGCTTGTCAGGGGGTATTTGTATCCGTTTTCTTATAGCTCTAGAACATGACATCAAGCAACAGCTCCTAACAAATTACACTTGCCTCAAGTTCACGTTTTGACATGTAAAGTCTTATGCAATTGTACAGTCCAACTCAAACAACACTGACACACGCCCCTCAAACCATGCGCACATACAGTGAAATAGCTTGCCAAGAAACTACATGTAGCGCAAAGACCATTTAGGTCGCATATATGAATGCCTGGGTGCTCTTAAGAACGCATTTAATCGAAACGAGATATTATTTATCAAAAACACTCATTTTACTCGTAGGCTGAGACTTCGTTTCCCATTGAATCTCCCTCTCCGCCACCTTTCTTCGATAGTTCGCTTTTTTAGGTGTCTTCGCAGCGCCTGTAAGCCCCACGGCAGCACACTGGCTCTGATGCGCAGGCGCAGCCTCGTGTAAACAGCGGCCACTGAGGGCAGGAGGCAGACAGCGGCAAAGCTCATGTCAGGGAGTGGAAGCCAGTACCGAACCCGTCACACGTAAATTCCTCGCTTTCTCAGTGTAAAACACAAATTTCCATGACAGATTCGTTGGGATTTTTCTGTGGACAATGCTGTCTATCAAAAATAATAAAAACATCAGTAGTGTCAGACTGGTTTGCGTTAAAGTAATGTTAGTTTGATAGGATATCACTAGCCAGCAATGTTACGTTAGCTAGCTGCACTAGCCAGTAAGCTAACTTATCTAACAGGATCAGTTCTGTGCTGTCGCTACAGATGAATAACCAGTTACTAGCAACTGTATTGTAGTTACGTGCCCAGGTTGTTTTTAGTTGTCAATATAATGAATCGTCCAATATGTGTGCTACTACCAGGTTGGGCTAATGGTTTACAAAAGAAATATCACTATATGTTATTTGTGAGTGGCTAGCAAGCTAACTCATTCACAACTTATCAATCGCTGTTGCCACCTGTTCCCTGGAGCTATCGGTAGCTAACAGTGACTTCGCTGTGTTCAGTCTCAAGCTGTTTCGTCTGAACTGGTGACAGTTAACAGGTTTTTTTTGAAGTAACTCAAGAGCATACCATCTGCCGCCATGAGCACGATCACTCTTCGCTTCATTCGTGCTGTCTGTCAAGGCAATCCGTGGCCTTGTCATTTAGTTCTAGCAAGCTAGGAAGATAGCCAACTATAAATAGTCAGCTAGGCCCTGACACCGTGGTAAAATAACATTGGTTTTGTATCACAGGATAACAATGTCAGTGCTTTTAAATCTAGATGGGATGACCTAAGAAACAAATCAATTTGTTTAATTTGGACTGTGGGTTATAATAACCTTAACTATGTTTAAATGTGGATCGGGAGCCTGGAAATAACCGTGAAAGCAGATCCCCTGTTGAAGCAGACCCCGAGTTGGGGAGCGTAGCTTGTCCTTTTGCACTCACCAGGAAAGCTTGGTTTGGACAGATAACAAAGAGGAGCTGCTGTCGTCGTGTGTTCAACAGCCGTTGGTATTTTTGCTCTCTGGAAATCTTCATAGATGCTAACGGAAAGCAGGTAAGTTCCTCGGCGCTTTCTTGGTGTGTGGGTTTGTTCGTGTGATTAATACAGTTATTCGGATAATAAATATACCTACCGCCAGGCAATCTCCAGCTAAGCAGAATCAGATCAGCTGTTCTGTCTGATTTGCCTCGGTGTGTAGTCAGACCGGTCATTCCGTGTGGCCCTGAGCGCTGGCTGTCAGAGACCTGTTCAGTGAGCCCGGTCTGCTCTCACTGCGTTTGGCGTCTCGGTTGTTCACAGGTTTCTTGACGAATACATATTCTGCAGTCTTTGAACATTGAACCATAACATGTGACATGTTGGTTAATTGATTATGTTCTCATGTTTTTTTTATTTTTTATATATGTATATATATATATATATTATTTCTTCTGAATCATTTGTCCCATCACCACGTAACGTACACTGGTTCAAGCTCTCTGGTTAAGTGTGTTAGTCTGTGTAGTGTGTTGTATGATTAAAAACCTGTAGTGCGCGGTTCTTACAACTACGTTATTCTAGTCGTGGAGGTATACCCTGCCCTGGCACAACTGGACGAGTAAACATGTGACATGGCATTCAGGTAAGGACAGCGGTCCGCCTGATCCTCCATAGGACATATTCACATTCGTGACTGACAGCATGTTCTGGGCATGGCCACAGACATGGGAGTGCTAGTTACCCCTCTGTAACGGGGTGTGTAAAGGCGGCGTGCATCGCGGATGGAGGGCGCTGTGAGGTTATATGTAATTTGGTTGTGTGTGTGACGTGGGGTGAATCAAGTATATAAAAATAGCTTCCCATTCCGAGTGACTCAGTGCGCTTGCTTAACGGCAGTTACGTTATGCAGCCGGCCACCAATGGATTATTCATATTGAGAAAGAGCAGCTACCCGCTGGCGAAGTTCGTAGAGGGAAAAGGGAGGGGTACTCTGGTCCCAAGCTGCCGTTTCACCGCACCCCCTTGCGTCTACAGGAAGCGCCGGCGCAGCTGCGGCAGTGAAGACGCACAGCCTCCACCCTTGGCAAAGAGGTCGGGTGGAGGCCAGGCCCCCTGTCCTGATGTGGGGCGTGATGCGTGGGACTCTGAGGTGAGTGAACCGTGACCCCCTGTTTTCTCCAGTTTTGATACTGGAGTCCAGCTTTTGGTATTGTCTGTAGGAATCTGATTCTATCACGCTGCTGGTTTCAGACCCAGGACTGGCAATCCTAAAAGAACAACCTAAAGATGCTGATCTTTGTGTGTCTGTTGAGAACAGGGAATCAGTTTCTTGTGGAGTCTTTCAGTCTGCAGCTTTTGCAGGCCTTGGAAACAAACCATGTGTTCTCTAGTAGTCAGTCAATGACTTAAAAACTGAATTTCTGAAACGAACCCAAAGAACGGTCCATGCTGCAGCCGTTCAGGGCTGGTGATGTGCTGTGTTGTGCTGGTTTATGGGTCAAATGGACCTAACTTTGTCCTGCGAAAGCCCACATGGTAGAGGGGCTTTTTGGTGTGTATCTGTTATGGTAGTGATTTCAGCACGGGCTGACATTTCTGCGGATTTTTCTCTGTGTAAGGTGAACATGAGAAAGCCCACCTGCAGCTGCCTGAAGGCAGTATACAACATATGACAAAATGATATTTTGTTGATATTTCTTTACCTGTTGAGTAGCATAGCCATTGATTTAGTCCATTTGCTTATTCTTGGTGTACACAACTCTGCTCTACAGTGCCTGCAGGTTTAACTCCAGTCCTGGAGGGCTGCAGTGTCTGCCGGTTTAACTCCAGTCCTGGAGGGCTGCAGTGCCTGCAGGTTTAACTCCAGTCCTGGAGGGCTGCAGTGTCTGCCGGTTTAACTCCAGTCCTGGAAGGCTGCAGTGCCTGCAGGTTTAACTCCAGTCCTGGTGGGCCACAGTGTCTGCAGGTTTAACTCCAGTTCTGGAGGGCCGCAGTGTCTGCAGGTTTAACTCCAGTCCTGGAGGGCCGCAGTGCTTGCAGGTTTAACTCCAGTCCTTTAGGGGGCAGTGTCTGCAGGATTAACTCCAGTCCTGGAGGGGGCAGTGAGAGCTTTGATTTGTGTTCTTTGTGCCTCTGATAAAGGATGGGTTTTTTTGCGCATGATGATGCTTTTCTGTGGCTGTTGCCGTTTGCAGGTTTCAAATTGTAGTGGATGATATGTACTGTCTCTGTCTCTCTCTGCAGTCCTCCAGCAGTGACAGCAGTGCAGTCAGTAGCCCTGAACGGCCAGCAGGGAGCAGTGGTGTTCCAAGTGCGGACAGCAGGGGGTGGAGCCATCTCAGCCCAAGTCCCAGCAGCCCTGCCAACCCCACCCCTTTTCCTGAGGAGTGGCCACCTGTTGGCCCAGGATCTCCAGGCTCCGTCTCCTATCAGCACATAAACCGTATCCTGCGTGAGGCCCATTTCAGCAGCCTCCTGACCCGCGGGCATGCCCCCACCACATGACCTGCCCCTACCACACAACCCTGTACCCCATGGCTCCACCCCTGCAACAAGACATGCATCACATGGCCCCACCCCCAGCATGGTTGTTCTCCCAGGAAGGAGAGGGCCATGCTCTTTGCCCTACTCTGCACAACTTCCTGTGCCCTTGATTACTTCCTGTCCCCCACTCAGCTGGTCCAGCACCCCTTGTGTTTTCATGAGTGGGGTTTTGTACATCAGCAGCGCATTAATAACTAACATTTATACACATCAATAACTTGGGTGCTAATTCTGTAAATCAAAAAACAGTGGCAGAACTTTGTTTGCAATAATAATGTGTTGATATTGTGTTTGGTCTTTGACATAAAACTTGTTTGAATTATAATTTTATTTGTGTGGGTCAGATGACCTGCTGCTTGCAAAGCCCAGTCTGTGATTGTGTGTGACAGCATTTGGTTTGTTTGATTTGGAGTGAGGGTGACGGGAGAGCACAGCTGAAGGCAGGTGCTTTTTTGGCATCACTATCCATTGGGAAAGGATTTGGGGATCACAACCAGTCAGGCGTTGTGTGGAGGTGCTCTCTGTCCATCCAGCAGGCTGGGTAGAACAGGCTGTGTTTAGAGGTTGGTTCTGTCATGACATTACCCAACAACCCTTACCCAAACCCCAACCTAACCCATCACAAACAACCCAAACCCCAACCTAACCCATCACAACAACCCTAACCCTTTATATCAAACCTGACCCAAACCCCAACCTAACCCATTACACCAAACCTATCCCAAACCAAACCAAACCAAACCCATCACACCAAACCTGACCCAAACCCCAACCTAACCCATCACAACAACTCTTACCCAAACCCCAACCTCAACCTAACCTATTACACCAAAGCAGATCTTCTGCAAAAGCAGTGGACTGAATGCTGAGACAGGCCTGGTGTTTTGGTGTTAATGGGAGGTGGGGTGTCCTCATTATCACTGATCTCCTCCAAGATCCTCTGTAACTTCTGCACTTTAGCCATGAGAGGGTACTTTGCCAGACTGTCCCAGGTCCTTACTCTGGGGCATCCTTTTCTCTGCTCAGCTAAATAGCATGCCACCTTATAGAAGTGACGGTGTGTGACTGAGAGAAACCAGGACTGTGGGGCTCTGTGTGAGGGGAAGGTCTGTCAGAGTACATGGGATCGGGGTTGACAGGAAGCGCAGTAGAGAGCAAGGTGCATGTTGGGAAAAGAGTCAAAGTTTATCTTTTTTCATTTGCTGAGTTCACCCAGCTGTACTGAAGATGCTCACACACAAACACATGCACAGCTATGACTCAAAGCTCAGGACAGAGTCTGCGCTTCTCTTGGGCACATTCCACAATCCCGCACTCATAATCCACCCTCCACACCGTGTGCATGTTCATGCTGTGTGCATCTTTATTTGTGTGTTGAGGTTTTTTCGCTGGACAGTGTGAGCTGTGAGGTCCAGCTGTGCTTGCTGATTGAACCAACACTGAACACTGACTGCCACTCCCAATCCTCACCCCCGCCCCAACCCCTGAGGCACGGGGTCCGCCCAGCAGAGCTGGATGCGCAGAGAGCTGCACCCTCGGGCTGACTGGGGGCCCGCCTTCCCTCCTCTCTCATTTAGTCAGTGCTGCTGCACTCTGCTCTGATGACTCGCCAACACAAAAGCAACATGGGGGTGTGTTTTTGTACATGAAATCATACATTACATTTTTTTGTAATTCATCTCTTACATTTGAAGATTAAAGAAGTAGTTTTTATTCCTGCAGTTGTTTCCATGTTCATGTTTGCACTGTGTGTGTTTCCAGGATCAAATTCCCTCTCTGAACAGTGCTAGCAGACACACACTCTCTCACAGCTCAGTTTACACACACCTGCAGCACCTCCCAATGGCTAGCCTCTATCCCAGCATGCCCTGGGGCTCATCTTCAAGCATAGTGATGGGGTACCCAAAGAAATGTATGAAAGAGATTGTGAGTGAACATGTGTGACCCCCCACCTCTCACAATTCACTTGAACAAAACCTTTTGGCAAATAATTTAATATGTTGTATATAAATCTTCTACCTGAATCAATGTCAAACATTGCAAACAATATTTCCAAATGGCTTATTTTCCAGTAACCACAAACTAACAGAATAAAATGTGAGCCGTTAATGGGAGACACAGAGATGCTGCAGGCAGAGTGCGCCCAGCATAAGGGAGGAGCCCGCAGATCCTGGAAGACCTTTCAGTGCATAAGACTCAGCACAGGCCAGCCCTGCTCAAGAACATGCTGATCTGGGATCAGCTCCCCAGTCTGTATAAACTACAGATCAGATTCATGTTTTTCAGCCCAGACATGGAGGTCTTGAGGTTACTAAGGCATCAAAGTTCTTCAACAACCAATCACACACCACCGATGCGCAGCACAGACACTCAGCATATTGAGCTGACCTCAGCATATTCCTAAAAAGAACGGATCTGAAATCAGTTTTTGGGGAAGGATATGTGAGAGGTGGTGAGGATTCTCTGTGCTTGCCTGGTGCCATCTGCTGGACAGAAGGGAATTGTCTGAAGCTCAACCAGGACCAGATTCTTTACACTCACCTGATACTGGAGTGAAGTCAATTCCATTTCAATTTTTTCAGTACAGGAAAAAATCTGAAACTCAACTAGAGAACTGAAACATCCATAATAATCCATGAAGTTTTTTTCAATTACTGAAATAAGTATCAGTGTGTTCCCCAAATTGAAGCAGAATTCAGTCAGTAACCTCTCACTGCTGATGAAGCATGCGCAGTCTGATGCAGTGCCACAGTGTCCATACTGCGCAGTCTGATGCAGTACCACAGTGTCCCTGCTGCGCAGGCAGAATGCCACAGTGTCCGTACTGCGCAGCCTGATGCAGTGCCACAGTGTCCCTGCTGCACAGGCAGAATTCCACAGTGTCTGTACTGCGCAGGCAGAATTCCACAATGTCCCTGCTGCGCAGGCAGAATGCCGCAATGTCCCTGCTGCGCAGGCAGAGAATGCTGCTGATGCCCGCAGCTGAGGAGCAGAGAGGACAAGCAGCACAGGGGCCGAATAGCTGCTGCTGTGGGCAGATGCACCGGAGAGAGCCTCCGTGTTACTGGTGAGACTGAAGGATGAAGGCAGAATAAACCCCAGCTCAGGCTGTGTACCTCATTCATGCAGCTGGCGATTCCACAAAGTAGACTGGATTAAGAACTCACCAGTTCAACGGCAGTGCCCCAAGAGGGACTGGAACTCACAACCCCCTGGCTACATATGCAGATATTCATCTGTACAGGCACATGAGCATACAGGTAAAAATATATTTAGGTTACACTGTAGCAGAGTACCTCCCCTGGCTGTTTGACCTCCCGTTCACTGTGTAATAAACAGCTTCTATTTGTCAGTAAACTCACCTCACTTGCTTTATTGGGTCTGAATCAGTTGCTGATTTTAAGGTGAAATCAAACACTAACACAGGACCAAAGCAGAGGAGCCCTGCAGCAGTGTAATGTGTGCTGCAGGGGTAACAGAACACTGTAATCTTCTGTGTTACAGGGGTTACAAAACAATGTAGTGTAATGTTCTTGTGTTACCAGGGTTACAGAAAACTTGGGTAATGTTGTGGGCCGAGGCAGCAGAACACTGCAGATCAGTCAGTAAATGTCTCTGAACAAAACGGTCTCTCCCTTGCAGTAGTGCAAGTCACATGACTGCCATCCCAACACCCCTTCCTCCACGCTCTGCCCATGGGGCCTTCTCAGGCAGGAAGCCCTAATCCTGGAGCAGGTGTGTGTTTGGGAGGCTGGGTTTTAACCCTTATATCAGTAACCAATTAGACCCAATAAACTGCATCAAGCAAGTTAACCGCCCAGTTAAACCAGTTGGTAATGCAGTTAAATGCAGCAGAGCTTGTGTCTCTGCAGGTCCAGAGCTGGGGCCCCCAGCAGACCCTGTGGCCCTTAGGGGCCAGGTCTGTGCAGTGCTGGCTCAGAGGTTGAGGAAGGAGAAAGCAGAGAACTGTGTGGTGGGTGGGGGCTCAGGAATGGGCGAGGCCAGGTTGTCTGGGTCGTCATTGTTGTGTGGCAGGTTTGGTGGGATTTGTGGGCACAGCACTCTCTGGTGGCTGAAGTCTGAGTGGCAGGCTGCAGGCACTGTTTCCTTGTCTGTCAGAGCAGGCATTGTGGGCACCACGCTGGCACAGACAGGCTTTGCCCGCACCAGCTCCATACCGCTGAATAGAGAGGGAGTATCCATGTCTCTCCTGGGGTTGCCATGGCAAAGTGCTAGTGTCTCCACAGTAACAGCTGGAGCAGAGGAGGAGGGGCGGGGCTCTGGGTCCTGCTGCATGCTGATAGGAGGTCGTGGCCCCCTGGCCAGCTGGGTGGAGTCCTCCAGGAGGGAGGGGGCTGTCCCCGCTGGGGGGCCCGCTGCCCCTTGTTGAACCACAGCCCCCTGGCTCGTCATTAGAGCCTCAAACTGCCTCAGCAGCTGCAGGGTCACACATGGGTCAGAGGTCACACAAAGGTCAACCTACACTTGGACTGACTGATTGGCCTATTTAATAACCTGCAACTTTAATCAGAAAAATACTTTGGAAAAAAAAAAAACAGATTTATTAAATGTGTATTAAATTCAAGATTACTTAATGTCCTCAGTGTGAACACATCTTAAATGTCATTTGATTTGAGAATACAAGATACAGCTGCTATTTTCAAAACCACATGTTGATGCCATACCTAAAACCACGTGTTAGACTAGGGAATAGAATTTCAAGGTATTTATAAATGTAGTCAAATATTTTTTTCAATCAGTTGACAGAGCGTAGTCACACACTTCAACAGAAACAGAAAACATTCCTACAGCAGCACGAAGCTGGAGCTGAAACCCCTGAGGCTGCAGTTTGCTGTCCAGGTGAGCATACCTTGGTAGCCTTGTTGGCAGCAGGTCCTGGTGGCCCCTCACTCAGGTGCAGCAGGGGCTTGTGGGTAACCCCAAATATATGGTCCAGAGACAACAGGTCTGAGGACATCAGACAGGCCACGGCACACAGTGCCCTCTGGAGGCAAGACAGAAACTGCAGATGAACACTTGTGTGTACTACATACAGGGCCACTCCACCTGCATGTTTGTGTGGAAGAGACAGGACGATACCATTTGGACAGAGTGTGCAAAGACATCGTGTGCTGGTGTACTAGAGATAGGATCGTACCATTTGGACAGTGTGTGTGGGGTCCTGCAATTTTCGACAGAGCAGTTCCACCACCGCCTCACAGTTCAGTCTGCCACACCTGAAGTAGAAACAGATGCAGTCACCTGCAGGAACAGAGCATGGAAAACACACACACTGTCTGCCACACACACTCTGTCACACACACTCACTCTTTGAGTAAGTGCTGGGTCTCCTCTCTGGACAGAAACACCTTGGAGCCTTCGGTCAGGCTGCTGATGAGCATGCTCTCCTGGCAACAGTCTCCAAGGTGCATGGCATCCACCCTACACAGGCAGACAGGTTGGCACAGGTCAAGAGAACAGGTGTGTTTGGAAAATATGGGTAGTTTGCTGCTGACAACAACTGCACTTCAACTGCAGATCCTCTCACTCATTATATAATTAAAATCTGACCAGAAGCAAGTGTGTGATGTGCACAGGTCTGTGCTATACCTGTGTGCAGGTGAGTGTGCCTGCCCTGTACCTGGACACAGGGAGTGTGCCTGCTCTGTACCTGTGTGCAGGTGAGCGTGCCTGCTCTATACTTGTACCTGTGTGCAGGTGAGTGTGCCTGTACTTGTACCTGTGTGCAGGTGAGCGTGCCTGCTCTGTACCTGTGTGCAGGTGAGTGTGCCTGCTCTGTACTTGTACCTGTGTGCAGGTGTGTTTATCAGCACTCGCAGGTGAGGGAGATCAGCTGAGCCTCACCGTTCTGACAGGTCGCCACTCTCCCTGCTGGCACCAGACTGGCTGTCTGTCGCTGACGCTTGGCTGGCGTGGCCGTTCTCCTGAGAGGAATCATGGGAGCTGTGCCCGCTGTCACTCTCCTCCCAGCCGCCGCCCGCCTGGCCTGGACTCCGCTGTGTAGCTGCAGGGAGCGTGTCAGACAGCACCTCAGAAAGGCACACAGCTGCTCATCAGAGCTTTGCCTAAATTTGCAGATGGCCTCACCTTTCAGCCCGTGAGTGGGCAGAGTGTAGGAGCACGCGGGCACTGCCACCTCCACGACTGCAGAGGGCGCCACCACAGCACGGTAGTGATTGTCATGGAGACGAATGCCCTGATGCTCGGTGGGAGGGAGCACAGCACTGGCCACCACTTCTGCAGCCTTCTGGATCCTGTCAAGCAGGGAACCTTCAGGGGATAAAACGACACACACATGACACACTCACACACCAGATATCAGCTATCACACTGACACACACATGACACACTCACACACCAGATATCAGCTAACACACCGACACACACATGACACACTCACACACCAGATATCAGCTAACACACATGACACACACATGACACACTCACACACCAGATATCAGCTAACACACTGACACACACATGACACACTCACACACCAGATATCAGCTAACACACTGACACACACATGACACACTCACACACCAGATATCAGCTAACACACATGACACACTCACACACCAGATATCAGCTAACACACTGACACACACATGACATACTCACACACCAGATATCAGCTAACACACTGACACACACATGACACACTCACACACCAGATATCAGCTAACACACTGACACACATGACACACTGACACACCAGGTACCAGCTAACACACTGATACACACATTACACACTCACACATCCGATACCAGCTAACACATTGAAACACACATGACACACTCGCACAACAGATATCAGTTAACACACTTGATACACACATTGACACACTGACACATTATACTGACAGCCAGCTAACACACTGACACACACATTACACACTCACACACCAGATATCAGCTAACAAACTGATACACACATGACACACTCACACACCAGATATCAGCTAACACACTGACACACACATGACACACTCACATATCAGATACCAGCTAACACACGGACGTGTACATACTGACACACCAGTGTGTGTGTGATACACACATTACACACTCACACATCCGTGCTAACACATTGAACGCACTCACCTGGATTCACACATTCAGGCATGCACAATCATATTTTATATATACACAAACACACATGCATTCTTCCCCTCTCTTACCTGAGGCACGTTTTCCTGGGCTGTAACCGAAGCCCTGCATCCCTGACCTGAGTGCTGTTTCTGAGCCCATTCCTATGAGACACCAAAAGAAGGCGCTGTCAAACTACAGTCAGACAGATAAACACACACACACACACACACCCTGTAGGATACACACACATATGCTGTGGGACACACACAAATGCATGTGCACACGCACACACACACACACACACACACACACACACACACACACACACACACACACACACACACACACACACACAGTAGAACACACACACTCTGTCTTTCTTACCCACAGATGGAGCAGCAGAGTTGCATGTAGAGAGGGCAGGCTGTGGGGAGACGGTATCAGTGAAGAGCTGACTGGCCAGATCCTGAACAAAGACACACAGATACTCAATAGGCAAACAAACAAATATACACACATGAATTTTCAGAAATGCACACACACATCAGAGACAACACACCTGAAGACTCACCTGAGCTGCAGTTCGAACTTTCTGATACAGGCTGCTGCCATGTAAGGGATCAGGTGGGCCACTGTACACTGCGGAAGGACCATCACTCACACTGTTACACCACAGGATTGTGACACCGTTATGCACCACAGCAATGTCAAACACTACAGCAATGTTATGCACCAGAGCAATCCTCATTCAGTCTGTCATAATTACACATGCAGATGCTGTGTTAGCGGTCACTAGGGTGAATCAGCCTCACCTGTAACTTCCTGGATAAAGGTGGCGTTGCGACGTAGCTCAGTCAGGAAGTGGCTCGAGCCGTGACCACACAGGTGCAGCAGAATTTTCAGCACCTGGATTAGAGTGTTTCATGACAGTACATTATAGGCACACTGCAGACGCTCTTATCCAGAGCGACATACAACTCAAAGTGCATTATGCCAGAGACAAGCGTGTTAAAGTGCTAGAGATTCCATTTTCACTTTATTTCCACTTTCTCTTTATACTATTCCTTTTGATAGCATAGAGCTTGCCCCTTTCCAAATGAGAAAGTGTTTAAAAATTCAATATTCCCTTTAAATATTTCAAGTATTTAAAGTAAAGATATGGGAGAGAATAATATATGGGGGGTTTGCTGAATAGTTTGAGGAAATGATCTTTGGTATATGGCAACCCTCCTCTCACCTTCAGTTTCACATGGCAGGACTCTGTCTGCAGGCGGTCCAGGAGGTACTCTAATAAGCACTGGCTGCACCCCATCGACTCATGGGAAATTTCTGGGTTGCAGAGGTGTAAAGGACACAAAACTTCAATGTGTGACTTTATCCTGAACTGTACTCAAGTCCTACTAGGCTGTTAATTCAGAGTCCAGTCCTGGAGGGCCGCAGTGTCTGCAGGTTTAACTCCAGTCCTGGAGGGCCGCAGTGTCTGCAGGTTTACCTGTCCTGGAGGGCCGAAGTGTCTGCAGGTTTAACTCCAGTCCTGAGGGCCGCAGTGTCTGCAGGTTTAACTCCAGTCCTGGAGGGCCGCAGTGTCTGCAGGTTTAACTCCAGTCCTGGAGGGCCGCAGTGTCTGCAGGTTTAACTCCAGTCCTGGGGGGCCAGTGTCTGCAGGTGTCCTGGAGGGCAGGTCTTTAACTCCAGTCCTGGAGGGCCTCAGTGTCTGCAGGTTTAACTGCAGTCCTGGAGGGCCACAGTGTCGCTGGTTTAACTCCAGTCCTGGTGAAAACTCCAGTCCTGGACAAGGTTTAACTGAGTTTTCCAATGAGTTTTCCCACTTGTTTACCCACACGATAAACATATAGAATCTGTTAACATGTAAATGTGAGGATTTAACCGTAAAATGCACAGTCATAAAAAACAAGAGCTAACAAGAACCAACAAAGGATACTTCCGATCTCTTCAAAAAGGTAACCGGGGCAAGGCGTTTCGTCATCTGCCGTGGCCTTCATCAGTGTGGGTATCTGGGGGCGTTACATTCGTTAGACGTGGGAATAATGTAGATAGCTAATCAGGCGTCTCTAGCCTGACGCTAGCCCGTGAGATCATTCTGCCCACTCTCTTAGCACTCAGAAGTTGTGAACAAGACATTCTTGACCAAAGTATTCACCATAGCTTGACTTTACTTAAAGCCCATTCTAGCCATGACACTTGTCTTACTAATTATCTATCTGACCTATTAGGAACAAACAACAGCGTGTATAACTAAACGGACGCAAAAGTAGAGTAGGTTTATCCGGAATGAAAAACTGCGCAGATTGACTCTGACACTATTTTCACATTCTGCCGAATGACAGCCCGCGTGATAAAGAAAATCTATCCAGAGGACAGATCGAGACTGACGAGTTTTAGCTATAGACTCAACTAAATATTCTCAGTTTAGATGTACACCGATTTTCATTTATTCTGAAATCAAAACGACAACGTCTCACATTTACCAGTAATTATAGAAACGGTTTGCTGAACCTACTTTTTGTAGGAAAGCCAAGCGGTCCAGCAGGGTTGCCATGATGTTGCACTCTCTGTACCAGCTGCTGTGACGCTACATAACAAGGCGGGAGCAAGTCTGAAAAATAGCCAACCAGAAAACAAAACCAAGAGATTTCCGTGTTTCTATTAGCTGATTTTTAATCACTGGTCCACTAGCGAATCAGATAAAGGAGAATAATTTCCGGTTTTCCGAGTCGTCGTGGTTCTCAAACCAATAGACATTACTAAACGTTTTAAAGGTGAGCGCAGTGACCAGGGTCAACAACATGGCGCTCTCCTTTGATATGGAGGAACGCTAGCTGCCTGAATATCTAGATCAAACTAAAATGTCGGGGGCAAACGTTTGGACTCGCAGTCGGGATAGAATGAGGCGCTTCCCGGATCTGCTTGCGCAGTGTAGTATAGAGGTCAGTACATTTTTATCCAGAAACGTGACAGTGGTTTACCTTACATGGTTTAGCTAGTGTTAGCTAAGCGGAAGTAATACTGCGAAATAATGTTGAAAGTGGAACCTGTTACACTCCCTGTACTTTCTCCCGTGTTAACGGTAACTTTGCTCGTCTTTTCACACAGGCGGTAGCATATGGAAAGTGCGTCTCTGCCACGACCACCGGCAGGCAGGAGCTGCGGAAGGACCTGTGTGTCCGAGAATTCCAAGCCCTGAAGACGTGTTTCACCACAGCGGTCAGTGTCCAGCAGGGGCTTTCAGTACTTCTCAATATTCCTAATTGTTTAAGCTACGATATTTTATATCCATCGTCAGTCGTGTGAGGAAGATTCCGTACCCTTTGCTTCATCAAGATCAATGGGTTGACCCTTATTGAAGTGATACCGCTAATATAGCATTTTTATAAAGTGTTTGACATTAGGTATTAGAACTACATAATGACTTAATTCGGCTCTTGCGCAGGAGTTTCACTTGGATCCGATAACTAGGTGAAGTGTTGCTTGTTGTAAATCGCCTCTGTTCAATGTTAAGTAACTACTCGGGGGTACGCCTGTGTGCTCGTATTTTTTTTTTTTTTTAAATGTATTATACTTTTGTTACGGCCAGTCGCTCAATCGCTGAGAATGTCCAACACGTATTTTAGTGTTACCATTGGTTGTTCCATATGTTAACACAAACAGGTTTGAGTATTTATTTATTGCGTGTAGTAGTCTGACCAGGTGTCCACACTTTCACTCCTGAGGACCCCTCTAATTTCACAAGTCAGTCAGGAATCAATACAAATTTCTAAGCGAAAAGCATGCCATACAGCCCACTCACTGCATGAAAACGTTTACCTTACTGCAAAAAGTCCTTTGAATGTGAAGATGGGACATTTGCTCTTTGTGTCATGCACAGGTATGACTGACAGCATTGATGGCAAGGGACATTCAATGTCAAATTAAAAATGATTCAAGTATGTGTACCTGTGGTTGGAGTGAAAACCAGCACACACAGGACTGAGCTCGATTGCTTCTGTTTTGTGTGCGGTTGTACAATTGAGACATACATATCATTACATTGTAGGAATATGAGCTGAAAATACTTACAATACAACTGCCAGCCCAGCTCCCTAACCATTATACTACACTGTAACCTCTGAGCTACAAGCCCAGCTCCCTAACCATTATACTACATTGTAACCTCTGAGCTACAAGCCCAGCTCCTAACCATTACACTACACTGTAACCTCTGAGCTACAAGCCCAGCTCCCTAACCATTACACTATACTGTAACCTCTGAGCTACAAGCCCAGCTCCCTAACCATTATACGACACTGTAACCTCTGAGCTACAAGCCCAGCTCCCTAACCATTACACTACACTGTAACCTCTGAGCTACAAGCCCAGCTCCCTAACCATTATACTACACTGTAACCTCTGAGCTCTACACAAGCCCAGCACTCTATTATATGACACCGACATCCTAAGCAGTTGTGTACTTATCATTCTCCTCTTTTTCAGGCTAAGAAAGGGGGAAAGTAGGGATGGTTTTCAGAAGGACAGTGATTTGGCTCCATGGAGTTGTGTATAAAGGCCACAGGAGGGTGTCCTGTCCAGCATGCTGTGGTCCTGCAGCATGGAGGGAGCGCACATATGTGACAGACGTGAAGCTCAGCATCGCATGCCGATAGATGGACACACATGTCAAATAAATACGATCTATCGGAAAGATGAGAGAAAGAATGAAATAAATGCTATTTAAACATGAAACCGATGATTTCTTTATTTTATAAGAAACTGAATAAAGAATAAATGGGACAATGGGATGGTGGGTGACGATATGAAGTGTGTGGTTCTGAGAGTGATGCGTTACAGATGACTTGTGAGTGCGTAATTAATCTGTGATGCAGCCTTCTCCCGGCACTCTGTCTGCCCAGCTCACGCAATGCAGCCCCTGTGTGGAGCCGATGCTCCGGCCCGTCTGCCCAGCTCACGCAATGCAGCCCCCTGTGTGGAGCCGATGCTCGGCCCGTCTGCCCAGCTCACGCAATGCAGCCCCCTGTGTGGAGCCGATGCTCCGGCCCGTCTGCCCAGCTCACGCAATGCAGCCCCCTGTGTGGAGCCGATGCTCCGGCCCGTCTGCCCAGCTCACGCAATGCAGCCCCCTGTGTGGAGCCGATGCTCGGCCCGTCTGCCCAGCTCACGCAATGCAGCCCCCTGTGTGGAGCCGATGCTCCGGCCCGTCTGCCCAGCTCACGCAATGCAGCCCCCTGTGTGGAGCCGATGCTCCGGCCCGTCTGCCCAGCTCACGCAATGCAGCCCCCCCTGTGTGGAGCCGATGCTCCGGCCCGTCTGCCCAGCTCACGCAATGCAGCCCCCTGTGTGGAGCCGATGCTCGGCCCGTCTGCCCAGCTCACGCAATGCAGCCCCCTGTGTGGAGCCGATGCTCGGCCCGTCTGCCCAGCTCACGCAATGCAGCCCCCCCTGTGTGGAGCCGATGCTCCGGCCCGTCTGCCCAGCTCACGCAATGCAGCCCCTGTGTGGAGCCGATGCTCCGGCCCGTCTGCACAGCTCACGCAATGCAGCCCCCTGTGTGGAGCCGATGCTCCGGCCCGTCTCATGCAGCCCCCTGTGTGGAGCCGATGCTCCGGCCCGTCTGCCCAGCTCACGCAATGCAGCCCCCCTGTGTGGATCCGATGCTCCGGCCCGTCTGCTCATCAGCACCACCCCCAGGCCGTAAAAGTCATCAGTAATGACTTGGGGCTGGCACAGTAGCGAATGCCAGCCATGTCTGGCCCCTTCTGTGGCAGACATTTGGGTCTGAGCTTAAAATAATAGTTGTTAAAGGGTTTTTATGTTGAGATGTAAGAAAAACCAAATTAGCAACCAATTTACAATCCAGTTTATTTTATATTGTTAACACTATAAAATGTGAGAAGGCCCAGTAGGGGACTGGGCAAATTGATGTTAGACTTATTTAAGGTTAATAAAAGCAGGTTATTTAAGGTTAACATAACAGCTTCTCTGTTTGGTGAATCTCAGCGGAGATGTGTGTACCCTTGGAATCGCAGTGACTTTTCCATGCTAGCAGCGTAAGCAGCTGGCCACTGACAGTGGAAACAGATTCCCACAGACCTTTTCTCGCTATCATTACAGAAAGTCATAAAGGTATTAGAATTTTTAAAAACAAAAGCATATTCAAGGGTCCCGTAACAATGAGTTCATTGCAGTGATCCTGCATCTACCTCGGCTGGACAGAGGGACATGGCATGAGGGCTCCAATGCACCTTCCATGTCTGCGGCAGGGGACAGCAGTGAGGCACACTGGTGGGTCTGCACTTTACACAGCACTGGGAGGGCCGGGATGCTGCAGGTTCATCAAGACTCATCCAGTGCTCTGAGATCAGCTAGCTCTCTCAAGATGACAAACAACAAAGGACATCTTACTACACACAGTTACAGAATCACATCATGTTCTAAAACAGTCTTTTATTCAGAAAATACATAATAAAGCACACAACAGGAAAAAAAACAGTTAATCTTTGGGGTTCAGCATTAAAGAAAAGTGTACAACTTTCTCTTAAACTGCTCTGAATTTGAGATGAAATTATGGGGTTATGAAATCCCCTTCATTGTTACTCTCAGCTGTGGATGGCTGTTTATGGCCATAAAAGTAAAATCACTATTTTACGGTGTATTTCTGTGGAAGGTCCAGCCTCAGCACAGCATCAAGTCGGTGAGGTTTGCCAAACTGCGTAATCAGTGACTCTGTCCTCAGGGCGTGCCTGGAGCTGCCACACACCACTCCCTCTCAAACACCCAAAACATTTCAGCTGGAGCAAAAGTGCCCCCTCACCATTCACTGTCTAAATGGGCAGGAAAGGGAGTAAAACAAATTGTAAAAACACAATTGAAAATAAGATGCATTTAATCTCAAATGGACAGAATAAACCCAGCATTAATGTTGGACAATTAAAGTATTACAGTCACTTTCAAATACTTTATGAATACATACTACAGTTCAGCTCCCACACAAGTCTTTGTAATGAGCGGTGAGGCCTGGCCGATCAGCCCCAGTGTGCCTGCTCTGATACATTATAGCCTGACATGGGACAGTCCCAGGGTGGAATGCTGATGAACTGAAACACAGTATAAAAGGTCAAAGGTCACTTCTCCAAGGCCTGTGGGATAACATACAATTTATGCCACTGTTCTGAGGAACATCCAAAGCCCCTGTGTATTAAGCACCACAAGGTGTGGCCAGGTCACAGAAACAGGTGTGTGCCTGCCAGAGTACAGCCAACTAATCCCAAAGCCACAGCTGATCAACCAGGTACAGCAGAGGGTAACATCCAGTACATGGGCACAAGGATGTGCTGATTTCAGTAAGGCCTGCAGGCTGTATTCAGGGTGAGGTCAGGGCTCTGTGCAGGGGAATGTGTGGTGTGGTTTTGGGGTTCAAAGCAAAGGAATGTGTGGATTTGGGATTCAGGGCAAGTGGAATACATGGTTTTGGGGGCCTGGTTTGGACAGTCTGGGGTTTTAGGGTTCAAACACTGCAGTGTTTGCTCCCTTGGGCTAAATGGAGCACATATCTGGCTTAAGCCCCATCCACTGAGCCCCAATGGCCATTCAGGACAGAACTGGGACCCAAAGGACTGACTGGACATGACATCGAACAGAGCAAAGGAACACACAAGAGTTTTTGAGGAGCTGGAGCTTGTGGAACTGAAGGTCTCCAGGAAGGAGACAGGTAACAGGTAAGGCAGGCTCTGGGGGTTGCAGGTAAAGGCAAACCTGAGAGGAATTTTGCGAGTCAGGAGACAGTTTCCACTCAGCCAGAGTGTTCCGGAGCAAAAGACAGCAGCTGCAGTTACAGAGGAAGTCCAGGAGAGGGCTCCCAGCTCCGAAGGCCAAGGAAGAGGAGGAGGAGTGGTCTTACTTTTGGGTGGTGGAGGGGGATTATCTCTGTCTCTCCACCTGCGGAGCTTCTTTGATCTGCCTCGTCTGGATCAGCGCCCCCACCAGTAGCTGCGCTCCCAGAGCACCCTGCAGGTCTGGAAAGTTCTGGAGTTCTGGTTCTGGACCTGTCAGGGACCGCCGCCGCCTCTTCAGGTCTGTCTCCCCTGCCCCGCCTTTCTCCTGACCCCGCCCCGACCCACAGTATCACCCCCAACTCTGCCCACTCCTTGAGGTGGAACCGCTACGTCCTCCTTCAGGTCCCGGCCCCCCTTCTTCAGCGGCACCGGCTCAAACCCCACCCCCAGCCCGCCCACAACACCACCCTGTGCTTCGTGGGCCTGGATGGCATGCTGTAGCTGCTCCACCCTCTCCTTCTGCTCCTCCTCGACCTTCTCCTGCTCTGCCCTCTGGATCACCTGCTTCTCAACTGCTTGCCTCTCCTTCTCCATCTTCTCTCTATCCTGCCTCTCCTTCTCTGCCCTGTCTCTCTCCTTCCTCTCCTTCTCCTGTCTATCCCTCTCAATCCTTTCTTTCTCCACCTGAGCCTTCACCTCCTTCTTCTCAATTCTCTCCTTTTCCAGATCCTGCCCTGGAGATGGTGCCGCAGGCCCCTGCTTCCGCTCTGCCCCTAGAGGAACACCCCTGGCACCCAGTCCCCCAGTTTTGGGGCCTTGTTTGGCCATGGCCTCTCCCTGGTCCTTAGGCCCCTGCTGGACATTAGGCTCTGCTCCCTTCTGACGCCCCTCCTCTGAGCCCTTTCCTCCATACGGCGCCAGGTTCTCCTTCACTAGCTTGTGGGAGTCAATAGGAGCATTCTGGGGAGCCCCCACCTGGTGGTCAGGGCCTGGCTGGGGCTCCTGCCCCACCCTCTCCAACCCTGCTTCTGCGGCCACATCTGACAACACAACAATACAGTTAACCCCTGCCCCAAAACCACCAGCATCTACCCCAAACACAGTCAACCCCTGCCCCAAAACCACCAGCATCCATCCCAAACACAGTCCGCATCTACCCCTACCCAGGAACAGTGAGGCGTGTGCACCTGCAGGTCGTGGGTCTTGATGGATCTCCTTGTGCTGCTCCTGGATGACAGCGAGCAGCTTCTCCTGCTGATCCAGCAGCCTCTTCTGCTGCTCCTGCTGCTCCTTAATCACCTGCAGAAGCACGGCATGGTCCAGCTGCCCCTCTACAGGAGAGAGAGACACACTGAGCTACACGCATTTCCACATCCTACAGTGTTATTCTGAGCATGCTACCCTAATCACTAACTGCTAATGAGCTTACACTTAGCATGCTACACTCAGCACTAACTGCCCAACAACTCAGCACTACAATCATAGCTAACTACCAATAAAACTACCTACAACTTACACTCTGCATGCTATTCTCAATGCCAACTGCCCCTCGATTCACACTTAGTTCTGGGGGAGCACAGAGTGATTTGTGCTAACTACCCATCAGCTTACACCCAGGGCTAACTGATTTTTAGCGTATATTTAGCATGCTACATATGGAACTAACTGCCCTTAAGCTTACACATAACATGCTGTATTCTGTACTAACTACCCATTAACTAACATGCTCACCTACTTACACTTAGCATGCTACACTCAGCACTATCTACCCCAAAACTTACACTTAGCATGCTACACTCAGCACTATCTACCCCAAAACTTACACTTAGCATGCTACTCTCAGTGCTCACTCCACAGGGAGAAGCTGATGCTAACTACACTACATTAATTTAGACTAAGCGCTAAGCAATGCACCCAGAACCAGGGGTAAAATCAGGAGGAAGGAAAGATTCGTACCTGCGACCAGCTTTTTAATCACTGCAGCACAGATCCAGCGCAAAGCAAGGAGATAAGGAGAGGAAAAGAGGGAGGGAGGTGGAGAGAGGGAAAGGGAAAGGGAGGGAGGGAGTGGGGGAGAGGGATAAGGGAGAGTGGGAGAAGGTACAGAAAGCTTTAAAAGAGCAAGTCTGCAGAGAGCAGGTCAGCAGGAAGATCAGATGTGAGCAGTCAGTCAGCAGGGCCTCCGTTCTCACTCAGTGTGTACTCACTGGAGAAATCCACCCTACTGCAGTAACCCAAAACCCTCTGTACTAAGCTTCAGTGCCCCACTACACTCACCCCTCAATCCCTATACACCGAACTTCAGTACCCCCTAACCTCACCCCCATACCCCTATGCACTCACCCCAGAGATTATACAGAGATCACTGAGAGGCAGTATATTCTGCCACATTGTGACAGAATCATAGGTGTTTTATGCTAAGCCTTAAGTATATGACTGAAAAGTGAATTTATGTGAATGTGTAAGTAATGTGCATGTACCAACAGAAGACATCACACTAATGAGCTCACACACTCTACACTGCACTCTTAAACAAGCCTTTCTGATTGGTAAAGAAAATCTACCCCGTCTTTTTGAGCTTTGCAATGTATACACACACGTATGCACATACACAAATATGTGTTAACACAGACATCTACACACACATGTGAATCCTGTTCTACCTCTGTCTAATGCTCCTATAAGAGCAGTAATAGGCCAGGAGGGGTCACATGATCCTTACCCTCCATCTTGTCCTCGGCTGCAGGGTCTTTGTCCTTGGTTTCCTGGCTCTTCTGGTCTTTGTGCTCTTGGGCCAGTGGCCCCTCAGCCTGCCCAGGCTTCTCCACATTGTGCCCTGGTGCTATAGGGTCCCCTAAACACACAAATATCACACACTCAGTGTACAGACTCGCCCCTAAATGCAAACACTGAACCCCAAAACCTGCTCGTGTTACTCCTAAACTGACAGAGGACAGTCATATTGACAGCACTTCTGCAGAGTTAACCCAATCAGCTCAGAGAGCAGGCCTGTGTAGCAGAGTTAACCCAATCAGCTCAGAGGGCAGGCCTGTGTAGCAGAGTTAACCCAATCAGCTCAGAGGGCAGGCCTGTGTAGCCTGCTCAGAGGGCAGGCCTGTGTAGCAGAGTTAACCCAATCAGCTCAGAGGGCAGGCCTGTGTAGCAGAGTTAACACAATCAGCTCAGAGAGCAGGCCTGTGTAGCAGAGTTAACCCAATCAGCTCAGAGGGCAGGCCTGTGTGTGGCATTCAGGGTGCTTGGTACTTACGTTTCGCAGCAGGTTGTTCTGCAGCGTTGTCCCCCTCCTCAGATTTTACCCCGATGTGCTGAAACTTCCCAGCATGCATGTCTTTCTCAGGAGGCGGGTTCTCCTGGTCCTTGTATGGGGGGAGCTCTGCCTTCTTTTCAGCTGGTTTCTCCATCACTTCATTTGCTCTGTTTGGCGCCAGCACCACCTCCTTTTTCCCAAGCCCTGGCTGTGGCACCACCCTTTCCTGGCTCCCACCCTTTTTCTCAGCTTCCTGCAGCGGCCCCACCCCTTGCTCTGACTCTTTCACTTCCTGTACCGGCAATTTTGCTTCTTGTGGAGGTGGCTTCACATCCTGCACAGGCAGTTTGACTTCCTGTACAGGCAGCTTCACTTCCTGTGCAGGCGGCCTCACTTCCTGTGCAGGCGGCCTCACTTCCTGTACAGGTGGCTTCACTTCTTCCCGCAGCTCATCCTGGTCCTTCCGCTCATCCACCATCACCTGGTCGTGCGGGATAGGTGGCTCATGCCGATGGGCCTCTCCATCTGGCACAGCCACTCCTGCAGGCAGAGATACACACCTGTCATCCCCTCAGCCAATCACAGGGTAGCTCTAGCTGCCAGAGTCAGGCTTTGAGCCAATCACAGACCAGCCGCCATAGACTGACCCAGCCATCAAGTTCTGAGCTCAGGTGTCCAAGTACTGCTTTTAAACTACTACTGGCCTGCGGGCTGTAACTCAAGAGTGCGAATACAAATATTTTCATTGACTACAGACTGTTTTGAAGGACTATGGAGACCCTGTGAGCCAATCAGAGAGGGGCTGCCATGATGTGATGTCACAACAACAAGCACTTACTACAGGATGCAGAGAATCTGCGAGCCTGGGGGGGCGGGGTTTGATGGGGTGGATATTGAGGTTGATGGGAGTGATGCTGGGTTTGATGTTTAGGTTGATGGGAGTGATGCTGGGTTTGAAGGGGTTGATGTTTAGGTTGATGGGAGTGATGTTGCGTTGGACAGTCTTGATGTTGAGCTTGGAATAAATTGTTAATTTTGAGTTTGAGTTGAAGGGGGTTTTGTCTGAGGAGGTCAGAAGATTGAAAGCATGAGAGCTGAAACACACTCAGCTGTGATACTGAGTGACACCAAGCTGGGGTATCTGTCTACTGGAGCAACAGAAAAAAAAAGTCTCACAAAGAGCCCATTTAAATATGTCTTATCTCCATATAGTGTGTGATAGTGTGTGTGTGTGAGTGTGTGTGAGTGTGTGCACGGACTCAGCAGGTGGTGCAGTTCTGGTTCGAGTTCGAGTTCGAGTTCAGGAGTATCACCTGCATCAGGCCGGTCCAGCTGTACCTCCTCCTCCTTCTTGGGGATCTCTGCTGGACCCTTGATTTGGGGTGCTTCTGCTGGACCCTTGATTTGGGGTGCTTCTGCTGGACCCTTGATTTGGGGTGCTTCTGCTGGACCCTTGATTTGGGGCGGGTCTGCAGGGTCATGACCCTCTACAGGCCTCTCAACCCCATCCACATCATCCGGCACCACGGCCGGCTTCTCCACTGCTGAGAGAAAAGTAGGTCAGAACCACGGCCCAGACGGAGGGCACACTGAAGCAGTGAACCACAATGCACTGCAGCAGTTGGCTTTGGCTACAGCCTGACCCAGAGTGCACTGCAAACCCTTTGGCTCTAGCATCAGTCTGACCCAGAGTACACTCAATCGCTGGCAGATTTGACTTGCTGATGGCAGTTATTCCCACAGTGCATTGCTAGCGTCAAGGCCCCTGGGATCTCTGAGCAGCACAGCGGTTTCTGCCTTGCGGTACATCATCACTCACACAGCGCCTGTGCGCCTGAGGGATGCTGCTTGTACATTTACTGCGCCCCCCTTGGGGGCCCTGTGTTATTTCCTGTTATTTCATACACACACATACACAAATTCTCTCACCCTCACACATACACAAAAACACTCGCTGTCTCAGGTCCGCACTCACAGATGGAAGTCAGGCCAAAATAGCCGCTGGCTGTGTATATATGTACTTTGGTCACATTTGTGAGAGTTGTAGTGTCAGTTTGGAGCCCTGAAAGGCACAGGCCCATCAAAGCTCCCCTGCCCTCCAGAAGGCGAGCCTCACTGCTCCTGCTGTACCTGGGACGTTTGGCGGAGCGTTTTTGTCGATTTGGTTGTTGACTGGTGCAGGAGGGGGGTGCACTCTGGAGGGCTCACCAGCTGACATGGAAACGGTGGTGAAGGTGCTGACCAGCAGGATGCCGAGTCCAACCCACAGAACAAGCTACAGAGAGGCCAAGAGACAACAACTTACTACAGAGAGAGAGAGAGAGGGCAAGAGACAACCACTTACTACAGAGAGAGAGGCCAAGAGACAACCACTTACTACAGAGAGAGAGAGAGGGCGAGAGACAACCACTGACTATAGAGAGAGAGAGAGAGAGAGAGAGAGAGAGAGAGAGAGAGGGCGAGAGACAACCACTTACTACAGAGAGAGAGAGGGCGAGAGACAACCACTTACTACAGAGAGAGAGAGGCCAAGAGACAACCACGTACTACAGAGAGAGAGGGCGTGAAAGACAACCACTGACTATAGAGAGAGAGAGAGGGCGAGAGACAATCACTAACTACAGAGTAAGTAGCAGACAGCCTCAGTGCAGTGAAGATACCAAACAATGTGAGAGCAGGTGTTCTGGGCAGGGGCGGGGCAGTAGAGTGGGAGAGGGTATGTCTTTAGACAATGAGCAGGACAGGTAGTGGGAAAGGGCTGTGTCTTTAGGCAAGGGGCAAAGTAGATACTGGGAAAGGGGTGTAGGGCCAGGGAGGGTTCGGTGGGCAGGCTTACTTGTGCAGAGAAGCCGTTCTTCTGGATCTTTCTGTAGATGAGGGCGGGGCAAATGAAGCAGATGAGGCTCCCCATGGTGGCTCCAGTCAGGCCCAAGATGGTCTCCACTGCAATACAAACACAGAACTGTGAGAATTGCCCAATTCAACATCTATTCAGTTATACTGAAGCTGAAGCTAGTTTGTATGTTACGCTGAAGCCAAGGCTAGTTTGTATGTTACGTTGAAGCTGAAGCTGGTTTGTATGCTATTCTGAAGCTGAAGCTGGTTTGTATATTACGCTGAAGCCGAGGCTGGTTTGCTGCACTGACCATTGGGAATCAGGATGCCCCCCAGCATGGTGCCAAACACTATGCAGAGTGTGATCATCTTAAACCTCAGGGGGGGCATGTACCCCCCAGCTGCAAATGTGCCATCCTTCTGCTGAGAGACAGAAAAAAACAAGGACAAACTCAGTCACACACCCATATACCACTGTATTCGTGAAGCTTATGGCTGCTAGCTCTGCATAATGTAGGTCTGGAGCCCACAAGCTAACAGCCACTAACAGGGGGCTGGGGAGGGGACATGACTGGTGGTGCTGGTATAGGGGCATGGCTGGGTGTGGCTAGTTGGGGTGGGGCTGGTGGAGGAGGCATGACTGGTTGGGGATGGGGGTGATGGAGGGGGCGTGGCTTGTTGGGGTGGGGCTGGTGGAGGGGGCATGGCTGGGATATCGCAGATTGGAGTGCTTGCCTGCTGGTCGAACAGCATGGTGTTGATGGCCTGGCGGCAGGGCAAGATCATCATGGGGAACCCCACAGCCACTGACATCATGAATCCCACTCTGATCATCTCTGTCACCAGGTTAGAGGGGAAGTTCATCAGCACGTTTCCCGCTATGTTTTCTGTGAAACTCACATAGCCAAAAAACCCCACCTGCAAGAGCAAGACAAAGGGACAGAGAGCATACAGCAGCAGCCAGAGAGACACCCCAAAAACACACATCACCAAACCCCCAGTCAAACAAACCATGGGTCTCATGAGCACGTGGTCCTGGGACAGCGGCTCACCGTGATGTAGAATGTTGTTACAACGTTGAGAGAGGAGGTGAAGATGTGACTCATCCTCTTGACTGATGGCTCGTCCAGACTGTCATACGTAGGTAACACCTGCCTGCAATGGCAAGCACAGAAAACCAGTCAGTCACACGCAGAAAACCAGTCACACACAGAAAACCAGTCAGTCACACACAGAAAACCAGTCAGTCACACGCAGAAAACCAGTCACACACAGAAAACCAGTCAGTCACACACACAAAACCAGTCACCCGCAGAAAACCAGTCACTTTCATAAACACTTCTACGCAAGTTTTTCGGTGTATATGTAAAATGTTAACAAATATACTTAACACAGAAATTACACACACACTCTTACAGATGGACAAGTGTGTGCGCACACACACACAAACCCACAAA
Organism: Albula goreensis; assembly: GCA_022829145.1. Classification (NCBI taxonomy): domain Eukaryota; kingdom Metazoa; phylum Chordata; class Actinopteri; order Albuliformes; family Albulidae; genus Albula; species Albula goreensis. The sequence continues at coordinate 115,104 of CM040759.1, read as the reverse complement.
TGCACAGACATATTTGCATACACACAGGCACACACTTGTGCCCTCACATATGTTCTTTCACACACACACAAACGAGCACACACACACAAACACACTGTACATACAGATCATAATCCTTGGCACACACATACATATCTATACAGCTGGACTGCAGTCCAGGCTTTGGCTGTTATTTCCTGGAATACATACACATAATATAACAGAATGAGTTTTAAAAGTTTTTCTGAGCGTCTAAATAAGCTGCTGAAAAAAAGGCAAATTTCCCAATCTGCTGGCATGAAACACTTCTCCTAGTGTCATATTCTTCCCCATATCTTCCACAGCATGGACGAAAGGGCCCTTCTGAGCAAGGTAAGATCAAAGGATTTAATGGAAAAGACATGCCATGCACAGTGAGACCCACACAGACACACACTGACTCAGCTGGGCCATGCACAGTGAGACCCACAGACACACACTGACTCAGCTGGGCCCTGCACAGTGAGAAACACACAGACACACACTGACTCAGCTGGGCCATGCACAGTGAGACACACACTGACACACACTGACTCAGCTGGGCCCTGCACAGTGAGACACACACAGACACACACTGACTCAGCTGGGCCATGCACAGTGAGACACACACAGACACACACTGACTCAGCTGGGCCATGCACAGTGAGACCCACACAGACACACACTGACTCAGCTGGGCCATGCACAGTGAGACCCACAGACACACACTGACTCAGCTGGGCCCTGCACAGTGAGACCCACAGACACACACTGACTCAGCTGGGCCATGCACAGTGAGACACACAGACACACACTGACTCAGCTGGGCCCTGCACAGTGAGACCCACAGACACACACTGACTCAGCTGGGCCATGCACAGTGAGACACACACAGACACACACTGACTCAGCTGGGCCATGCACAGTGAGACACACACAGACACACACTGACTCAGCTGGGCCATGCACAGTGAGACCCACACAGACACACACTGACTCAGCTGGGCCATGCACAGTGAGACACACACAGACACACAATGACACACACTGACTCAGCTGGGCCCTGCACAGTGAGACACACACAGACACACACTGACTCAGCTGGGCCATGCACAGTGAGACATACACAGACACACAATGACACACACTGACTCAGCTGGGCCATGCACAGTGAGACACACACAGACACACACTGACTCAGCTGTGCCCTGCACAGTGAGACACACACAGACACACACTGACTCAGCTGGGCCCTGCACAGTGAGACACACACAGACACACACTGACTCAGCTGGGCCCTGCACAGTGAGACACACACAGACACACACTGACTCAGCTGGGCCCTGCACAGTGAGACACACACAGACACACACTGACTCAGCTGGGCCCTGCACAGTGAGACACACACTGACTCAGCTGGGCCCTGCACAGTGAGACACACACAGACACACACTGACTCAGCTGGGCCCTGCACAGTGAGACACACACAGACACACACTGACTCAGCTGGGCCCTGCACAGTGAGACACACACTGACTCAGCTGGGCCCTGCACATTGAGACACACACAGACACACACTGACTCAGCTGGGCCATGCACAGTGAGACACACACAGACACACACTGACTCAGCTGGGCCCTGCACAGTGAGACCCACACAGACACACACTGACTCAGCTGGGCCATGCACAGTGAGACACACACAGACACACACTGACTCAGCTGGGCCCTGCACAGTGAGACACACACAGACACACACTGACTCAGCTGGGCCCTGCACAGTGAGACACACACACTGACTCAGCTGGGCCCTGCACAGTGAGACACACACTGACTCAGCTGGGCCCTGCACAGTGAGACACACACAGACACACACTGACTCAGCTGTGCCATGCACAGTGAGACCCACAGACACACACTGACTCAGCTGGGCCATGCACAGTGAGACACACAGACACACACTGACTCAGCTGGGCCATGCACAGTGAGACACACACAGACACACACTGACTCAGCTGGGCCATGCACAGTGAGACACACACTGACACACACTGACTCAGCTGGGCCATGCACAGTGAGACACACACTGACACACACTGACTCAGCTGGGCCATGCACAGTGAGACACACACTGACACACACTGACTCAGCTGGGCCATGCACAGTGAGACACACACTGACACACACTGACTCAGCTGGGCCATGCACAGTGAGACACACACTGACACACACTGACTCAGCTGGGCCATGCACAGTGAGACACACACTGACACACACTGACTCAGCTGGGCCATGCACAGTGAGACACACACTGACACACACTGACTCAGCTGGGCCATGCACAGTGAGACACACACTGACACACACTGACTCAGCTGGGCCCTGCACAGTGAGACACACACAGACACACACTGACTCAGCTGGGCCCTGGTCACCACCGCACATCTCAGAGTTATGACTGTTGTGAAAATGATGAGGAGGAGAGAGTCTGGCTGAACACAACAGTGACTGTGCAGAGGTATGTGTAGATTTATTTTTTAATTCTTCATGGCTTTGTCGAGAGCGCTGCAAAACTTCAGTACCATGTCCATATACAAGTATAATGATAAAAAAATCTTTAAAAAGGGGGTAAAAACAGAAGAAGAATTGTAGTCCTCAGTTATTAGCTGACATATTTTGCTTGTTTTGTTTTTGGAAGCAGGAAAGCACAGCCTATAAAGTGGCCAATAACTCTAAAATCTGGGTGAAACATTATGGCCTGGCTCTCCTTACACTTCAGATTGTTATAAATCAGTTTTTGGTTTTGCCCCGATTTACAAAATACTGAAGAAAATACTGATTTACAAAACAATTTGGTATGTGCAAAAGGATCAAGAGAGCGTGTGGTTGGCTGAAGCAGTTCTAGTCCCAAGCAGGAAAAAACAATAGCTGGAAAAAAAATCAATCAACCAAACTTCACACTGATTTTTACTGACAGTATTTACACAGCAGAACAGAGAAGCCAATCAAAACTGAGGCATTGGTTTACCTCATTGTGATTCTTAACCTCATATACAGGATAGCCCCTCCCCCTCTCTCCACCCACTCAGCAGATAAACCACACCCCCCTGCCAAGCAACCATCAAGCTGCTTAAAAATGAACCATAAGGTGGCAGTATACCCAACACACATACCCAAAACACACGGACCCCTAACCCAATAGGATTTTCGCGCTCTCACCAAACCCTTCTGGGAGCACATGTGGGACAACAGCCCCTCACAGCGCCGCACAGGCAAGGGACTCGATTGGCTGGTCATCTCTGCACTGCAGCCATTCTTTTACAAGGATGAGTACACAGTGAAACACACTGTGTGCGGTCCTAATATTTTAAAACTAGATCGAACCGGCCACTAGCTATAGTAAAATAAAGCCAAGTTTTAAAATAAACTTTTTGCCTACTGCAACTGTAACCTTAGTACAGCCTCAATCATGGCGAGATGTGAGTGTACAGGAAGTACAGCGAGACGCAAGTGTATAGGAAGAGGGAGTAGAGCGTGACGCGAGCAAACAGGAAGTACAGCGAGACGCGAGTGTACAGGAAGAGGAAGTACAGCACGACGCACGCGAACAGGAAGTACAGCGAGATGTGAGTGTACAGGAAGAGGGAGTACAGCGAGATGGAAGTACAGCGAGACGCGAGTGTACAGGAAGAGGGAGTAGAGCGTGACGCGAGCGAACAGGAAGTACAGCGAGACGCGAGTGTACAGGAAGAGGGAGTAGAGCGTGACGCGAGCGAACAGGAAGTACAGCGAGACGCGAGTGTACAGGAAGAGGAAGTACAGCGCGACGCAAGCGAACAGGAAGTACAGCGAGACGCGAGTGTACAGGAAGAGAAAGTACAGCGAGACGCGAGCGTACTTACGACTGACAGGCGAACGCCATGCCACAGATAGGGAGGCAGCGAAACACGCCTTCCCAGCGCACCAGGCTGACCCTCCTCAGCCACTGACCACTGAGGAGGCCATGTTTGAAGGAGGACAGCACCATCTGCGTTCGAGGGAGAGCAGGAGGGTTAAAGGTCATCCCACAGGAGGGAGGAGTAGCCCAAAGCCCTGGGCCCATCAGAAAGAGGGGTTGGGGGAGGGGGTGGAGTCGCAGAGTGAAAGCAAGGCCCGGAGAATGCCACGGTAACGGAACTGGCGCTGACTCAGCGCAAACCAAAATCCAGTGCTCGTCCAGCGACCCGCCTCCTCACTGCCCGGTTTAAACCCACGTGAACTGGTGTACAGAGGCCTCCAGTTTCATGTCACGCTGGAAAGTCTACGACGACACGGGGGCACCCAAGCAGGAGGGTGGGGCTCTGCCATCTCATAGTTCCTCATGTAACCCAAGCATCAAGATTAACAGATATTTTAGAAATACTAAAATAAAAAATGGATATGCTGAACATGACGGTGTGGTATCCCCTTGGCTTTTCTAGGCCAAATTTTGCACACAGGTTTGTTTCCGGTCAGCAGAGGGACCCAAATTTTGAACTCAGAAATGTTCATCAGGTTTGCCAAGGGATTGCCGTGCACACCTCTTCATTCAGTAGATGATAACAGGAGGTTGAGTGGAGAGGAGAGAGAATTTGGAAGTACACCACATTCACAAAGGTTTAAAGATGAACCAAAGCATGATCATGAAGACAGACACAGGCATGATTTCAAAAACGTGATTTTGTTTTGAAGTGGGGGGCAGGACAGGTGAGGGGCTGGAGAAATGGAACTGTAATTGTACTGAGACTCCAGTTTGACATTGGCGTGGCATTAGCCGTGGTCCCGCCCTCGCCACCTGCTAAACCCCGCCCACACATTCCTAAAACTCCACCTCCCGTTCCAAAAGCCCCGCCATCTGCCTCTGAAAGAGTTCTGAAATGAAATGGAGAGTTGAATAACACACACGCACGCACACAAGCAGACATACACACGCACACGCACACGCACACGCACACGCACACACACACGCACGCACGCACGCACAAGCAGACATACACACGCACACACGCACACGCACACACACACGCACACAAGCAGACATACACACGCACACACACACACAGACACAAATACACACACATGCGCGCGCGCACACACACACATATATATACATACGTGTGCGCAGACACACAGACAAACAGACAGAGGAGGAATGCACCGGTCGGGGGTGCTCTGCACCTGCGAGGCTCTGTACTCACGGGTGGCAGCAGAAGGTGGTAGCGATTATTGGCAGGCACTGAATGACCCCAGACACACGCCACAGGTGCACACGCTGCACCCAGGAGCCACCCACTATGCCGTAACGCAGAGATGACAACACTATCTACAGCAGCAGCGTAGGGAACACAGGAGGCACAGGGTTAGAGAGGGGAGAGAGGGGGGGGGGAGAGAGAGAGAGGGATAGAGGAAGAGAGAGACAGAGAGGGAGGAAGAGATAGCGAGGGGGAGAGAAGGAGAGGGAGGAAGAGAGAGAGAGGGAGAGACAGAGAGGGAGGGAGAGAGAGAGGGAGGGGGGGCCAAATTCTCTCCAGGTCCTGCTGTGGAGGCGATGCAGAGGCTCAAACACTGAGAGGGTTAGGCTTACATTATACAGATTAACAGCGTGCATGTCATATGTACGGTTTTGTACCAGTAACAGCCATTAGTGTGAGAATGTGTGTCTGTGTGCGCATGTGTTTGTGTGAGAGTATGAGAGAGAAACTATTTGATAGCTTTAGAAGGTTTCAACTTGTGGTTAAATCTGTCCCCTGGCCGGTTGAGTATGGACTGTCTGGCTGTACCTGCTGATAGGTGGACCTGAGTGAGATGATGGAGATTAGGGGGCAGAGCCATTCTCTGCTCTAAACCAGATCCACAGCATGAGTGTTAAATGCTCAGTGCATGCGGCCAACTGCTGACTCTGCCCCGTCCAGGACTGGAGATAAACCGGGGTATGTGGGTAGGATAGGGTAGCTGTAGCTGTATCTTATTTTTCATTTGTGGGAGTCCGAACCCTGTTAGGATTGCGCCAGACTGATAAAATATGTTTTTGGACTTCTTGTTATGGATTCATTTGTCTAGGGCAGATTTAAACCAAACCACATGACTTGATATCAAAGGTGGTCATGTGCTCCAATCCAAATAATACAGCATTCTATACCTGAAAATAGCACGTAGGTTACCCTAATAAGAGTATATATATGTTTGCTTATTTACATTCAATAAAATGTTTGAAATTAATTTACACTCAATGATTGTATGTGCCATAATCATGAGAGAGATAACTTTGGGTTTGGCACTGGCCCAGCTCTGCACTGTGCAGGCTGGCTAAAGTTCCTCTGACTGCAATTCCTTTTTGTCTGTCCAGACTGGGTTCCCAGCATCTGCTTGATCTGCCCCAGGTGCTGCCCCCTGCTGGAGCGGAGAGGCTCACCACAAACATGAAGAGGGTGTAGAACAGCAGGGCCATGGCAGAGAAGGACTGGATGGATGACATCATGTTCCTCTGCAGGCTGAGTGGCAGCACGATGAACAGCGACACGGCAATCAGCAGCAGCACACGGAAACTGCCCGTCACCTGCGTCACACAGAGAGGGACACCTGTGTCACACCACACATGTCACACAGAGAGGGACACCTGTGTCACACCACACACGTCACACAGAGAGGGACACCTGTGTCACACCACACACGTCACACAGAGAGGGACACCTGCGTCACACCACACACGTCACACGGAGAGGGACACCTGCATCACACCACACACGTCACACGGAGAAGGACACCTGCGTCACACCACACACGTCACACGGAGAGGGACACCTGCGTCACACCACACACGTCACACGGAGAGGGACACCTGCGTCACACCACACACATCACACAGAGAGGGACAGGGCTAAAAAGCCTGCAGGGTTCCACACACTCCTCTTTTCTTCCACTCAATGGGAAATGACACTCAAAACACACTTTGTCTGAGTCAAAGGAAGAGCCAATGAAAAACCATCTATTTCTAAGCAGTGCACAAACACTACGTGTGCCACAAATGCTCTTGGGAAAAACATGGTGTGAATCCTGCCATGGTGCTGGTTGCCAAGTGCAGGGGGCGTCTCGGACACGTATCAGAGTCCAGCAGCTGCCACGCAGGGCTGGTGACTCAGTGACCAGCCAGCTGTATAAATCTGCGCTCTGAATGTCTCAACATGACAGGCAGGTCAAAAATGCACCATCTAAAATACAGAATTCACTATGGGAGAGGCTAAACACCAGCATGGCTGAACTGCTTCTGGCCCCAGCATTGAGCTGTGTGCTGAACAAAGACAGACAGAGAGAGAAGAAAGAGACAGAGAGACCTACCTGAAGTCCAAGCAGCTGGGCAAAGAAATTGGAACCCAGATCAGCGATGACGACGTAAAAAGCGATGCAGGTCCCCAACATCAACCCGATCATACTGCAGAGATACCTTGTATTAAGACTACATATCCCAAGTACCACAGCATCAACCCTATCATACTGCAGGCATATGCAGAAATATTGAATATGAGGACTGCATATCCCAAGTACCACTGCATCAACATGCTCATCCTGCAGAGATACTGTGTATGAGGACTACATATCCAATAATACTATAGCATCAACCCAATCATACTTTAAGTAGACTCACCTGGTCTCTACAAGTGTCTTGCCTGCTTTCCCATAGGCATGGAAGGCTAGAATGACAATTGAACAAAGCATCACAGTAAATATTTTTATCTTTGAATTATCAGTAACATTAATATTTGAAAATCATTTATGCACAATGTTATTTGTAGAAAATGGCTAAGACACACAAGCAGCAAGCAAGCTTCACTGTACCAAAGGTAATGGACAAATTAATTACAAAAACAAAGAAAGCAAAAGCTTAAAATCTTGGCTGTGTCTTAAAAGCCCCTTCATTATGATTAAGTCACAATCTAGGAACATCTCCAGAGCAGTGCTTTCTAAGTAGCACCTGTGGCAGCTCGGAAACCTCACTGTCCAGAGCAGTCTCCATCATTAACCATACAAATATGAGCGATGATGAGGGGAAGGCACGTAATCTCACCCAGTCCGGCGTAGGTCCTGCGCTTAGTACTGCTGGCGGAGTGGACCAGGAACATGCACGACTGGTGCGTCATCCAAGAGCAGAAGAAGAGAAGCAGCGTCCCCAGCACGATACCGCACTGGTCATGGACAAGGAGCAGGACAGAGCAAGAAACTTCAGTGTGCGCCGTGGTACTGCGCACGACACCCAGTCATCGCGCTCCATGGTGCCATGAAGAGGGTTACAATCAACTCGGCAGAACACAACACAGCCTCTAACAAATTAATTATATGGCGGTGGTGTGAAATGACGGGGGGGATATCTCATGGTAATAAAGGTTAATTAAAGTTAACACGATTCAAGATTTAAAACAAATAGGAATATCAGGGGAATAAAACCGTAAGCATTGTCACTTAGTCTTGATGATGGGGAAACAGTTGGCTCGCTCCTACAGGTAAGCAATTGCCTAAGGTCACAATCTCATAACCTTACTCGGTGTAATTCCCCATGACCAGCTAGGGAAATCCGCCCGCTCGCCCTCGCATGTGGTTTACTGTCCCTGATTCAGATTACAGTATCAAAAATTGCGAAAACTAGCGAGCGAGCAAGAAATCGTCGCAAAGACTGCAAGTCCGACCAAAAGGAGAACTTCCACTTACCTGTTTGAAACAGAAGGGCATCGTCAGCACACTGACCCCCACGATGCTGTTCACCACGTTCATGATCAAACCCCAGTTTGACGCTGTCATTTTGCTGTTTAAACTCACTCTCTTCTATACTTTCGACGAAAAACACGTACGTGATCTGCAGGTCTAGACAATGGGTGATGGTATATCTAATTCTGGCTAACGAAGCTCTCTAATTCAGCCAGATTCAGACGGACTCCGTCAGAGTTTAATGACGTGGCGCTGCAGCCAGAAAAATACTAACAAAATCCATGACAGCGACTGGCAAGCTGGGCAGCCTGCCAGCACACCGAGTTGTTACCAACAAATATTTCAAGTCAACAATTACTTGTCTTCAATACATAAATACCTGCACGTTCTCAATGGATGAGATAGCTAAACAAGTTTAGTTTATTCTACAAACTTAACTCAGCTCATCATTTTATAGTGAACGAAAAGTTCATTTTCCCCAAACCCTTCATCAGAGCCCAGAGCTGATGTTGTCTGTGTTACCATCTGTCGCCATTGCGCGATATGCTGCTCCTGACTCGCAGGTCTTTGCTTATCAGCCGCGTTAGTTAGGGAAAAATCAATTTTTATTTAACATGACAACTTCATTTCCTATACCTCGAAGGCCGCTCGAGGTCCCAAATTGCCTAGTGGTTGTAACCAGGAAGTACACAGAGCTCACAGGGAAGAAACACGTCAACAAACAAGCAAGACGAGCCTGCCCACAGTCAATGTGGGCCTCTCCACTGCTCCTAGTGGACAGGAGGCCAAAAACACCCGAAGGGGGAGGGATCCGCAGGGGCTACTGATTCAACACGTATATAAAATATGAATGCACATGCATGTATATGAAATACCTTCGCAGGCTCCGATAAAAAAATCAAGGATTGTATTGTAGTATTCGATGTGGGTAAACTATTTCTGAAAGTGACGCATTGTTTCTGCAGCCATGAGTATTTATAAGGTTTGTATGCTACACAACCGTACTTCATAGAATATGGTCAATTATGGTATGCCCATTGTCCTACATTTATGAGTATAGCAATCTCAGTCCCCCAGGTATTGTGCTAAAAATAGTTAATAGCCAGAACCAGATGATAAACCAGTAAATGGATCGTTTATTTTTCAACACCCCATAATATTCATATTTAATATTCCATGTTGGTTTATGGGGAGCAAAAACTGCTAGGTTGTATTGTTAGAAATACTGCTAAAGCTCATTTCTGTTACAAAAAGAAAAACATGCATGAATTCTGCCTGTATTGTTATTTGCTATTTAATATGTTAACATGTGATACATACTATTTGCTGGATGGGGGCATCCCAGCATCATATCAAACTTAATTTCATAGCAGAAATCTACAATATTTTGAATAATGCAGAGTTGGAAATTCCCCACCTCTGAAACCAGGTATATGAGCTCATGAGAACAACCACCTGTTTGAGAGCACAGGTAACTTTTATTTTCCCAAGCTGGAGTTTTCCACCCCTGGATCTGCGGAAGAGCCTGGCATTATTTTCTCAGATGGGTGGAGCTGGGGGGCAGCATGTGGCTGTGGTTGGTGGTGATTAATGGAAGCTCCTGATTGGCTGAGGAGCCAATGCGCCTGCTTCCACTTTGCGCCTGCTTCCTTTGGCCTCTCAGGAGTTTGACACAGCTGGTCAGCACAGTCACCAAATAATGAATCTTGGCTGGCTGTATTGCCTGTCCGCTGACAGTTCCCTGTCAGCACTGCCAACACCTATTCCCTGCCAACAAAGTGCTCTTCTGTTTCTTGCTGCTGCTGTACTTGGCTGTTCTCCTGTCATACCTGAACACAGTGCAGGTTAGGGTTAGGGTTAACCCAAACCCTAACCCTGTCATACCTGAGCACAGTGCAGGTTAGGGCTAGGGTTAACCCAAACCCAGCCTAACCCTAACCCTGTCATACCTGAACACAGTGCAGGTTTAAAAGGTCAGTTATGTGCACAGCGGCATAAGCGTCTGTAAGGATCCCACAGATGCCAGGTGCCCAGTGTCTCTGATTTTAATGCGATGTATATTTTCTGTAGAGTTATGTTTTTTGTATATTTATATATTTTTTTCCTTAATATGTGTTGTAGTAGAAGTAATTATTGTTATTGCAGAAAGTAGTCTGTGTCATGTCTGCCATGTATAAGACACCGTGAGGAGGAACAGTATTTCACATCTCTATGTTTTTCACATATTGTGGAAGTGACAGTAAAGCTGACTTGACTTGACTTTAATGAGATTACATTACTCCAGCATGAGAGTTACTTTCTGACAATCTGACAATAACAATTTGCACAGCACTGAAAAACACCTCAGGGTGATTATTGTGCTATAATGAAGTTCATGTTTATTGTTGGAATTGAACAGTGAAAACATGCAGATTTGTCTGGCTTCAAAACATGAACAACATGTTTAAAATTGCAATCAGAGATATTGAGCTGAAGCTCTGAAATACAGGCAACGTCAATGCAATGTAAATATAACATTCAGAGGATGTATTCGCCACATAGATGGCTGGGCCCAACAGATGTTGGTTCATCAGGGGTCAAATGACTGCCGTCAGTTAAAAATCATTTTCCTTATTCACTCAAATAAGTCATTGTTTAAACCTTTTTTTGCTTTTCCCAATTAAGTATTTTTTCTCTTCTTCATTGCTTCAGTTCTATATGCAATGTCTGCTTAAAATGGAGGTTGTTTAGGGGATATGTCTTTCTTACTTGTCAGCCGGAAACTCAGGAATGTCCATGTTGCTGGTACATTGGAAGAAAGAGTAAATTGGGCTATTTTACTAAATGTTGGGTAGTTTTTTGAGTTTGACAGACCTCAGAGGAAAACAGGGTTATTTCTGTAAGCTACCACTGGATTCACCTCTAAGCAAACTCGGACAGGAATTCACTGTGTGCCCATCACAGGCTCTGAGCTCTCAAAGGAAGTGACCCCATTCACTCCTTACCCAACCCAAACTTTGTTTTTGGTCAGGTTATGACACTTTCTGACTATACTGTTCTTCGGTGGTATATTTTCTCTGTCAAAGATTCATAATTATCATTATATTACCATTGGATTGCATTGACTTTTTATTGCAAAATTTATTCTTCTGTTAAAAGATGTTAAATATTACTATATATAGTGCATACTGCATGGAAGTGATCTTTCTTGATTGAAATGAGTTGCTAAATCAAAAGGGTCTTATTTTTTCAGTATTTGTTTAATAATTGGGAGAGTACATTAAGGCCCTCCGAGCCTGCTGTTTTTGTCAGATTTTTGAAAAGAATGATTTATTTTTTCACTGTTAGGTAACTGTGCGAAATTGGAAGTTATGTATATTTAACTATGTAAAAGCATTTCCGTAGGATACTTTTATTGATGGCTTATGAATAAGTACATGAAAAAGTGTTTGTGAATCCCCCTTTCCCGCCGGTGTGATGTCTGGTTTTCTATACGGGTATAAATCGCAGCGCACCCATACACCACCTTACTGAGTGAGCTCCCTGTTTCTGGCCCGCCTTTCCTCATTTCTGCCACCCACCCTGCTGTCCTGCTTTCTCATTTTCAGGGTGCCCTAACTTTGTGTGCTTGTTTGTGCTTTTTTAAACTGTCTCTTTTCTGTGGTCCAAGGAGCATCGAAGCACAGCAAAATCCTGAGGATTTCTTTCTCTTAAAGGGGGTCACTCCAACACCCAATCCTGAGGCACACCTCTGTGAGCTCTAGTAGCTGTATTCATTACTGCCCATCTCTTCTACTGTTTTTGATGTCGAGGCCTCTGTATTGATATTCTAATCTCATGGCATAATGATAAGAAAGATCATATCACATATAATGATTGCTGTGTATAATTTTTGATGCTTGAAATGTAATGCATCTAGTATGGGACTGTGTCTCTGTGCTGATGTAGGAATGTGTGTGTGTGCATATGCATGTGTGTCTTTGTGTTTGAGTCTGACATGATGTCTCTCAATGTAGTCTAAATACCAGCCATTATATGAGATTAATGAACTGCCCAGATGTCTTTGACATCTCTTAAAAGTATCAGATGTGAGATACTACAATGGATTGCTGGAGAGAGAGGGAGGGAGAGGTGAAAAACGTCCATACGTCCAAAGTAAAAACTTCTACACGTCTCACTCTTGCACCATCTAACTCCTACACGTCTCACTCTTGCACCATCTTACTCTTACACATCTCACTCTTGCACCATCTAACTCCTACACATCTCACTCTTGCACCATCTAACTCCTACATCTCACTCTTGCACCATCTTAACACATCTCACTCTTGCACCATCTAACTCCTACACATCTCACTCTTGCACCATCTAACTCCTACACGTCTCACTCTTGCACCATCTTACTCTTACACGTCTCACTCTTGCACCATCTTACTCTTACATATCTCAGCCTTGCACCATCTTACTCCTACATGTCTCACCCTTGCACCATCTTACTCTTACATATCTCACCCTTGCACCATCTTACTCCTTCACAGTTTCACTTCTGTGACGTCTCACTCCTGCTCCATCTCACTCCTGATTCACTCCCTCATGCTGCTTTCCTGTTTCCCTTTCTCTCTTCCTATCTCTCTTGTAATATCACTATCTTTGAATTTACTGTCGTCTGCCCTGAAACACAATTCTTCAACACAACTGTTCTTCAACACAACCATGCACTGACATGCACTGTCAGTTTAATTACACTTCCAAATAATCCTTTGTGATATGACGTGGCACCACAAGAACTACCTGTAATAGCTACCAATAACAACAAATATTAAAAGAGGGAAGAGAGAAAGAGATAAAGAAATAAGTACTGTGTAAGTAAGGGAAAAAGAGAGCAGTGAAAGGAGATAAGAGGTAGAGAAAGGGGAAAAAGAGAGGGGAGTAAAGAGAGAAAAAGAAGATGACAGAAAAGTGTAGGGGAAAGAAAAAGGGGGATTTTAACTAATATTAACCTGAATAGACCACACATGTTGTTACAGCAGAAATAGTCCGTTATAACCGAAATCGTTTTTAACAAGGTCCGTTATAACGAGGGTTCACTGTATCAGATTTCCAAAACAGGTTTCCCTCTCCAGTTGCGAGTCCTTTGGGGGTGAGAGAAAGAAGAGGACAGGAAGTTGAACGTGTGATAGGAAATCTGAGTGGCAGGATAGAGGGATAAAGAGATGGAGGGATAAAGGGAGGAAACTGTGGGAAATTGGATCCCCATTGTGTGCAATATAAAGATGCATGAATTAGAAATGTGAGGTCTTTATTGGCATGGTCTGACTTGTTACTCTGCATGCTTAATTAGCACAGCAGCCTTTATTCGCACAGAGACCTTTATTATCCCAGAGATTAGCACAGAGAACTTTATTAACTCAGGGATTAGCACAGAGAACTTTATTAACACCGCGATGAGCACAGCAGCCTTTATTAGCACAGAGACCATTATTAACCCAGAGATTAGAACAGCAGCCTTTATTAGCACAGAGACCTTTATTATCCCAGAGATTAGCACAGAGAACTTTATTAACACAGAGATTAGCACAGCAGCCTTTATTAGCACAGAGACCTTTATTATCCCAGAAATTAGCACAGAGAACTTTATTAACACCGCGATGAGCACAGCAGCCTTTATTAGCACAGAGACCATTATTAACCCAGAGATTAGCACAGAGAACTTTATTAGCACAGAGACCTTTATTATCCCAGAGATTAGCACAGAGAACTTTATTAACACAGCGATTAGCACAGCAGCCTTTATTAGCACAGAGAACTTTATTATCCCAGAGATTAGCACAGAGAATTTTATTATCCCAGAGATTAGAACAGCAGCCTTTATTAGCACAGAGACCTTTATTATCCCAGAGATTAGCACAGAGAACTTTATTATCCCAGAGATTAGCACAGAGACCTTTATTATCCCAGAGATTAGCACAGAGAACTTTATTAACACAGCGATTAGCACAGCAGCCTTTATTAGCACAGAGAACTTTATTAACCCAGAGATTAGCACAGAGAATTTTATTATCCCAGAGATTAGAACAGCAGCCTTTATTAGCACAGAGACCTTTATTATCCCAGAGATTAGCACAGAGAACTTTATTAACCCAGAGATTAGCACAGCAGCCTTTATTAGCACAGAGACCTTTATTATCCCAGAGATTAGCACAGAGAACTTTATTAACACAGCGATTAGCACAGCAGCCTTTATTAGCACAGAGAACTTTATTAACCCAGAGATTAGTACAGCAGCCTTTATTAGCACAGAGACCGTTATTATTGTATTTTATTGTTTCATTATTTGTGGATGTATGTGAGTGCTGGCAGTTTTCTCTTGGAGCACTGCACAGTGTAAAGGTAAATTCACCTTTACACTGAAGTGGTGCTGCAGTCTGTGCCATCATTAACACTACTGTTCTAAATATCTAAACCCTAACCCTGTGAGTGTGTGTGTGAGAGAGAGAGAGAGTGTGTGTGATTGTGTGTGTATGTGTGTGTGCATGTGTGTGAGAGAGGGAGAGAGACAGAGAGAGAGTGTGTGTGAGTGTGTGTGTGTGTGTGAGAGAGAGAGAGAAAGAGAGAGAGAGTGTGTGTGTGTGTGTGTGTGTGAGAGAGAGAGAGAGAGACAGAGAGAGAGTGTGTGTGCATGAAGTGGTGCTGCAGTCTGCGCCATCATTAACACTACTGTTCTAAATATCTAAACCCTAACCCTGTGAGTGTGTGAGAGAGAGAGAGACAGAGAGAGAGTGTGTGTTTGTGTGTTTATGTGTGTGTGTGTGTGTGTGCATGTGTGTGAGTGAGAGAGGGAGACAGAGAGAGAGAGTGTGTGAGTACACTGAAGTGGTACTGCAGTCTGCGCCATCATTAACACTACTGTTCTAAATATCTGAACCCTAACCCTGTCAGTGTGTGAGAGAGACAGAGAGAGTGTGTGTGGTTGTGTGTGTATGTGTGTGTGTGTGTGTGTGTGAGAGAGAGAGACAGAGAGAGAGTGTGTGTGAGTACACTGAAGTGGTGCTGCAGTCTGCGCCATCATTAACACGACTGTTCTAAATATCTAAACCCTAACCCTGTGAGTGTGTGTGTGAGAGAGAGAGAGAGACAGAGAGAGTGTGTGTGTATGTGTGTTTATGCGTGTGTGTGTGTGTGTGTGAGAGAGAGAGAGAGAGAGAGAGAGAGAGAGAGAGTGTGTGTGTATGTGTGTGAGAGAGAGAGGGAGACAGAGAGAGAGTGTGTGTGTGCGTCTGTGTGTATGAGCGAGAGTGTGTGTATGTGTGTGTGTTTGAGAGAGAGGGAGACAGAGAGAGTGTGTGTGTATGTGTGTTTATGCATGTGTGTGTGTGTGTGTGTGAGAGAGAGAGGGAGACAGAGAGAGAGTGTGTGTGTATGTGTGTGTATGTGTGTGAGAGAGAGAGGGAGACAGAGAGAGAGTGTGTGCGTCTGTGTGTATGAGAGAGAGTGTGTGTATGTGTGTGTGTTTGAGAGAGAGGGAGACAGAGAGAGAGTGTGTGTAAGTGTGTGTGAGAGAGAGAGGGAGACAGAGAGAGAGAGTGTGTATGTGTGTGTATGCGTGTGTGTGTGTGAGAGAGAGGGAGACAGAGAGAGTGTGTGTCTGTGTGTATGAGAGAGTATGTGTGTGTGTGTGTGCGAGAGAGAGGGAGACAGAGAGAAAGTGTGTGTGAGTGTGTGTGTATGAGAGAGAGAGTGTGTGTGTATGTGTGTGTGTATGAGAGAGAGAGTGTGTGTATGTGTGTGTGTGTGAGAGAGAGAGAGAGTGTGTGTGTCCGTGTTCAGCCTAAATGTGACTGAATGTGACTGTAAACGCAGTGTGTGTGAGTGTTGGGATATTCAGCATATGAACAAATATGACATAACACACACACACACACACACACACACACACACACACACACACACACACACACACACACACACACACACACACACACACACACACACACACACTGCAATAAAGTGAAGCCACATAGCCTGGAATCAGAGACGGTGTGTAACCCTACACAGCACTATGCAGGAAAGCAGATACCAGCCAGCCCTCTACTACCCTCAGCTGCCTCAGCTCCGGTGTCTCACTGCCTCAGAGACAAAAACAGCAGATAAAGACAGGGAAACTGCTGTGGCAGACAGAGAGAGAGAGAGAGGGAGAGAGAGAGGAGGGCAGGGAGAGACACACAGAGAGCAGAGAGAGAGAGGAGGGCAGGGAGAGACAGAGAGAGAGAGAGGAGGGAAGGGAGAGACACACAGAGAAAGGAGGGCAGGGAGAGACACACAGAGAGAGGGAGGGCAGGGAGAGACACAGAGAAAGGAGGGCAGGGAGAGACACACAGAGAGAGAAGGGCAGGGAGAGACACAGAGAGAGAGAGGAGGGCAGGGAGAGACACACAGAGAGAAGAGGGCAGGGAGAGACACACAGAGAGAGGAGGGCAGGGAGAGACACAGAGAGAGAGGGAGGGCAGGGAGAGACACAGAGAGAGAGAGAGGGAGGGCAGGAGAGACACACAGAGAGAGGAGGGCAGGGAGAGACACAGAGAGAGGAGGGCAGGGAGAGACACAGAGAGAGAGGGAGGGCAGGGAGAGACACACAGAGAGAGAGAGGAGGGCAGAGAGAGACACAGAGAGAGAGGAGGGCAGGGAGAGACAGAGAGAGAGAGAGGAGGGCAGGGTGATGGAACCATATTGCAGAGGGCAGGCATTAGACTGAGGTCACAGGCAGAGAGTGCAAGAGTTTTTGTGAGGGAGCTGCAGGTTGCTCGCCTCAGCACACCTGCCATTACCTGCCACATGGCCCCAGATTACAGAAATCTGCATGTGAAATGCTGTAATCAGAGATGTTCTCAATCAAGCACCACTGAGCAGGAGTAGAGAGGGAAAGCAAGAGAGAGGGAGATAGGAGGAGAGGAGGGAGAGAGATATAGGAGGAGAGAAGGAGGGAGAGAGAGATAGGAGGAGAGAAGGAGGGAGAGAGAGATAGGGGGAGAGAAGGAGAGTGGACAGGTGCGGCAGGTTCTCTGGCCCCTGGCTGTGTCCCGTTAGGAGATCAGGACTGGAGTAATCCCCAGAGCATCTGTTACTGTGCCTGGAAATACTGAGATACGGCAGGGAGGGAGAGAGAGAGCAAGAGGGAGGGAGAGAGGCAGAACCAAACGGAGAGAGACGGAGAGAGGTGGTAGGATTGGGTGACGTAATTGCGTTGCTGGACTGAGGTGTTGAGAGAGCTGCTGATTCTAATCCTGATTAGGGAAACGGAGAAAAGAGTCTGCTACAGAGCTCCAGGAGAAAGAGAGAGGGACAGACGGACAAGCAGAAAGGGGGTTCACAGAGCAGAGGACAACAACAAAAAAGGATTGTTGGAGGAGAAAGAAAAGGGAAACCATTACCGGCTGTGGAAGAGAGAGGAAGTGAGTGGAAAAATATCTGTGAGTAAAAACTGTCTCTTTCTGCGCACCCCGGTGCAGCAGTATATGGTGTGGGGGTGGGGGAGTGTCTGACTTGCGTTGCGTTGCACTTAGTCACCCAGTTGACTGCTTCTTTACTCCCCAACCCATTTTCCTGTGGGGTACCCCCCAGACCCTGCATTCCCTGTAGGACCCCGTCATGCCTACTAACGGGACAAACAAAGCGCTGAAGCTCCAGTTTGGCCTCATCAATCATGAGAGCCGCTATCTGACTGCAGAGGCCTTTGGCTTCAAGGTGAATGCATCAGCACCAAGCATGAAGCGCAAGCAGATCTGGACCCTAGAGCACGATGAGCGGCATGGCCAGGTGGTGTACCTGCGCAGCCACCTGGGCCGCTACCTGGCCTCTGACAAGGACGGCAAGGTGAGCTGCGAGGACGAGCAGCCGAGCGAAGGCTGCCGATTCCTGATCGTGGCGCAGTCAGATGGCCGCTGGGCACTGCAGTCTGAGCCTCACCTGCGCTTCTTCGGCGGCTCAGAAGACTACCTGTCCTGCTTCGCCCAAACCATCGGGGAGGCGGAGCTCTGGGCCATGCACCTGGCCTTGCATCCGCAGGCCAACCTGCTGAGTGTGAGCCGTCGCCGCTATGCTCACCTGAGCACCAGTGAGGCGGAGGTCTCAGTGGATGGGAATGTGCCGTGGGGTGTCCGCTCACTCCTCACACTGGCGTACCTGGATGGCAGATACTGCCTGAAGACCTGCGATGGCCGCTTCCTGAACCATGATGGAAAGCTGGTGCAGGAGAGCAGTAGGGGCACAGGGTTCACCCTGGAGCTGCGCCAGGGCAAGCTGGCTTTTAAGGACTGTGAGGGCAAGTACCTGGCTCCCACTGGCCCAACTGGTACCCTGCGAGCTGGCCGCTGCTCCAAACCCGGCAAGGACGAGCTCTTCGATCTGGAGGAGAGCCATCCTCAGGTGGTGTTCCAGGCCCCCAACGGGAAATACGTCTCTATTCGGCAAGGTAGTGTGTGTGCGTGTGTGTGCGTGCGTGTGTGCATGTGTGTGTGTGAGGGATAAAGATAGTGTTTGACTCTGACTCTACCATGTCTATCATTAAAGATACTCATGGGATATGTGTGTGTGTGTGTGTGTGTGTGTGTGTGTGTACATGAGGATACATTGCTATTGCGTGTTCCAGTTTGCACATATGTGCACCCGTTAGATTGGTGCCTTATGAACAGTGACTCCAATCAGTGAGCAGTCCTCGCTGTTTTCTGTGTCTCTGGTGCGGCCTGCGCCGGTTGTAGTGCTTTGACAGAGCCTGTCAAAAAGTGATTTGATAACTTTTGAGATGAGGGCCGAAGACCACCAGACAGTGATGAAAAAGTTCACTAGGAGCCAAAAGCAGACTCAGTAGGAGCTGAGTTCCAGGCACAGTTAATCTGCATGGTTCCACCTGCTCTGGACTCTTGGACACCTCCAACAACTACACCCAATCCTCTTACTTAGTGGTTGTCAGGGCAACAGTGTGTAGGGGGAATGGTGAGCATATTGATACTGTCAGCCAAGGAGGATTAATGGGGGTTTGGGGTGCATATGGGAAATGTAGTTCTCTTTTTAACTTTTTTTAGACTTAGTTTTCCTTTCATGTACCATCAAAACATCTGTTCAATGTTGCTGTTGTAAGTACTGCCTTTCGTTTTACACAACAAACAGCTTAGAGGTCTGGGTTAATGCAGAGTGCCAGCCCCTGTCAGGCAGCTGTTTTCTATGGAATTTCCTGTTGCTAAAGACATTGTAGATCACATGAGTAGAACCTGTGGATTTTGATTTTGAACAAAATATAGATATACAATATATATAGTTTTTGCAGAGAAATTGCCTTATCTGAAAACCAAACCAATCCTAGGGTGACAGACCTTCTGAGAGTCTTGCCAGGTTATGGTGACTATGGAAAAAACAAATGCTTCAGATCAGCCTGTGTTTTAGCACACCATAAACACATCAAGCAAAGATAGCCCTGGATTTTGAGCATTTTTTCCCGGTTGGTCCATTGGGATTACGGTCTGGATCCAGCTCGTTGGTGCAGTAACTAGGACACATGCACCACCCTCCGTACTACCCCATGAAGGAACCTGATCCTCCTTTCAGCATGTGCCCACATGGATTACGAAATTAGCACTTCATTATCACATAGATTAATTAAAATTTCATTATCACATAGGTTATAAAATTAATATTTCATTATCACATGGATTATAAAATTAGCACTTCATTATCACACTGATTATAAAATTAACACTTCATTAGCACATGGAGTATAAAATTAGCATTATCGATAATTCATTATCAGTATTGGGAACAACGGCATGCTTTTCAGGCAGCCTGTTCTGACAAACGCTTTCAAGTAAAACATTCCTGGCAGGGAGTTGGTGTAACTGAGCCCTGAGAAGGGCAGGGAGGAAGAGGGTTAGGGTTAGGAAGAGGAGGAGGTAAGTTTAGCTCTCTATCATTGTTCTTGTGCAACATTAGCACTGTCTGCAATAATCAAAGTGCAGAGAAGGTTTTCATTATTTGAGTTCATGTCCTGTGGTTTGGCTTCCCTGCTCCAGCCCCTCTCTGTCAGAAACAGAAGGGGGAGGGTGGGTGTGGGTTGTGTTTCTGAGGGCCGCAGGGTGGGTGTGGGCTGTGTTTCTGAGGGCCGCAGGGTGCTGTGGTTTGGCTTCCCTGCTCCAGCCCCTCTCTGTCAGAAACAGAAGGGGGGAGGGTGGTGTGTACTGACCTATTCCCCAGGAAACAGCACTTTGGGTGAAGCATGATGAATAATTGATCTGAAAAGACATTTCATTGATGCAGGGCTCCTCTTACAGAAACACAACCTCTGGGCCGCAGGGCGAGTGTGGGCTGTGTGTCTAAGGGCCGCAGGGTGCTGTGGACTGTGTTTCTGAGGGCCGCAGGGTGGGTGTGGACTGTGTTTCTGAGGGCCGCAGGGTGCTGTGGACTGTGTGTCTGAGGGCTGCAGGGTGGGTGGGCTGTGTTTCTGAGGGCCGCAGGGTGGGTGTGGGCTGTGTTTCTGAGGGCCGCAGGGTGCTGTGGGTTGTGTTTCTGAGGGCTGCAGGGTGCTGTGGGCTGTGTTTCTGAGGGCTGCAGGGTGGGTGTTTCTGGGCTGTGTTTGTTTCTGAGGGCTGCAGGGTGGGTGTGGGCTGTGTTTCTGAGGGCTGCAGGTGGGTGTGGGTTGTGTTTCTGAGGGCCGCAGGGTGCTGTGGGTTGTGTGTTTCTGAGGGCCTGCAGGGTGCTGTGGGGTGGGTGGGCTGTGTTTCTGAGGGCCGCAGGGTGGGTGTGGGTTGTGTTTCTGAGGGCCGCAGGGTGCTGTGGACTGTGTTTCTGAGGGCCGCAGGGTGGGTGTGGGCTGTGTTTCTGAGGGCCGCAGGGTGCTGTGGACTGTGTTTCTGAGGGCCGCAGGGTGCTGTGGACTGTGTGTCTGAGGGCCGCAGGGTGCTGTGGACTGTGTGTCTGAGGGCCGCAGGATGGGTTTGGGCTGTGTTTCTGAGGGCTGCAGGGTGGGTGTGGGTTGTGTTTCTGAGGGCTGCAGGGCAGGTGTGGGTTGTGTTTCTGAGGCCTGCAGGGCAGGTGTGGGTTGTGTTTCTGAGGGCTGCAGGGCAGGTGTGGGTTGTGTTTCTGAGGGCTGCAGGGCGGGCATGGGCTATGTTTCTGAGGGCCACGGGGTGGGTGTGGGCTGTGTGTCTTTGGGCCGCAGGGCACTGTGGGTTGTGTTTCTGAAGGCGGCTAGGCGGGTGTGGGTTGTGTGTCTGAGGGCCGCAGGGTGGGTGTGGGTTGTGTGTCTGAGGGCTTCAGGGTGGGCTTAAATCAGAGGCTTGGTGGTGTGGAAGTGCCGGGGAAGGAGAATGGAGCAGGAAGAAGGCCAGGAGGATCAGGTACACCTGAGACAATTCACTGCAAGTGTGGGCCATGTGGAACACACAGCTCTGTCGCTGGTGCCAGGTGTGTTTGAGGGGCATTGTTAAGTTTTGGTTGGGTGAAAGTGCGTACACAGGTGTGTTTGGGGGGCAGTTTTGATCAAGAACTGGGGAAGGTATCACACACTGATCTTGAGGGCCCTGAGGGCAGAGGACAGGTACATTAATGTTTGTCACCAGTTGGATCTGCAAGTGCTCAGGACTGGAAAGTGAAACAGAGACAGATTCATCTCATTATAAAACATGCACCCTGCAGCTTATGGGCTGAGAGAGAGACTGTGACAGGGGAGAAAGAGAGAGAGAGAGGACGTAGGGTTGGTTTACCATTAATAATGCAGCCCTGTGCTACTCCCAGATGAATTATCCAAGTCTGTTCCAGTTTGGACAGGCACAATTCCAGATAGGTCAAATCCAGGAACTGAAGCTCAAGTTTAAGATTTGCTATGACAACCCCACCTCCATATATTTACATACACAACTCAATAACACATACTCACACACCCACACAGACGTAACCTAAGCTGACTAACAATGTGCTGTCATGAGCAATGCAATACCATGAGAGCTGCCTATCCTCTTGGCCCATAGGGGGTGCACTTATTCACAGTGCTGTTACAGGAACAAGGATTCACAAACCCTAAAACTGAAGCATGATGTGCACTGTCATTGGTTTGGCCATTTCAAATCATTGATGAATTGTGTCATTTTATTGGTCTGTGCATGATTTGCATAACTGAGCTCCACCCATTATGAGTTGTAAAGTCTCATCCTCCAATCTGGATGGGTTGAGGTCATCAGGGGTGTGGATCAGACTTGGGATATGAGATGCATGACCTTTGAACTATGGCACATAGGACCACAGTCAATAGATGGCTGCCAATATCAACTAACAGATCATAAAGTATCTCACAGGTGTACAGGTATCTCATAGGTGTTGTAGGAGTCACAGATGCACAGGTGTCTCACAGGTATCATTACATATAATAACATATCTTTGAGAGTTGGACTTCTATCTGAGGAGGCTTGGAAATTGACAGCTTGGATGGTTTCTGGTGGTTCTTCTGGAATAATGCAGACAAAGGCAAACTTTTCTGTGCTGCAAAATCCACCCATTCAAATGTGAGCCTGCAGTGCGCAGTGCTGCAGGGGGTCTGTGCTAAAACATAGCTGTGACAGAAATAAATCTGAATCTGGGACAGTGCTGTCCCCGCCTCCATCCACAGGGCAGTTAACAACATCAGCCCTGAGAAACTGCACTACTGCTGCAGAGAGAGACCCACCTCAGCCCTGAGAAACTGCATTACTGCTGCAGAGAGAGACCCACCTCAGCCCTGAGAAACTGCATTACTGCTGCAGAGAGAGACCCACCTCAGCCCTGAGAAACTGCATTACTGCTGCAGAGAGAGACCCACCTCAGCCCTGAGAAACTGTACTACTGTGCTGCAGAGAGAGACTTGCCTCATGGTAGAAAATGGTAGAAATTCAATTGTGGATAGGTATCTAAGAAATCTAGGACCAGGTTTGCATCGCTCCCAGAAATTTTGAGCAGTAATGAGAAATGTTCTTCACTGAGATGCTTTCTATGACCCCAAATCTCTAAAAATCAATTCAATATGAAGAGGTCACTGACATAGCAAATTTTGTTTTACATGAATTTTTTTCTGGAAAATCCTCTACTTTATTCATAATTCCTC
This sequence comes from Albula goreensis, assembly GCA_022829145.1. NCBI lineage: Eukaryota > Metazoa > Chordata > Actinopteri > Albuliformes > Albulidae > Albula > Albula goreensis. Next base: position 91,296 of record CM040759.1, on the reverse strand, counting down.
AGGGCTAAGTGTAAGATCCTCTGTTGTAAACAGGGGTACCCTTGCCCATCTGGGTCCAACAGGTAACAGAGATACATCAGCAAGGAAATGACCTGACAGTAAGCTTGAGCAGCGAGCTTCTGTTTGAAAAGAGAGATAGGGATGAGCTCCTGCCTCCCGAGCCGACCCAGGTAAGACACTGCTGTGCACTCTCGCATTCCTTTACAATTCAGGCCGAGTGCTTCTCTCAGAACGCAGCGTCCACAACTAGTCTGCTTTTACCCCCAGTTTACAGCTCATTTGATCAGCAGACAGACAAGGCTGGGTGGCCGAGAGCAGCAACACAATATTTATGTAATGCTTAAATGAGGGCAGGTGAGAGTCCATTTAAACCAAAAAAACAGAATTACATGCTCATAAACCTACCATACCACAATGTCACCACAATGTGCTCCAGCTGACAGCATTCGTTTTGAAATTTGGTACTATTCTCTTAGTAATCGCGACAGTGTCTAGCACTAGTCAGTGTGGTACAGCGGTCAGTGTGGAGCTGCTTTGTAAAGCCCTGGTCAATGTGGAGCACTGGTCAGTGTGGTACAGCGGTCAGTGTGGAGCTGCTTTGTAAAGCCCTGGTCAGTGTGGAGCACTGGTCAGTGTGGGGCAGCAGCTTGGAGAAGTGGTCAGTGTAGAGCAACAATGTACATCAACGTTCTTGAGATGGAATAGAATCATAACACACACTATCATTGTGATATCATTGTGATGTCTTTGTAATGAGATATTTCTCTGTAGGGGTGAATATCTCAGCCAATCAGGAGGATGAGACAGACATGGAGACCTTCCAGATGGAGATCAACAGGGAGAGTAGGAAGTGTACCTTCCGCACCAAAGAGGGACACTACTGGACCCTGGTCTCCCATGGAGGCATACAGGCCACTGCTACTGAAGTGTGAGCATCATCCCAACCTGCCACTGCCCTTGGCCCCTCCCTCTACCATCCTACTGCCAGTGTCGAATCCAAACTACCCCTACTACAACCCGTCACACATCAAACTACCTCCCACTACCCTACTTCCCCTGTCATAACCAGTCTTCCCCATCGTACACTAAACTACCCCTCTACCATCTCTCTGCCTCTGTTGTACCCCAAACTATCCCTGAGCACCACCCCACAATGAGAATACTCAGATCGTGCCATTCCCTCACCTCTCACCCCAGCCTTCTGATCAGGAGAGCAATGAATGGCTCACAGCACAGGTCTTTCAACTTATTTTATTTCACACAAGCTTGAGGGAGAGTCATATACCCACTATACAGCCAGACAGAATCTCCCCGAACACTGGTCACATTATCTTTTACACATTACTCACTTCTTTTGCTTGCTTTTGTGGGGGTTCAGGCCAGGGCTTACTGTAAAGCAGATCAAGGCAAATGTTTGTGAAATGTGCTATATAAATAAAAGCTGATTGATTGATTGATTGATTGATTGATTGATCCTCCTTTTCCTGAATTCTTTTCCAATCATCTTGCGCTACCCCCCTTCCAGCTTCATTACTGTGGCATTTCTAGACCAATCCCAGAATTTCACTGTTGTGCCATCTCTTGTAAGTTTATCTTTGAGGGGTTGCTCCTGTTCTATTTATTTGCTACATTGCTGGGCGCCACCCTTGTCTGTCATTTGACCCCTCATAATCTCGGCCTGTTTTGTTCATTAAGTCCAGTGTACGTCATAGTTTTACACATGCTCCTCTATCAGCATTGGCTAACTGCAGTGACATCAATAGCTGTTCTCCTCCACAAGACAACCTTGGTTCAGTTTGCTAAACATTTTGTTCTTTGCACAAACTCTTCCATTTGCCCCAGTACTTTTTCACTAGATGCACACATAAGTTTGCACAGGGTCATCTTTGGCAAAACAATTCATGTATATTACATGTCAGTACCCTCTCCATGCAGAGACCCCTATCAACATGTTACTCTGTTAAATGCAGGCATTTCTTTATGCATTATAGGCATAGCAAGATACATTAATCAATAAATAATCTCTGATCACAGGCTTACTTCTACACTGCCCCCAGTGCTGCTAACACCATGTTCCATCTGCCCCCAGTGCTGCTAACACCATGCTCCATCTGCCCCCAGTGCTGCTAACACCATGTTCCATCTGCCCCCAGTGCTGCTAACACCATGTTCCATCTGCCCCCAGTGCTGCTAACACCATGTTCCATCTGCCCCCAGTGCTGCTAACACCATGCTCCATCTGCCCCCAGTGCTGCTAACACCATGTTCCATCTGCCCTCAGTGCTGCTAACACCATGCTCCATCTGCCCCCAGTGCTGCTAACACCATGTTCCATCTGCCCCCAGGGCTGCTAACACCATGCTCCATCTGCCCCCAGTGCTGCTAACACCATGTTCCATCTGCCCCAGTGCTTAACACATGTTCCATCTGCCCCAGTGCTGCTAACACCATGTTCCATCTGCCCCCAGTGCTGCTAACACCATGTTCCATCTGCCCCAGTGCTGCTAACACCATGTTCCATCTGCCCCAGTGCTGCTAACACCATGTTCCATCTGCCCCCAGTGCTGCTAACACCATGTTCCATCTGCCCCTAGTACTGCTAACACCAAGTTCCATCTGCCCCCAGGGCTGCTAACACCATGTTCGAACTGGAATGGCTGGGCAGAAGAATGGCCCTAAGGGCCGGTAATGGAAAATATGTCTGTACAAAGAAGAATGGGCAGCTAGCTGCTGTCAGTGAATCTGTGGGTGAGCATTTGATACAATGAATCTGTGGTCAACTACTAGTTTGTTGTAAACTGCTGTTGATTTGTGTGATTGAAATGCAGACTCTGTGTCTTTTAAAACAGCTCTACATTGATCCCAGATCCACCTGCTTCTTGCTAGCACTGAGCAGACAAAGTTACACAAGGAAGCATATGCAGTAATATAAAACATATCAATATGTAATATATAAAGAACAGTAATTACACATACAGTAATAGTAATTTAAATGAATGAATTGTAGGAAAAACACAGAACTGCAATGGTATAACTGGCATAGTACTAAGCTGTGGATTTTGTGGGTTTGTGTATCTTTAATCATGAGTTTTTGCTTTTTGTAAGAAGCCATTTGGTAGTATTGGCTTTTCAAACATTTTCCAGAGGGAATGGCGTTTATCCTCCTAAAATAATGGTGTGAATGTTTCAGGCAGGTGAGCCTGGCATTTCTAAAGCCAACAGCAGCCTGGTGTTCCTCATTCACTTTAAAATGAGAGCATCTATGCAACAGCAGTTTTTCTTTCTGTTATATATATATATAGATAGAATATGAACAGACAGACAGTGAGGCCATTTCCTGTTCCGATGTTGGACTGTGTGTGCCACTGCCCCCCCAGGGGAGGATGAGCAGCTGGTGCTGAAGCTGATCAACAGGCCCATGCTAATCCTGAGAGGGGAGAATGGCTTCATCTGCCGCCACCGCGGCTCCAACACTCTGGACGCAAGCCGCTCAGTGTACGACATATTCAGCCTACACTTCAGCCAAGGGGCCTACCACATCAAAGGTACCCCTACTGCCCCTTAATGCCCGAGAGTTACACCCTAATGCCCCTTAATGCCCCAGAGTTACCCCTACTGACCCTTAATGCCCCAGAGTTACCCCTATTGCCACTGAATGTCCCAGAGTTACCCCCTACTGCCCCTTAATGTCCCAGTTACCCCTATTGCCACTGAATGCCCCAGAGTTACCCCTACTGCCCCAGAGTTACCCCCTATTGCCCCTTAATGCCCCAAAGTTACCCCTACTGCCCTTGAATGCCCCAGAGTTACCCCGACTGCCCCTTAATGCCCCAGAGTTACCCCTACTGCCCCAGATCCCCCCCATGGCTCAAATAACCCCTCTTCCATCCAACCCCAATAAGCCTGTACTTGATTGATGGGGAACCAGAGGGCCCAATCAACACTCACCTCTGCTTCAGTGTGCAGTGTATCTGCATGCTTCACCAGTCAGTGACCCTCCTTCCCCTTCCTTCTCCCCCTCTCTCTCAGGAGCAGACGGAAGGTTCTGGTATGTCTCCAGCAGTGGGCTAGTGTGCGCAGATGGGGAGACGGCAGAGGATTTTTGCCTGGAGTTCCTAGAGCATGGACGGGTGGGCATCCGCACCAAGAACGGCACCTACTTGCGTGGGGACCAGGGTGGCACGCTAAAGGGTGACGGCCACACTGCTGATGCCTCAGCGCTGTGGGAGTACTGACCTCTGGAGGACACTGCAGGAACTGCGCCTTTCTACTCCAGCAGCTGGGGCACAGACAGCAGCACTGACAGAGTGGGGTCCAGGAGTCACCCAGGTCCACACCCAAGAAATCCAGTATGACTGCCTGTTCATTTAGTTGCGAAACAGTGAAGGAGAGTTGTCTCTGACCATACATTCATATACATGATATTTTTCTTTTCTCCTTTACATCAGGATTTCACTTAGCAGCAATATTCAAGTGCTCAATGACACAGGAATTAGAAGATTTTCAGTTTCCAAACATACAAACTGCATAACTCAGCTTTTAAAGAACAGGCCCAATGTATCCTAGGGCACAGTTCAGCCATTTTAAATAGCCTCTTTCCAAAGCACGGGAAGATGGCTGCTTCCAATAAATGTGCTTAAATGCCTACCTGTTAGGACAGGCTTAGCCCATACTTTAACAATCTGCTTCAATGCACAACAATACAGGACAAACAATTTAAGTTAGAGTAATGCCACTGTAAAGCTAATGCACAATTCATGTCTGTGACTTTTTGCTGACTTCATCGATGTGATATTTCATACCTCCATAAAATTATAACAGACATATGTTCAAAATTTCAAGAGGAAAGTCATAGACCCACTATGGTATCCTATCTGCCAAGGGGCCTTACATTGTCTAACAATCCCTTTCCTCCACATTTTTGCTTTTTCTGAAACATTTTGCCAACCCTAACATAGCTAAAACTATCTGAGGCAATTAGAAGTATGATGTTACACACAGTGTTGCAATTGTAGTTTTGAAATGGCTGCAGAATCACCATAGCACATAACGTCTGAGCAAATGGGGCCCTTATGAGCGACTACCGGTTTTCCAGGAAACAGAGCCCTCACACTCATTTGTGTGCAGCTAACAACAGGAGAAGCCTCTGACTGTCTGCAGATATAGTGAGGCCGCTAACACAGCCTCAGGCCTTCAGCAGCAATAGCGGCCCCGCTAACACAGCCTCCGGCCTTCAGCAGCAATAGCGGCCCCGCTAACACAGCCTCTGGCCTTCAGCAGCAATAGCGGCCCCGCTAACACAGCCTCCGGCCTTCAGCACACAGCCTTCAGCCTTCAGCAGCGATAGCGGCCCTGCTAACACAGCCTCTGGCCTTCAGCAGCAATAGCGGCCCCGCTAACACAGTCTCCGGCCTTCAGCAATGATAGCAGCCCCGCTAACACAGCCTCCGGCCTTCAGCAGCGATAGCGGGCCCTCTAATGCAAAGGATAATTAATCAAACTTATCAAAACTCATAGTAATGCCCACATCTCAGTTTTTCTTATTTTGTCTTTTTCTGAAATTGTTTAAAAAATACTTAGAATAAAAGTTTTCTCCACATGGGCATAATTTATTTATGGCTGTTGCCTTCAGCATGGACAATAACTTCATCAGTTCCTATTCAAACAGTCTGTGTGGTTATGGACGTTTCTCTTGCTTTTCCTGAGGAGGATGAATATTTGTATTTTGCTAACATGTGGGGCCATGTAATTATGTTTTTCTTTTGTAGCATCAGGTTCTTTTTGGGGGGAAAGAACTAGGCTGTTCTGGGTCTCATTAAAGTGGCATAGATAAGGTAAATGTTTAACACCACACCTTAGTTCTAATTCAGTTCAATAAATGATGTATTTAATGGAAAATGGCCACACTTTCTGGTGTCTGTTTTCAGGTGGTCATATGCATTTTCTCAAACTGCCAAAAGGAGAGAATTATCCTAACCAGCTTTCTGAAGTCAACAAGAGCCTTTTGACTATTCATTTTTTGATTCTCTTTCACTTATCTACTGAGGGGCTTAGCGATGGGCCCAAGAAAAGTGGGCCTAGAATTACTGTGGGCCTAAGGTGGTCAGGTTGTGAGCATTCTGCAAGGTACCTGACTGCAGAGAACATTACTGTGGGCCTAAGGTGGTCAGGTTGTGAGCATTCTGCAAGGTACCTGACTGCAGAGAACATTACTGTGGGGGCCGAGGGCTGTCTTGGTTTTCTCCCCGGGTGATGTTACTGATCGGAAAGCGTGGAGAAAATGACATCTGTAACTCCAGAAAAATAAAACCATTTTCATCTCTGTTTATTTAGGTGTTTGCAAATCACCAATCAGATGCAGGTTCATACCTACTCACAATTTCTGTATAAATGCCTGCGTCTGAAATGGCATGACTGAGTCTGTCCTTTCTTGAACTTTGTTTGCTTGTAGTTTGAGTTGCTGAGTTACGCCCGTTTGAATAATGCCTTTTATTTGTCAAATACGTGCACCTTAAGCTAGCAGCACATTAAAAAAACAATTCAGCTGGGTTATTTTCCATTATTTCTTCTCAGAGGTCATAGGCTGGATTGCATATCATATCATGCTATTGACTTAGAGAAAAACACAACATTTTAGAAATAGTCATTTTCCCTGCAGTACAAAAAAAAAGTTTTATTAGATTTGGGAAAATGTACATTACTTCCGATGGACAGTATGGTTTTCCATGCCAGTATGTGAGTGGACACCATCAGTACCCTGAGAGTGCCTCTGGCGCCCTCTGCTGGACAGGAGGAGCATCGCAGGGAAAGCAGGCTTGAGGATTAAGCAGGCCTCTTACCTAGCAAGCATGAGAACGCTGAAGAGGGAGCTTTCATATTTTTGCCTGCTACACCTGGAGGCGGGCACAGGTGCTCTCCGTATCTTAGAGAATAAGGAGGGAGCTCTCTCTCAGTCGCTGGTACAGGTGTATCAGTTTGTGCGTGGTCCTCTCGGATGTGACCACACCCAGGGAGGAGGGTCTGCGGGACTCCTGTATCTCCTCACAGAGGGCCTGATAGAAGAGACAGACTGTCAGCATAATAACAATAATAATAATGTGTAATAGTAAATAATAAAAATAGTAATAATGATAACACCGAACAACAACACTGGAAATGAGACTGCTCTGTATCACTTTGTTATATGGATCACAAAAGTGCCACAGGCTCAGGCTATGGCAATCAAAGGGAAAAAATAATAAAAAATACAATTCATGTGTGGTTTTCCATTCTACATGATATACATTATTAACTACAGGGAGTCCTCGGGTTACGATGGTCTCGAGTTACAACGTTTCGTGGTTACGACGCACTTCCATAAATTATTTAAAAAACCTAGTTTCGACCTACGCGGTTTGGTTCGTAAATACGAACACAGAAATAAAGATAAGAAATTTTTCTCTTTTTTTATTACTGTTTCATTTAATTACTGTATTTTATATGTCCTTCGTGTGTTGTGTGTACAGAGTGAGTGACTTAAGGTGTTAACTTAGGTATAATTTAGGTATAAATTCCGACTTACGTCGAAAAATCGGCTTACGACAAGTCATAGGAACGGAACTCATTCGTAAATCGAGGACCCCCTGTATTTACAAAAGCTGATTTAAATGACCCATGACCTAGATTATTTTTAATGCATCGTTATAACCTAATCTTTATAATTTACACAATTCACATTGCCCACGTGACGCTCAGCCCATGTGACGCGTGCTCTATGTAGTTGTTATAACCTAATCTTTATAATTTACACAATTCACATTGCCCACGTGACGCTCAGCCCATGTGACACGTGGTCTATGTAGCACTCGAATTTGGTGGAAATTAAGCAGTGTGACACAGGGGAAGGGTCACTGGCTCTGACCTCAGCTAGCAGCAGGACCTGCTGCAGTCTCTCTCCCTGCAGGGGGGCCTGCGGGGCCACAGAACCTTCTTTTAACAGAGCCTGAAACAGAGACCCAAAATCAGGCCAGGACGGAACAAAACAGCCCAGGAAAGAATGACAGGGACAGACAGAAAGACAGACAGGAACATACACATAGACCGACAGACAGACAGGGATAGACAGACAGACAGGCACCAACAAACGGACAGGGATAGACTGATGGGGACAGACACACAGACAGACAAACAAACAGGGACATACAGACAGAAAAGCCTTACGTGGAGGCGACAGAGTGTGGCATGGTGCAGTCCACACACAGCCTTCAGGGAGGTGCTTTCCATACGCAGCTCCAAAGCAGAGATTGGCCACTTGCCACACACCTGAGACACCTGTACCTGCAGTACACACACCTGTACTGTCACTAAACACACACACACCTCTGTGACCTGTAGTACACATACGCACAAACACACAACTTGCAGCTTAGATATCGGAAAATGATATTCTATTGCTCATCTTTCAGAATCCTGGAGGGCTGCCACTACTGCTGGCTTTGGTGTGTTTCATAACCCAATTTACTCCATATTTAGGTGACTGACTAGCTAAAGGATCCATACACTTTATTACCAAGGATTTATTTGGCTGCTGACTGAAAGGAAACCATAAAACAATGCTGACACTGTAGCCCTCTAGGACTGGAGTTAAACCTGCAGAACTGACACTCCTGTTGAGCAAATATCGGGAGACATGGCAGAGAGTGGATCACCTCCTCGGCTGTGAGTCTCAGCCACTCTCCCTCAGCAGTGCGGGCACATACGGCAGCTCCCCCCCGGATCCTCCCTGCTCTCCCTTCCAGAGCCGGCCCGGACCAGCCAGCTCAGCAGGGCCTGACACAGAGACAGGGAGGCTGGTGAGGTGGGGGTCCCCAGAACACCCTTCAGCAGTTCAGAGGAGACCTGGATGCTCGCCGCAAAAAGCCCTGCCTCTGACACGCCCACTTCCAAACCCTTCTGGGGCTCTGCCCCTCGGGAGCTCAGGAAGGTCCAGACAAGATCTGTGGCTGGAGAAGAACCAGGAGCAGGTGGAGCAGAACCAGAACCACAAACAGGAGCAGCTGGAGTGGAACCAGATCCAGGGCCCTCGACACGCAGGCAGTGCAGCCGGTCCACAGTCAGAGAATCTAGATGAAGGCAGAGGCAGGCAGAGTCTCCAAGCATCCACCCCACCTCCTGCAATCCCAGCATGCACGGCAAAGAGCACACCAGCCAACATTGGACCGTAACTGGAAGCAACAGTTCACCACAGGCAGCTAGGGGCAGTGCCAGCTGCAGGCTCTGCCCAGGAGCCAATCTCTGCAGGGGGAAGGCATGGCTGCAGGAGGGGGGCTGGCTGTCTGTCAGTGTGGCATGGGGCATGGGTGTGACCTGCAGCTGTACACACAGGACCCAGCCTGGTCCCAGCAGGAAGGAGCTGCAGTTCTTCAGAACACAGCTCAGCACTGGAACATCCTGTGCCATTAAGCTGGCCCACCTGACTGTAACACAGCACCTGATTGGTCGCTCTTGAATAAAGAGGTCCCCTCCGGCACCCTGACTGGACTGCAGCAGGCAGCTGATGTTGAAGATGTGGTTCAGGTGCTGCAGGGCCACACTGCGGGATTGTATGCTGTTCTTCAGCAAGAGTGCTCTGGAGACAAACACAAGCACCCAATGAAAGGCCAAAGCACACACCATGGACTCTGCTACATGGATCTATAATTCTGGTTCAACATTCAAAACAGAGTACTGAGTTACAGTGCTGTTGGCAGGTTACAGGGCACAGTGCAGACTCACCTGTCAGACACATTTCCTATGCTGGCCAGCAGGTCTTTAACTCTCTGTCCCACCTGTGCTGCAGGCAGCCTGGGCACACAACCTCCTCCTGACCCCTGGGGCAACATCACCTGCAGCAGTCTACCCCTCAGAGATACAGCTACCAGCTGTACAGCACCTGCGCACACACACACAGGGTCACATACATGCGCATACACATGCACACACACACACACACACACACACACAGTCATACATACACACATACGTGCACACACACACACACACAACACAGTCATATATATGTGCATACACACATACGCGCCCCCCCCACACACACAACACACACACACACACACACACACACAGTCATATATATGTGCATACACACACACACACACACACACACACACACACACACAGCAAGAGCAAGCAACAAACAGAATGCTTTTTCTCTTGAGTATTAAAATGTAAATTCTTGTAGCAACCACTGTTATTGCACTGCTGATCAGCATGAAAAGGAGAGCACACCAGTCAGAGCTGGTCATTACCCAACACTCTGAGCAATGTGGAGGGCAGATGGAGCACTCCGTGGGTCACACACCGTTACTGCCCTGGGATGCACTTTATTTCACACTTCCTGCAGCGTGAGAGCACAAATCAAGTCTGCGACATAGTGTTCTGTTTGGGGCAGAGAATACCATACCTGTGGGGGCTAGTGTGGGCGTGGTCAGCGCGAGTATTCTGCTTACGTTGAGGCTGACGGGGCTTTGAGTGGCAGGTGAGGGGGGGTCCAGGTGGGCCTCGGGAGAGGGGCTCCCACAGGTGAGGGGCAGGGCGAGCAGGTCAGAGCAGGTACTGTAATACAGGTGAGAGCAGCTCACACTCACACACTCTATGGGCCCTTGCACCCGACTCTGCTCAAAACCAGCCACCCTCCCCTCTGGCCCATCCTCTGCACGGACCTGCAGGATAGCCCCTTCCTGGCCAACCACGACCAGGTTGGTGCCCCCGCCCCCTGCCCCACCCAAGGCTCCGATAAACATGATTGGCTGCTCCAGGCTGTACAGTATTCTGACCCTGTGGGCCTGACCCCTGACCTCTGACCCCCCAGGAAGCAGCAGGGGCAAGGAGCACAGCTGCCCATCCGGCAGACCACAAAGGATCATGGGAGAAGAGACGAGGGATGCGTCCAAGCCAAAGAGAAGGCCAAAAATGAGTGGCTCCAGGAGAAATGGCCATCCTCTTGCAGCGGCGTGGAAGCCCTGCTCTGCACTTGTACGCAGCACAGAACAGGGAGCACCCCCTGGTGGCCAGATCGTGCTGCTGCGCTGAGACCCGCTGTGGAAACTGCGGGAATGCTGACCTCGGCCAATTTTCTGCAGTGGGGTAAGGAGAGTGCTGGGACCTGTTAACAACAGTGCAGTGTAATGGTTAGGGAGCTGGCCTTGTAGCTCAGAGGTTACAGTGTTGTATAATGGTTAGGGAGCTGGGCTTGTAGCTCAGAGGTTACAGTGTAGTGTAATGGTTAGGGAGCTGGGCTTGTAGCTCAGAGGTTACAGTGTAGTGTAATGGTTAGGGAGCTGGGCTTGTAGCTCAGAGGTTACAGTGTAGTGTAATGGTAAGGGAGCTGGGCTTGTAGCTCAGCGGTTACAGTGTAGTGTAATGGTTAGGGAGCTGGGCTTGTAGCTCAGAGGTTACAGTGTAGTATAATGGTTAGGGAGCTGGGCTTGTAGCTCAGAGGTTACAGTGTAGTGTAATGGTTAGGGAGCTGGGCTTGTAGCTCAGAGGTTACAGTGTAGTATAATGTTAGGGAGCTGGGCTTGTAGCTCAGAGGTTACAGTGTAGTGTAATGGGTAGGGAGCTGGGAGCTGGGCTTGTAGCTCAGAGGTTACAGTGTAGTATAATGGTTAGGGAGCTGGGCTTGTAGCTCAGAGGTTACAGTGTAGTGTAATGGTTAGGGAGCTGGGCTTGTAGCTCAGAGGTTACAGTGTAGTGTAATGGTTAGGGAGCTGTGCTTGTAGCTCAGAGGTTACAGTGTAGTGTAATGGTTAGGGAGCTGGGCTTGTAGCTCAGAGGTTACAGTGTAGTATAATGTTAGGGAGCTGGGCTTGTAGCTCAGAGGTTACAGTGTAGTGTAATGGTTAGGGGGAGCTGGGCTTGTAGCTCAGAGGTTACAGTGTAGTATAATGGTTAGGGAGCTGGGCTTGTAGCTCAGAGGTTACAGTGTAGTGTAATGGTTAGGAGCTGGGCTTGTAGCTCAGAGGTTACAGTGTAGTGTAATGGTTAGGGAGCTGTGCTTGTAGCTCAGAGGTTACAGTGTAGTGTAATGGTTAGGGAGCTGGGCTTGTAGCTCAGAGGTTACAGTGTAGTGTAATGGTTAGGAGCTGTGCTTGTAGCTCAGAGGTTACAGTGTAGTGTAATGGTTAGGGAGCTGGGCTTGTAGCTCAGAGGTTACAGTGTAGTGTAATGGTTAAGGAGCTGGGCCTGTGGTACTGGGGTTAAATTCCTGGGTTCAATTGCCATGGCCAAACTACCCTTCAGCAAAAGTATTTAAGCTTTACTTAACTGAAACAGAATCCAAACTGTGTTAGTATAAATTTATTTAAGGTAAAAAAAGAAAGGATTAATGTAACTAAATTCTGATTTTACAAACTGAATATAAATATGGTGTACCTCATAAAGGGAGAACCGCCAAACTCCAACCCCCAGAGCAACTGTCACCAGAACTTTCTTCACCACCAGGAAAGTCTGGATCTCACGGTCCTGTAACACACAGGATTCGGCTGACACCCTCAAACAGCCCCCTAAAGATGGGGCAAATGGCTGGGTGCTGCTGGGGAGAGAGAAAGAGGGAGAGAATGCTCTGACTGGCTTTAAACCAGGAATCACAATCTCCAATCCTGGAGGGAATTGTTATCATGCACTCTACTCAAGTTATTGCTTAGAGCTTAGAAGTGTTTTTTTTTTTCCCAGTTTGGCCTCTAATCGTCTAATAGGCCTAAATTAGTCTGAACTAGCTGCTGATTGAGAGGCACCCACAAAACCTGCAGCTCTCCAGGATTAAACCTACAGTAAACTACAGACATTTGTGTACAAAAAGTAAAACATGTACGTAAAAAAAAAAAAAACAGAATAAATAAATAGACAGAGGGAGGTTACAAGCAGAATGTACAGGTGAGGCAAAAAGCCCTGGTTGAGGTATAAAGAGCTCAACATAAATAAATGAAATTGTTGACCTGAATTACTTCAGCAGATGTTCTCTATATATAGTTCCCTACCTGCGGAGTTGAGGCAGCGGTGTGAAGTAAATCCCGTCTCGCTCACACAGGGTGTACACACCCCCGAGGGCAGCGCTCGGGACGATTTGCGTCACTCTGCCAGGAAACTGATGGGCCGCCTTTTGATTAAAATAAGATGTTCGAAAACAAGAAGTGAAAAACATGGAGGATCAGGATCATTTTCGCTGCGCGTGTACAGCTTAACTGGCAATACTAGTGACCAAGTGGTATAAAACGTTATTAATACCCAACAGCATGTGTGGAAGAGGGATTCGCTGGCTATTTCAACCTGAAATCATAACATCTGATTTAATTAGTAGATCTGATACTTGCCGTCACTCCGTGCCCCACGCTGCCACAGGTGAACACTTGGCTGGTCCCATTGCTGATGATGAACACTTCGGGGTCTGTGCAATACCGGATCACCTTGGCAGGTCTGGACGAAGCCGCAAACTCTGCCAGTGACTTTACGGAACACCTTAATCCTACCATCACTGTAAAATAACATTAAGAAAATACAATCAAATAATGTAACTTAGACAAAGTATTGTTTAGTTTGCTACATTGGCTAATCTTCAGCTAAGGAAATGTAATATAAAAAAGCTAAATGTCCAAGACAGCTGATTTACTTCGCTATCTCAGCTGCCCTTCCAAATCAACTAGCAATCAGGAACTACAGTTTACGGTCTTCTGAGTTAATGTTATTTCGATACCAGGTACTTTTGGCTAGCTAGCTTTAGCTAGCTACTGCTAACGCAGTTTGTGGGTGGTAAACATGTCCTCTCCCAAATGTTCCGCGCGTACTGCTGAACCAATCACATTGTCAAGACGCTCGACGGCATTACGTCATTCAAAGAGGTCGTTCGCTGATTTCTTTTAATCCTCCAGTTGTGTTCCGGTCGAATTTGACCGATTTTCAAGTTTTCTGTCTGAAAAATGTAGTTGATTTAATCTGATTGTCATAAGGTTCACAGGGCATCTGAACACACAAAATAAATTTTGATCATTTTCATTTAATTTTGGTGTTTTATTTAACTTTTGTACACCTGTGGTGTTCCTGGTCAAAAATGACTGGTAATTAGAAATTCATGGGTGAGACTACAATTATTGTATAAAAGTTAAGGCACATGCCCATTCCTCAGATGGACACACTTCCTCTCCCAGATCCCTACATGCATGCGTGTTTGAGCATGCAAACACACACACACACACTGGTCATCCATTGAGTCTGATGATAACATCCCTCCTCATTAAGGGTGTGTTCTTTGATGACTGTAGACTCCAGTTCTTGATCCACAAGTTTTATTGCAGGTTGGGCATATGAAGTCTGGGTTAGTGAGGGCTGTGTGGGCATGGCTGTGTGGGCATGGCTGTGTGGGCATAGCTGTGTGGGCATAGCTGTGTGGGCATGGCTGTGTGGGCATAGCTGTGTGGGCATGGCTGTGTGGGCATGGCTGTGTGGGCATAGCTGTGTGGGCATAGCTGTGTGGGCATGGCTGTGTGGGCATGGCTGTATGGGCATGGCTGTGTCTCCTTAGTCTTCTCTGTTGTTTTTCTCACATTCCACTCCATTTGCAGCTGTTCTATACCTGTGTAGCAGAGCTCCCACCAGTTTGATGGTTGATGACATCTTGCTCCAGTCTTAAGGGGTCAATGCAACATTTCTTCAGTGATGTCTTTAGCTGGTCTTTGTGTCGCCTTATTCTCACCACCTGCGGCCCAGGTGAAGCTGTCCATGCAGGACTTGACGTGGCGCTCTTGAGGCGTGCTGATGACATGCTGAAGTCAGCGCAGTTGGTGTTCAGTGACCATGGCCTCCATGATCTTGCAGTTTGTCCTTGCAGGAATCTCGGCATGGGGTACACAGTCACCCCATGTGTCCTCCATGACTCGCTGCAGACACCTCATGTGGAACTGCTCCAGCAACCTTAGGTGGTGGCAGCATGTGACCCAGGCTTCACAGCTGTGTAGGAGAGTGGTGATGCAGACGGCTTTGTAAATGGCAACTTTGTTGTGCAGGTGGAGGTGTTTGTTGTGGAAGATCTTACATCGGAGTTTCCTGAAGGCTGCAGAGGCTTGTTTGATTCTATTGGGAATTTTATGATCAACGTTGCAGCCCTCAGAAAAGATTCTGCCCAGGTATGTGAAAGATGGAACAATTAAGAGTGGTTGGTGTTCAACAGTGAAGGCAGGCATAGTGCATAGTGGTAATGTAACAAAATGTAACTGCCATTGATTGACAGATTATGAACATTTTAATGTTTTTGTTATTGATAGTAATACTATTATTGTTACTGTTGTTCTTTAATGTGTTCAGACATTAATATTGTAATGTGATAAAGTTTTCATGTGTAGTTTTGGCAGAGGTTGACTACTCCAGCTTCAGAAAGTAAGAGTCCTGTCATGTATTTGTTCCAGCCATGCACTAAACCAGCTGATTCTTATCAGCGCAGCTCTTCGGCCCGGTAGATTAGGTAATTAGTGAACTCATTTAGTTTTAGTGAATGGGGAGAACAATGGTAGGATATACATGAGTTTTGGGCCTATATCCTTTCTTTACTAATAAAATCATACCAGTCAGTTTTGACCAGGAACAACAGATGTTATTTTGTGCCCCTATTTTAAAAATTTGAAATGGTTTCAAAACAAATGTCCTTGTTAAACTTTGACACAAAGTAATCCATAAATTATGCATTTTTTACTCAAAAAAAGTTGTATGAGGCCTACATATAGCAAATAGAACTTCAAAACGTGTAATGTTCACAAGAACTTAAGTTGATAAAAAGATGTAACAAAACGTTAGGTGACAATATATGTATTATTATGGATTTATAATGAGTTATAATGGGCCGGTCATTTTGGACCGGGAACACAAAACAAGTTAACATGAAGCAATCACAACAGGAGGGTTAAATCCACCACAGGAGCTAGTCGATTGGAAAAGAGGCCTGTGTGAAGTTGTTTGCAATGGTAATTTCATGACATGTAGCTAACGGGTAATTACTGAAGAGCACACCAAACTGCACTTTTATGAAACAGACAGAAAACATCAATATAAATACTTTGCTCCCAAAGTTGCAATTGAATAGTGGCAAACATACAATGTAGGTTAAACTGGAGTGTTCGTGCATGGAACTGAATGTGTTTTGGAGCAAGCCTTCTTTCTGGTTGACCATCTAACATTAATTGTGCAATACTGTTAGTTACCACGTAATGTGGCGTACAAGGTGCATGCTAGCTAATGTGTAGGACCTCTGCTAACATTAGCTAATGTTTAGGACCTCTGCTAACATTAGCTAATGTCTAGGACCTCTGATAACATTAGCTAATGTTTAGGACCTCTGATAACATTAGCTAATGTTTAGGACCTCTGATAACATTAGCTAATGTTAAGTACCTCTGCTAACATTAGCTAATGTCTAGGACCTCTGCTAACATTAGCTAATGTTTAGGACCTCTGATAACATTAGCTAATGTCTAGGACCTCTGCTAACATTAGCTAATGTCTAGGACCTCTGCTAACATTAGCTAATGTTTAGGACCTCTGATAACATTAGCTAATGTTTAGGACCCCTGCTAACATTAGCTAATGTTTAGGACCTCTGATAACATTGGCTAATGTGTAGGACCCCTGCTAACATTAGCTAATGTTTAGGACCTCTGATAACATTGGCTAATGTGTAGGACCTCTGCTAACATTAGCTAATGTTTAGGACCTCTGATAACATTGGCTAATGTGTAGGACCCCTGCTAACATTAGCTAATTTAGCTTAGGCATAGGTTTTGTTCCTAGATGGCTAAAGCAGGAGTTGTGCACACTCCTGCAGAAAATACGCATACTGATTTCGAACTTGATGTTTGATTTCAAACTAGTTTTTATTGATCAAAGTGATCAGAAGTGGCCATGTTGATTACATGAGCACATGAATGCCGTATGCTGACAAATGCTGTGTGCTAACTGTTTTAACAAACAGCATAAGCCAGTGATGAGTAGTGAATGTGTTTTACAGAGTAAATGTGATGAGACACAATTCACCTCATTTTGCAGTGATGGCAAAAAGCTTTTTTCAGTTGGTAAGCTGTGCAGTGGAGCTGAGCTATTCCTACCAACAGCAAACCCCCAAACTTAAGCAATGTCCCCTGTTGTGTGTCATAAATTAGCATATTTATGTGTGGTGGAGTGGAAAGACATAAGTAAGCATGTAAACGTTCTCTACAGGAAGTGACATCACCCCCGATGTCTTATAAGTGTGATCGTACTTCTCTTTATCAGGAAGGAAGGAACATGTAATGACAACAGGCCATTAAGTCCAACTATGTTCACCATTTACCTACAGTCTACAGAGTATCCAGCACTGCATCAAGCCCATTCACCTACAGTCTACAGAGTATCCAGCACTGCATCAAGCCCATTTACCTACAGTCTACAGAGTATCCAGCACTGCATCAAGCCCATTCACCTACAGTCTACAGAGTATCCAGCACTGCATCAAGCCCATTTACCTATAGTCTACAGAGTATCCAGCACTGCATCAAGCCCATTTACCTACAGTCTACAGAGTATCCAGCACTGCATCAAGCCCATTCACCTACAGTCTACAGAGTATCCAGCACTGCATCAAGCCCATTTACCTACAGTCTACAGAGTATCCAGCACTGCATCAAGCCCATTTACCTACAGTCTACAGAGTATCCAGCACTGCATCAAGCCCATTCACCTACAGTCTACAGAGTATCCAGCACTGCATCAAGCCCATTTACCTACAGTCTACAGAGTATCCAGTATCCAGCTACTGCATCAAGCCCATTTACCTACAGTCTACAGAGTATCCAGCACTGCATCAAGCCCATTCACCTACAGTCTACAGAGTATCCAGCACTGCATCAAGCCCATTTACCTACAGTCTACAGAGTATCCAGCACTGCATCAAGCCCATTCACCTACAGTCTACAGAGTATCCAGCACTGCATCAAGCCCATTTACCTACAGTCTACAGAGTATCCAGCACTGCATCAAGCCCATTCACCTACAGTCTACAGAGTATCCAGCACTGCATCAAGCCCATTCACCTACAGTCTACAGAGTATCCAGCACTGCATCAAGCCCATTTACCTACAGTCTACAGAGTCTCCAGCACTGCATCAAGCCCATTTACCTACAGTCTACAGAGTATCCAGCACTGCACCAACCCATTTCCTGACATGAACATGAACACAAAAAAGTGTCTCTACTACATGCCCTGGCAATCTTGTCCATGCATTGACAATTCTGTGTGGAATAATATTCCCAATAGATAGAATTAGTTGAGCTCAGCAAGCTAGACCCATCCAGACAGAAAGGGCCATGTATATTCCATACCCCTGCCCCTTCCTACATACACTAGCCCTGCCTCCAGCGCATCCAAATAATGTATAATAATCTAAGGAAATAAATCTTTGATATTTTATGACAGGTGTGGGCAGCAGAATACATATTTATATTTGAAATATTAAGTATACACCTGTTTACAATGGGAAATATGTGTATACCTGTAAGTGTATACCTGTATACACTGGGAAATGTGAAGAAGGGTGATTAGTATTTCAAAGCAAAATATTTTCCTGTATGAAAATCATTCACAGGGAAAGCCTAATTCAGTCTATAATGTATGATGCAGTGTTGTGGATCTACAATAATATTCACAGTCGTAGACAAAATTGAAGCATCTTCTAATGTGGCTGAATTAGAGATGCTTTCCATGGTGCTACATAACCAACATAATTCACCTCAGAGAAGATCTGTCATGCTTACAGATGTATTCAGGAGTACGGCTGACCTCTGTCTACACAGCGCCATACATTCCAGCCGCACATTCCGCTTACAGACACCAAGCACACAGCCCGCGAGGGGCGTGCCAGGCGAGGCGGTGGAAGACTGTGAGAGACAATCAGACTCTGTGGACTGGGCTCCTGTGTCTCATTAGGGAAATATGCGCGCTCAATTCACATAACTGCTTTGTACAATTTGACAGAAACGCATCACACTGGTTATGGAGTCTGAACCGTCTGGATTCTTGACAGGCTGTTAGGTTGTAGCGTGTCTCTATTCTCATGTTCACCTAAAGTATATTTTCTCTTTTCTGTTATTGAATTGATAAAGCCCTTTGAAAATGAGGATTAAGTTTGGAACCGTGATAGTCATTGCTGGCTTTGCGGGTCTACAGAGCTTTAGTTTCTTGTTGGTGGCTCTCGGGAGTAATTATTGGTATATTATAGAGGTGAAAAACCTGAACCAAACACACTCAGGAGAGCTGAACTCGCACTCAGGACTTTGGAGAATGTATGAAGGTATGTCAAAGATAAATGTTATTATCTGCTATGCTTCTGGAGAACTAAGCGTTTCGATATAGGAAGTATTTACTTTCGACCCACGTTCACACGGTTCTGGTTGCTTTGTAACAGTTGGAAAAAGTAAACACGGTAGTTTTTACAAATCGCTGGATAGTGGCAGCAGAGAAATAAAACTGGTAAAGATCATCGTTACAGCGAACCTGCCACCCTTTAGCCGAAACAACTGTTCTGTTGATTCTTGAATGAAAGGACTTTAATGCATGACACGATTTTTGTTACAAACCAACATGACATTCCCATGAAATTTTCAGTTTTGATAAGGTGGGTGCTGAATTTGAATTCTGCATGTGTTGCATTAATATTGTTGTCTTTTATATAGAATCAATATTATGGCACACAAATACTGTTATAGCAAAAAAAGTACTGCTTCGTATCAACAATCAGTGACAATAAAAAGTCATTCGTGGGACATTTTAATCGTACAATTCTGTACAATATTGAACGTTCTTAAAAAGGATTGAAAAAACTAGCGAGGTTTCTTGAAGCCAGCATGACCGGAAACTCATGTGGCAGTGCTGCTATGTACTGCGCACTTATAATACCGCCAGTCCGGCTTCTCTACTGCTAGCTGGGTGTTGTGTTTCTGATCACTGCACAGTAATATTTACTGGAATGATTCAGGTTTAGGTTCCTGCTCATGAGCACAGTGCCACTCTGATATTTCCTGTGTGCCCATCTGCTCCCTACTACCTGCCCCCCACATTCATTCTCTTATCTTTCCTGACTGTCCCCACATTCATTCTCCTATCTTTCCTGACTGTCCCCACATTCACCCCCTGCTAACATCCACATTCAACCCTTCATCTGACCATGTACCAACACCTGCTGACACTTCAGCCTCTTTAACTGCCAGCATGTTAAAGATGACATATACAGTATTTCTGTTAATTGCTTTGCTTGGGAGCTATGTCTACCAAGGAAAATTGACACAGCCTCCGTTTACATATTTAGCATTTATTGCTCTGCATATTTACTGAGGCAGTGCAGCCTCTGCACCTCTGCTCTAGAGTAATACAACCCACACATACATAAGGGTAACAGGATGCAAGCCGTGTAGTTAATGTTGTGTTGTATTGTTTGTATGCAACAGAGTTCAATGGGAAGGTCAGTTCACTCTGTATAGTGGAGGAGTAGAATTAACTCACTGTCTGATGCAATATAAGTTAACATTAACAGCCACATAATGCAGAATTAGTTCAATCAGAATTGCTTTATGCTTGAAGTATGTTATATGGTATGAAGTATGGCATGCATAAAACAAAAAAAAAAATTAGACATCTGGAAGAGCTGCTGTCTAACCAGGGTTGGGCTAAGTAAAGCTAAGCAGGGCTTTGCTTGGTTAATACTGAAGCTAAGCAGGGCTTTGCATGGTTAGTACTGAAGCTAAGCAGGGCTTTGCTTGGTTAGCACTGAAGCTAAACAGGGCTTTCCTTGGTTAGTACTGAAGCTAAGCAGGGCTGGAAATCGTTAGTTTTCTGTTGGTGTCTCATGATTGATAACCTTTTGTTTTACTTTCAGGTAAGAGTGGCAGTGCCCATGCCATCTACTCCTTCTCTGATTCTGCTAACTACAGTGATCCTGAGCTGCACCTGCACAGTGAGTACTAACCCTAACCCTAACTACAGTGAGTCTGAGCTGCACCTGCGCAGTGAGTACTAACCCTAACCCTAACTACAGTGAGTCTGAGCTGCACCTGCGCAGTGAGTACTAACCCTAATCCTAACTGCAGTGAGTCTGAGCTGCACCTGCGCAGTGAACACTAACCCTAAATACAGTGAGTCTGAGCTGCACCTGCGCAGTGAGTACTAACCCTAATCCTAACTGCAGTGAGTCTGAGCTGCACCTGTGCAGCTTGCCACATTTGAAATATCACAGAGGTCAATATCATTTACCACAAGAACTGGGCCATATTGCAGACATACTTTTTACCAATTTCTAGCTGGATTTTGCACTGAAACAGCTTTTGTGAAATACTTTAAATGCAGTGCCCGACCTGGGAACTCAGGCTACAAGCCGAGCTCCCTAACCATAATACTACACTGTAACCTCTGTGCTACAAGCCGAGCTCCCTAACCATTACACTACACTGTAACCTCTGAGCTACAAGCCCAGCTCCCTAACCATAATACTACACTGCAACCTCTGAGCTACAAGCCCAGCTCCCTAACCATTACACTGCACTGTAACCTCTGAGCTACAAGCCCAGCTCCCTAACCATTACACTACACTGTAACCTCTGAGCTACAAGCCCAGCTCCCTAACCATTATACTACACTGTAACCTCTGAGCTACAAGCCCAGCTCCCTAACCATTACACTACACTGTAACCTCTGAGCTACAAGCCAAGCTCCCTAACCATTATACTACACTGTAACCTCTGTGCTACAAGCCCAGCTCCCTAACCATTACACTACACTGTAACCTCTGAGCTACAAGCCCAGCTCCCTAACCATTACACTACACTGTAACCTCTGAGCTGCAAGCCCAGCTCCCTAACCATTATACTACACTGTAACCTCTGAGCTACAAGCCCAGCTCCCTAACCATTACACTACATTGTGAAAAAACTGGCCTACAATAAAAATCCACCTCCCTACCAACCATTACTGTGACCTTTCAATTCTAATGTGTGGCTCTGTGGCACCCCCTGCAGGAATGCATAGGGTAATTGTCATCCTGCTGCCCCTGAGCCTGGTGCTGCTTGTGATTGGTGGAATCTGTGGCCTTGTCAGCTCCCTGGCTCAGAGCTCCACCCTCCTCATTGGCTCCGCCTCCTACTTCTTCATATGCAGTAAGTTGACAGGGCCAAAGCAACTTTACTTGTGTGTGCAGCTCATTTCAAAGCCTTCAGTTTACTCTTTATAAGGAAAAGTTATTAATGTTTTTTTATTATGTCAGGTTTCTGCATAGTCTATAGTGTGCTTAACTGTTGATCAACAGTTGAAATGAAATAAATATGTAAAAAGCTTAAATATCTTGTGAGTTTATGTAAGTGTGCTTGCCTGTTTGTGTATGATGTGTGAGAGAGTGTGTTTATGTTTTATCTGTGTATACATGTTTATATCTGTATGTGTTAAATGAAAAATAAGCTAAAATCCCCTCAGATTTTGCAGATGGATGCACTGGGATCAGACAGTATAAGAACATAACATACGAACAAAAAAAGAATAAATGAACATATAACATGCCATGATTAAATACAGCTGGTACATTTGTGGTAAACTGTGTTAAGCAAAGAAAGAAACTTCTCTCTCATGAAAATCTGATTTACAACAAACCGAGCATCATTGTATATGATTAATGTAAAAGAAAAATTAGTAGTTAAAAGAAAAAAGTGTAAAAATGAATACAAATGAGTATAATAAACTCTGATCTATGTGTTGGCAGGCTTTTATGTTAGACCTAAGACCAAACGGCAAAGCCCATTATCACAGTGTCAAATGCTTAACAATGCCAGAAAAACTTTGCAACCTTTTTTAAAAGGATAAATACGAGCTGCAGGTCTTTGATCATTTGTCCTGTGGTTGCTGTTCCAAAGTTGACCTGTCTCATAAAATATTATAAATATGAAAATGAGCTTATAATTGTTATCATTCAAATGGTTAAAAATGACCTGTCCGCTAATTCTATACATGTTAAACACCCCAATGTGTGTGTGTGGGTGTGTTTGTGTGTGTGTATACTGTGTGTGTATGTATGTATGTGAGTGTGTGTGTGTATAATGTGTGTGTGTGTGTGTATGTGTGAGAGACAGTGTGTATAATGTGTGTGTGTGTGTGTGTAAGTGTGTATAATATTTGTGTATGTGTGTGTTGATAATGTATTTGTGTGTGTGTATAATGTGAGTGTGTGTGTGTAAGTGTGTATAATATTTGTGTATGTGTGTGTTGATAATGTATTTGTGTGTGTGTATAATGTGAGTGTGTGTGTGTGTGTGTGTGTGTGTGTGTGTGTGTGTCACTGCAAACAAGCTCATACTGTAGCTGTTGTAATGGATGTGAATTCCTCAGACACTGCAGCGTGCGTCAGTAAGGTGGCTTAATGGAGATGCTTAAGCATCCCAGCCACTCTCAGCCCCCACCAATATGAGTCCCTGTCACACAGCACTTGAGAGCCATCCTAACACCCAATGATTCAGGCACTTGGATTTAGGGGTCTGAAATGGGTTGGTATCCATTGGCAACAAGTGTTCTGTATTCCTGTAAACAGTCTCGAGAGTCGGATGTAAGCACTTCAGAGATGCCAACTTGCCAGCTTCCTGTTTGCGTGTGGTAATACCAAAATGATGGCTCCCCTTGCCATTGTCAACACAGCATCCTCCTCAGTACAAACCATTTCATTTGTTTCAGTCATTCTCCAATCAGTGCTGGTCCAGACCTAGATCTCATTATCTCATTAAGTGCTTATTCTGTTTTTTATTTTTCGTTTTTACACTGCCAGCTCTTTGCGTTGCCTACATGGAATTCCAAGTTCCTCCTGTGGTATTTCAGGGTATGTACGGTAATCTGAATTTATGTGAACACACTTGGTGTTTATGATGGTCTATTTGAACATACACAAGGGGAAGCACACTGTTAATGCATATTTGATAAATCTGGTGCAATTTATTTAGTATCCATTTGCATATAATCTTACACATGATTTTATGAAAATGTTGAGAAATGAGGCCCTGTGTGTATGTGAAAACACATGTATGAAAGAGAATTTTCATATTTGTGTGACTGTGATGGGATTGACTATTTCTCAGTTGTCAGTAGGTGTGTGAGTCCCTGGAGATTTGGAAGAGGATAGAGAGCATAAGTTTTCAGGGTTATTGATAAGGGCGATTTTATCCGTTTATATATTTAGTATCGCTCTCCAGAGTCTGTTGTCTATTCCCCAGGTGTGCTGACTCTGTCTGGGGTGACTCTGTACCTGAGCTACTCCCAGCAGGCTCTGGAGGAGCTGCAGAGGCAGGTGGGCTCTGAACATCTGGCCTACGTGAGGGTGTACTTCGGCTGGTCTCTGGGCCTAGCCTGCCTGTCTTTCATTCTGGAGATCCTCACTGGCACCCTGCTGCTGCTGGCAGCCAGGATCACCTGCCTGCAGTGCCACAGGGAACCTGCAAACACTACCATGGCCTAGGGTTACAGGTACCCCACTAACACCAACACTACCCCTCTGGTCTACTGCTGAAGGTACCTGGCTAACACCACATACAACTATTCCAGGAACAACCAAAAGGCTTCAGCAAAACATGAACAGCCAAATCCATGCAACAAGTCAAGAACTAACAAACACCTGCAGTGCACTAAGAACAGCCAAACCAATGAAATGTAGCAGAGCATGTCAAACTACTGCCACAGAGATGTCTTAAAATGAACTTAATGAGATTCTTCTGGAAAAATGAAGAATAAGAAAATGACAACTCATTTATAAATGAATGATATGTAAGGTCATGGTTTGATTGTTTTTTTAAGGGAGCTCAGTTCATGGTGATTTGATGTTGTTGTGAAAGACAGCAGACTGAGCCAGATTCTTTTGTGACATCAGACTTACAATGAGCTTAGGCTAACCTCAGAGTAACCCCAATCTTATCAATATTTCAAACATTCAGCTCTTACATATACAGAAAAAACTTAACAAGTGATTGTTTTCATGTTTTGTACTGTGGTATTTATGATGTGATAATTGTTTGTTTTGCTTTTAGTACTCAGTATGTGTTCTTGTTTGGGTCTGAATGACAGAGATACACATTTCAGATTTCAGCCACTTTCATTTAGTTTCATAGTAATATGTGGTTGTGAAGTCACTGAGTTGTGACTTCACATTTGTTTACAGTTGAGTAGTACAAGACATGTCTGTACAGCAATATGACATGCAAAATTATATTAACTTTTTTATATTATGGGTAGAAAATAATCAAAATAAATGCATTTTCTTGTAATTGTAGACTGTCTTTATTTTATCTATGTTGCTGGCTATCTGTCCTTCAGATTATTAAAAATAAGACATTGCTATTTTATTTATATTTATTTAGACTAGCTTGCCACAGTGACCAAATCTTGAAATCTGTTGCTTTCTGTGTGGCAAAAAAGGCAAAAATTTCCATTTGAGTGTCAACAATCTTTAGCTGGTCATTGTGGAAAGTTGTATGGCTTTTGATGTGTACATTGTTAGTGTAGTGAAGATGCATTAAATACAGTGTGTATCATTTACAGTGCCTGTGCTGGTGAAACTGCAGAACTGTACCCAATAAATGAAATTGCAGCTGAACCTCAGTGTTATGGAAATGGTGATCAACCAAACGGGAATGAACCCGTGCCTGGTATGGCATGCTCAGGCTCCAGTCACTAACAACTCAAATGCAGAAAATCAAGCATCCAATGAAACTACGTGCTCTGGGATCCAAAGCTAAACCAAACGGGATTTTCAGAGGACACTTGCGTAGTTTGAGCTCAAAGTTTGAGCAATTGGAAAAGCTCTTGATTTATGCCAATGTCCAGTTTTTTGTCGTTCTAAAACATGATTTACCCCAACAATGTCACTAAGCGTTTTTAGGCGTCACGATATGATGTTTTTAGATAGAACCCAAGGGAAGACAGGTGGGATATTAATATATTTTAAGGTGGGTATAAAATGTAAACAAATTGAATTAAGGAAAGTAAAATTCTTAGTTAGTTGGTGTTACCATAGCCTGGTCTCCACAAATGTCTTTTCATGTTGTTGGAGTTTATAGACCACCATCCTCAAAAGATTTTTTGTTTAGCTATTTAATTGAATTTCATTTTAAAACAAGTTCACTGCAAAAAGGAACTGCTTCTAATATGTGATTTCAATATATGTATATGCACATTGTGATTCTCTCTCACCTGGCCTATTGTATCACATAGCTGGTCACAAGCCAGCACAATAATCCCTAAACCCCTCCATATACAAAACAGCTCTGAAAATCCTGCACAAAAACCTACAACACCATCACCACTATAACATACTCACCAAATTCAATCTGTTTACTTTTGAAACTCTTATATTCTTCTCTGACATACAGCTAGTTTACAAGATCACTCATAACCTGGGACCAACTCCCCTGAAAGAATTCATTAAGCTCTGCGCTGATGACGACAGCAGAGTCACAAGGTCTTCCACCATTGGTGACTACGTCATACATCAGACTTCAAGTATGATGTCAATGTTTTATTATATGTGGTCCTCAAATTAACTTTAAATAAAGATAGATGCCTGACCTTAACCCCATTGAAAATCTGTGGCAAGACCACAAAATTCCTGTTTATCACCGTTCCTTATTTTCACTGATTCATCTTAAGCAGTTTTGTGAGTAGGAATGGCCAAAAATGGCTTATGACCATGTGAGTTATCCAACAAGGCTCCTGGCTGTAAGAGTGGCTGCAGGTTGTTGAACTGAGTACTGACCCAGGGGATGAATACTAAAAATACATGTTTATAATTTAACTTTATGATATGCTATTCTATTGAGGTGGTGGACTCTGGAGAACAATGAAATTGTGTTCTCCACACATTCCAGTGTAATCATCACAGGCCAGGCTGCTAGCCTCTCAGATGTGCTTAAAAGTAATGGGAGAGGAATATTTTTTCAAGGCACTGAAATTTATATTTACATAGACGTCCTC
The DNA here is from genome assembly GCA_022829145.1 of Albula goreensis. NCBI lineage: Eukaryota > Metazoa > Chordata > Actinopteri > Albuliformes > Albulidae > Albula > Albula goreensis. The sequence goes on along the minus strand of CM040759.1, from coordinate 64,262 downwards.
TGAATATACAATAAATGTGACAGCAAACAAAGCATAAGGAATAAGTTTAATATCTCTATGTATCAAGCCAAACTGATCTCAAAATGGATAAAATATCTTCTGTTTGTAGCTTCCATGCTGTGTGTGTCATTAGGGTGGGATTACTCTTAAAAGCTTTTCCCAAAATTACAAACATGCACATTTTGAGTGGAAAGACTCGATTTCACAATTTATTTTGGAAATAAAAATATTAATATCTTTGTGGGTAAGGAACCTCTGCAGAATAATTTTGTAAATTCATTTGATAATTTGCTGTCAGAAATGAATTGACACGATTGGCAATCAAGCCTTTTGAATGAAAATCCACATTAACCCCCAGAGGGCAGCTCTGAGGTTCTCAGGCTGTGCAGCACTCAGGCTGAGGGTATAAAGCGGATCTCTTGTCTGGCCTGCGCAGACCTCGCTTAAAGGAATGTGAATTTCTAATTTGTGTTGGTAAGATATGTGGATATATCTGTCTGATATATCAAGCCCAGCAGGACAAATGAGCAGGGCTTGTCCTTCCGTCCGCCTGTACATTCAATCATTGAAAGGAAAGTCATCCTGCTGCTGGCGTTTCTGAAATAGTTCATCATCTGAGTCCATACTTCATGATTTTGTTTGCTCTTACTGGGGGGGGTTTGAGTTAGGGTTTGGGTTTGCTGTTACTGGGGGTTTGAGTTAGGGTTTGGGTTTGCTGTTACTGGGGGGTGAGTTAGGGTTAGGGTTTGCTGTTACTGGGGGGGTTTGAGTTAGGGTTTGGGTTTGCTGTTACTGGGGGGTTGAGTTAGGGTTTGGGTTTGCTGTTACTGGGGGGTTTGAGTTAGGGTTTGGGTTTGCTTGCTGTTACTGGGGGTTTGAGTTACTGGGGGTTACTGGGGGGTTTGAGTTAGGGTTTGGGTTTGCTGTTACTGGGGGTTTGAGTTAGGGTTTGGGTTTGCTGTTACTGGGGGGGGGTTTGAGTTAGGGTTTGGGTTTGCTGTTACTGGGGGGGTTTGAGTTAGGGTTTGCTGTTACTGGGGGTTTGAGTTAGGGTTTGGGTTTGCTGTTACTGGGGGTTGAGTTAGGGTTTGGGTTTGGGGGCTTTTGAGTTAGGGTTTGGGTTTGCTGTTACTGGGGGGGTTTGAGTTAGGGTTTGGGTTTGCTGTTACTGGGGGGTTTGAGTTAGGGTTTGGGTTTGCTGTTACTGGGGGGGGTTTGAGTTAGGGTTTGGGTTTGCTGTTACTGGGGGGGGTTTGAGTTAGGGTTTGGGTTTGCTGTTACTGGGGGGTTTGAGTTAGGGTTTGGGTTTGCTGTTACTGGGGGGTTTGAGTTAGGGTTTGCTGTTACTGGGGGGGTTTGAGTTAGGGTCACCCACAGTGGTCTGGTCTTTTCACTGCATTGGAATAGTCATGTAACCTTAGCCCTTCCATGTATGCTGTGATCTGTTTGATGTTGTCATGGGGAACATGGTGGTGTCATTGATGGTGTAGTACAGTGGGTGCTGAATAAAGACCTTAGAAAGTTCACAGTAGATAATGCAAAGTACCAATGAGTCAGCAGCCAGCCGTGCTGCAAAAAAACAGATACACTCACTGCCGATTTGCTGTGGCTGTGTCTTTGATGATTTGGGGATTTCCTTTGATCTCTGGTTGTAATGGACTAAAAGAGGTTTGGTTCAAGGGGGCTCACCAGCACTGCATGACATTCATGTATAACCACTGTACATCACATCCTGTAGTGTTGCATATTCCACTATTGCAAATTAATTACAGTCATTTTAACCTTGCACACCTCTTGATGAAAACCACGACACACACATAGAACTCTGGCTAGATACACACCGTATCATTGCAGGCTGTATGAGCCATCGTTACGCACACATCTGCAAAGGCAGGTAGTGATTGGTAGAGATAGAGCATCACTACTGGCATATAGAGGCTATAGTCCCTCGTTCTGGCCTCATTCTATTCTAAGGCACTTCCGGGGTTTGCGGTGGCTAGGGCCATGGGTGCTGTGAGGTCTCTGATTGGTGGCTAGGGCCATGGGTGCTGTGAGGTCTCTGATTGGTGGCTTGGGCCATGGGTGCTGTGAGGTCTCTGATTGGTGGCTTGGGCCATGGGTGCTGTGAGGTCTCTGATTGGTGGCTAGGGCCATGGGTGCTGTGAGGTCTCTGATTGGTGGCTAGGGTCATGGGTGCTGTGAGGTCTCTGATTGGTGGCTAGGGCCATGGGTGCTGTGAGGTCTCTGATTGGTGGCTAGGACCATGGGTGCTGTGAGGTCTCTGATTGGTGGCTTGGGCCATGGGTGCTGTGAGGTCTCTGATTGGTGGCTAGGGCCATGGGTGCTGTGAGGTCTCTGATTGGTGGCTAGGACCATGGGTGCTGTGAGGTCTCTGATTGGTGGCTAGGGTCATGGGTGCTGTGTGGTCTCTGATTAAATGCTCAGGTTGTGAGTAATGGTAGGAGTGAGAAGTGATGACAATGAGCTTCTCCCTTTGCTGAGAGAGTGGCACACAGGAGACACACACAGGCAGTTACTGTCCAAAGGCTTAAATGAATACATAAAGACAACACAAACATAACATCAAAGAGGAGACATCCAAACATTAAAAAACATTGGCGAATGTGTTACTGTAATGGAGTGTTCAGGTACATTTGCACTAGAACTTTTTTTCACTTCTACCGTTTGATTGATGAATCTTACAAATTATATTGGTGAAATAGGGAGTATTATTATGTATAGAAAAACACACTAACTACAAATTCTCTGAGACAATGATTTTGATTTTGATAGACAACAGCTGAAGACTCACCTCTTCAGGCTGCACCTCTCCCCTCCCTTTCTCTCTGTAATATCTCTACTCTTATTTGCTCTTGTTTTTAACTGCGATTTGTTTTTAACCTAGGCTGCTGTTTACTTTCTCTTTAGATAGTCAGTAGGGAGTCCAGATCTATTCAATCACCTTTGGCACTTGGGACTTTACCCCTCTCTAGGGTTGTCTTTGTACTTTTTGTACCATTCATATGCACTTTGCCTTGTAAGTTGCTCTGCATAAGAGCATCTAACAAATACCCTTAATGTAATGTAATGTAACAGGAGAAGTAGAGAGAAAGAAATGAGGGGGAGGTGAAAATGCAACTGTAAAACCCACAGGCTTCACATGCAACTAAGATTTTTCCATGGTGACAAAAATGTGGCTATGAAATCTGAGCGCGACTGTCACCTCCCACTCTTTCTCTCTTTCTGCCTCTCACCGATTTCTGCCACTGCTCCGATAAACCTGTAGTGAGGTGAACTTGAGTCAGCAAAAGAGGTTTAGAACACCCCCAACTTCCCTTCAGTCTGTGTGCATGGTGTGGGGGTGGAGGAACATCGTCAGCAGAAAAAGAAAAAATAAGAATGAAACAAAGAGCAGGGAGGTCATATTATGCATCTGCAGGAATGTACTGAACCTGTGTGCATATGGAATAAAATGTGTGTATGTCAGTTTCATCTATGTACTTTAGGTTGGAGCTTTAAAGCAAGATAACACAAAATGCTTCTACAGTCAAACAGTTTACAAAATGATGAGCAAAATACACCAAACATCAATTGAGAAATAGATAATTTATTACAAATTAAACATGGGAGTGGACAAAAATAAAAGGAACAGGACTTTTTAATAACTAATTGACAATTACAAAGGCAGCTACACAGGTGAGACATACTCACTCATATTCATACAGATGAATACCAATTATTAAAATCTGTCAGTCATAAATGAGGTCTGGCAATCAGAACTTTGATATTTAGTTTCCAAATCAACAGGGCCAGCTTACAGAGCCCAAAGAAGCCTAACAATCTGTAGACAAACCGCAGGTGCATCAGTCACTAAAATTGTTCAGTTATTTAATATGGTAAGGCAACAGTGTTACTACTCCTTATTAGTAATTTGATAGAAATATACTGTTTTGTGTTTCTGATATGGTGTTAATGCACATAGTAATTAAGAAGAGTAAAGTGTAGTTTTAAATATGGCCCTGTCAGCTGTTCTGATATTCCAGGGTCTGAAATAGCACAACCTCCTTTCATCTTTACATTAGACTCTGAGGTATGTGTGCGTGTGCGTGTGCGTGTGCGTGTGCGTGTGCATGTGTGCGTGCGTGCGCGTGCGCCCGTGTGTGTGTACGTTTTATGAGTTGATAAAGGACAATGGTAAGAATCATCAAAGCGGGTGTATTTTGGTCCTGCTTTAGGTTTAGAATAGGTGTGAATTCACCCTATTTATTAAAATTGGATTCAGGACTGAACACCAATATGCACAATAGATAGCCTCCATAGCTTGATAGAAATATTTAACTTGCTCTCAAATTTCCTTTTCCTCCTAACAATAACAGGGTTAGGGTTAGGGTAAACTACAGTCCTCCACATGTACAGGGTTAGGGCTAGGGTAAACTACAGTCTTCCACATGTATAGGGTTAGGGTTAGGGTAAACTACAGTCCTCCACGTGTATAGGGTTAGGGTAAACTACAGTCTTCCACGTGTATAGGGTAAGGGTAAACTACAGTCTTCCACATGTATAGGGTTAGGGCTAGGGTAAACTACAGTCTTCCACATGTACAGGGTTAGGGCTAGGGTAAACTACAGTCTTCCACATGTCTTAGGTTAGGGTAAACTACAGTCTTCCACATGTAAACTAGTCTTCCACATGGTTAGGGCTACAGTCTTCCACATGTACAGGGTTAGGGCTAGGGTAAACTACAGTCTTCCACATGTATAGGGTTAGGGCTAGGGTAAACTACAGTCTTCCACATGTATAGGGTTAGGGTTAGGGTAAACTACAGTCTTCCACATGTATAGGGTTAGGGTAAACTACAGTCTTCCACATGTATCGGGTTAGGGCTAGGGTAAACTACAGTCTTCCACATGTATAGGGTTAGGGTAAACTACAGTCTTCCACATGTATCGGGTTAGGGCTAGGGTAAACTACAGTCTTCCACATGTACAGGGTTAGGGTTAGGGTAAACTACAGTCTTCCACATGTATAGGGTTAGGGCGAGGGGAAAGTACAGTCTTCCACATGTACAGGGTTAGGGTTAGGGTAAACTACAGTCTTCCACATGTACAGGGTTAGGGTTAGGGTAAACTACAGTCTTCCACATGTATAGGGTTAGGGTTAGGGTAAACTACAGTCCTCCACGTGTATAGGGTTAGGGTAAACTACAGTCTTCCACGTGTATAGGGTAAGGGTAAACTACAGTCTTCCACATGTATAGGGTTAGGGCTAGGGTAAACTACAGTCTTCCACATGTACAGGGTTAGGGCTAGGGTAAACTACAGTCTTCCACATGTACAGGGTTAGGGCTAGGGTAAACTACAGTCTTCCACATGTATCGGGTTAGGGCTAGGGTAAACTACAGTCTTCCACATGTATCGGGTTAGGGCTAGGGTAAACTACAGTCTTCCACATGTATAGGGTTAGGGCGAGGGGAAAGTACAGTCTTCCACATGTATAGGGTTAGGGTTAGGGTAAACTACAGTCTTCCACATGTACAGGGTTAGGGTTAGGGTAAACTACAGTCTTCCACATGTATAGGGTTAGGGCGAGGGGAAAGTACAGTCTTCCACATGTATAGGGTTAGGGCGAGGGGAAAGTACAGTCTTTCACATGTATAGGGTTAGGGTTAGGGTAAACTACAGTCTTCCACATGTATAGGGTTAGGGCTAGGGTAAACTACAGTCTTCCACATGTATAGGGTTAGGGCTAGGGTAAACTACAGTCTTCCACATGTATAGGGTTAGGGCTAAGGTAAACTACAGTCTTCCACATGTATAGCCAGATACCACAGATGGGGTCTTTTTATGGTTAATTCCACAGTCTGCCTGAAGCTTGAAATTAAATGTAAATTAGCTGTAGTCATGGATTTAGAATAACATATGTTTATGCCTGATGTGTAGCAGTGGATATAGATGAGGTGGCTGGATGTAGTATAATGTATGTACATGTCTAGCGTGTAGCAGTAGATGTAGCTGAGTAGCATGGCTCAATGACTTGTTTGAGATACTCTCACTACAGCTCAGGCCAGCACATAAATAGGTCAGACATTACCACAACGCATACAAAATGATGAAATGATAACCATCTCTTCCTCTCTCGCTCTTGCACATACATATCACCACAATCTATCAAAACATACACAGTACAACTGGGCCTGGATTCATGTATTTCATGAATGTCCAGGGTAATTTGAAACGGATAAAGTTATCTCATCAAGAAAATTTGGGTTTACTCTGTTTTCAGGAACTTGGATTAGGATTTGAAATGTAAATCCAGCATTTAATTATCAGATACCCACACGCACCTGCTCTGTAATAAAGGGGAGATGAAGTAACCATGACTTGTATTGTGACCAAAAAACATAATAATGTTTCATGGCCTTCATGAACTTCCATGTACAACTAACAAAAACAATAGTTTTCCAATTGTTCAATTGTTTATAAATGCCTAATATGGCTTTCATTCACTTGAGTATAGCTAAATTAATTTGGGCCGATTCCAGAGCCCCTAATATATAGACTCTTAGAATTCTGACTTATTGAAATATTAGAAACTGTGTTATTTTGGTGACTTCTCAGGGCAACTGCCAACAAATGGTCCTGGTAGCAGTCAAAACAAATTCAACACACTATTACAAACTGGTGACTGCTTAATTGAAACTCTACATTTAACTAGATGATGTGGTCTACCCTCTCAAAACAATCCCAATGTAGAAAATAAGGAAAACTACGGTCTGAACTTTGGTGAAGGTGATTAGGAATTGCTGGCTGTGAAAATTCCCTCACAACAACATTGATAGTGTTCAAAAACATAATTATCTGAGAGTGCTAGCTAAAGTATCTTTTTGATCTCTGCAAACACTTGCCCCTAATTATAATGATAGATCCTCCATCAATAAAAAAATGGTGTGTTCATTTCTGCTGTTGAGAGTGTGTGAATTCATTGGGCAGCTTACAAATGCACATATCGTCTATCCAACAAACCTGGGTTTTTGGCAGGTTAAGACATTGTTACTCTAGCAACAAGTCTGGCTAAATTGTTAACTAAATTTGTGAAACAGAAAAATCCCGGGCTTCTTGTAAATTGTCAACACATTTTTTTGAACTCAGTTAACCACATGAATCAGAAAACTGATCAGTTTGGTTTATTTTATATGAATACTATTTCATGTGTTTTTGTGATAGAACATAAAAATACCTGTGATCATCAGCATGTCATATTTCAAATTGTTTTCAACAAAATCCAATACTCATATTAAAGCAATGAAAGCAAAAATCAAACAGATATGCAATAAAATAACTTTTAAGTACAGAAAGATCTGATATGAAATACATGGATAAACTGTGCCGTTGGAATGAACAGAGCACTTTGTTTCCAGTACAAAAGGAAAAACTTACCTGAGGCAGAGATGCTAAGGTACCTGTAAAGCTCACCTGAGGCAGAGATACTGTGGGTGATTTTACTCAGTGGTCAGCTTGAATGATATAAGAGCCAGCCTGTGCTCTTAGCTTCCGGTGAGCAGAATTCCCAGGCCAGCCTGTGCTCTTAGCTTCCGGTGAGCAGAATTCCCAGGCCAGCCTGTGCTCTTAGCTTCCGGTGAGCAGAATTCCCAGGCCAGCCTGTGCTCTTAGATCTGCGCTCTTAGCTCTCTGTTCTCATCAGCTTACCAATCTCAGAAAACCACTAATATGAGGGTGTGCATGCGCGAGTGTGTGCGCAAATGTATATGTTTGTGTTATTCATATCTGTATATCTGTTACTCCATAATGTCTGGGACAAAGACACATTTTTTGTGATTAGCCTCTGTACTCCACAGTGTTAGATTTGCAATTAAACAATTCACATGTTGTTAAAGTTCAGATGAAGTTAAAGTACAGAGAAATGAATTTAAACAAAAGATGACAATGCTTATCAGTGTAGGGATTATGGCCCTTTTTATCCATAGCCCCTCATTTCAGGCATCATAACATCTGGGACAAAAGTCTTCAGAGGTGTCTTTGATTCGTCATTCATGTTCAGTGGCTTCCTTAGTGCAGGTATAAGAGAGCTTTTCCCTGGAGCATCATTAAGAAGAAAAAGAGCACTGGTGAACTCAGTAAATGCAAAAGATCAGATCAGAAGCATTCTTGTGGATGTGACTATTGTCTGCAGATGTTTTTTTACAACCTGAACTACAGTGGCTGTAGTGCAAGATGCAAACCACATGGTTTCTGCAAAAACAGGATGGCCAGGTTACAGTTTGCTGAAGAGTCCCTAAATAGAGCCTGCAGAGTTGTGCAAAAAGGTCTTGAGGACAGATGAGAGCAAGATTCACTCTTCTATCGGGTGTGTTAGCAAGAGCAAGATTCACTCTTCTATCAGGTGTGTTAGCAAGAGCACAGAGTGGATGCCAAAAGAGCTGCCCAGGATCCAAAGCATGCCACTCCATCTGTGAAGCATGGTGGCGGGGTGTTATGGTTTGAGTATGTAATCCATCTGTGAAGCATGGTGGAGGGGTGTTATGGTTTGAGTATGTACTCCATCTGTGAAGCATGGTGGAGGGGTGTTATGGTTTGAGTATGTAATCCATCTGTGAAGCATGGTGGAGGGGAGTTATGGTTTGAGTATGTACTCCATCTGTGAAGCATGGTGGAGGGGTGTTATGGTTTGAGTATGTATGGCTATCACTGGTACTGGCTCACTTGTGTTCATGATGATTTAGCTGTGGATACCAGCGGCAGGTTGAATTCTTTAGAGTACAGAAACATCTTATCTGCTCAGGTTCAAGCGTATGAGTCTCCAGACTCATTGGTGGTGCATCATGCTGTGGTTATCTATGACTGCTCCATGACAATCAGTCACTTGCTACAGGAAATGGCAATTTAGTCTGTAAGTTTCAATGATGAATCCATCATAGACATTTTCAAAGCAGTAAACAATAAGGAGATGGATTATGCCATGTAGAACATGGACAGCCAGTTAGTTGCAGCTAAGGTAATGTTACTATTCATCCAAAACAATCACAGACTACAATATACCATAATGTTTGCACTTGTTTTCAGTGAACACTTCTGGAAAATGCTAGAGATTCACCTGAAACTTTGCAGAACCTTGTAAACTTTTAAGTTAAAAGTAAGCATTTTCCCCAGCAGAACACCATTTAATAAGCAGCATTTAGGTCGTGACTGGCCAGGTCTTATGTTATCACCACTGCGGACAAAATGTACCCTCTTGACAGTTATTGTATCTTTCTGAGCTAAAATCAACATTTTAATACAAACTATAACATGGTGGGATTATGACATCTACATTTTAACGACAGGAACACAAGGTTCACACACATTGACATGATACCATTTGTGTTTGTGACAATGGGAGAAGAAAAGTCATGTTTTAAACAGACAGCATACACCATATACATTTTATCAAGTCTATGTAATGCGTCTATGTAATGCAATAACATTCTGATTATGCCACCCTAGGTTCTGTTGACAATGTAGGGAGCTCTGTTACAAATTCAAACAGGCTATATCATTTCAGCTGAGCAGAGAGATGAGATTAGGACAGAAATCATTTAATGAATATTTATTACAACTTGGGTGAAAGGACACAGGCATTACTACAAAATCAAAAATACTAACAATTAAATGGATGCACATGACTGAGAAAGAAATGAGTATCCACAAGCAGAAATACTACATTTGACATATTTGGCTGCAGGAAAGTGAATGTTGATCATCTTGCAGACATCATGGACAAAAGAAGGAATTAAGAAGGAAAAATAAGGAGATGGAGAGGCTCAAGCTACAATATATAATAACTTCCCCATTTCAGATAAATCACACAAAATAATAATATAATCATATTTACACATGAAATAGTCTGTTCTGTATTTTTATTATACCTGAAAGTCAGTAGTCTCAGACATGTATGGGGTGATGTCAGTATGGAGAAGGCCAGGACTAATACCGCTGTTAACTATAAACATGCACAAGGTAAAGGAGCTCATGGCTGGAATTCAGCACTCACTTTTATTAAGGGCATATGCCATTCAATCAAAATCAAAATTACACTACAATATTTTGTTTAGAATTTTATGGTTTACTACAGAAAAACTAACACATCCTTTTGAATATATTCTTTTCACTGCAAAAAGAATGGAAAATGCCCTTAAAGAGACTAAATTAATCTGAAATTAATCTGGTACTGTCCCACATTTTCCAGTAAAGAGGCCCTCAGTCCCATGCCCACTTCTCTATTTGTTAAAAATGTGCAATTTTAAAAGATCCAAACACTTCTAAAGAAAATGTTGTATAAATAACTCTTTTCCCCACTTACACAAGAAAAAGACAATCATTCCGTCATGATTTTGGTTTATCTGGCTGGCCGTTCTTATATATCGTATATTTGTATTTTAATCTAACATCTGAAACACCATAAGGAGTGTAATATAAACGTGTGTCTATCCAGGTTATATCATGAACATTCCGAAAAAGTTGTCTGTGGTGTCATGGTGTCTGATCAAGGTGTGGTTCTCCACCTTTACAAAGACACAGTCACCACTGTGTAGGTGGTACACTCCTCCCAGGTAGCTGTTGAGCGTACCTGGCTCAGAAGGTTTGGGCCGCCGGCAGGAAAAACGTGTGGCTTTCATCAGCTCCAGGCTCCTGGAGTAGCGAGGCGTGCGTCTCTGCACCGTGTGCTTGAATAAGGAGCAGGAAGGCTCAGCAAATGACACTTTGGAGTAGATGAAGTAGAGCCCTGCTCTCTGAACCTGCAGCGTTCCTGCCTTGTACTCCAAGCCCCGGACAAAGGCATCTCCATTCATTCCCCAGTTCAGCTCTCCGTCCTCCTGCACTGGCATGCTAACCTCTGTTAGAGAGCACATGGTCAGTGTAATGCACTCTATCACCCTAACACTATAACTGTATCACACTAATATTATCACACCAACACTATCACTGTATCACCCTAATATTATCGCTTAACACTTTCTCTGATGAGCAATACCTTCTAACCCTAACCCTAACCCACCCAAATCTCATTATTTCTTACTGCTTCAACATTGGCAGCATACCCAAAATCTCGCAAGAAAGGAACACAAATTCTTCAACTGCTGACCTGATGTTAAATAAACCTACTGTTCAGCACAGACTGCAGCTAAACAACGCATGATTTAAAACAACATTCCTCAAAGTATAACGCATGATTTAAAACAACATTTCTCAAAGTATAAAAGCAACTACTTTTTGCAGACATTGACAAGGCAGAAAAAGTTTGCCTTCAACAGGAGTGTCTTGAAGCTTTAAGGTGTGCAGAAAAGGGAAGGAGCTTCACCTGTCAGGTGTGCAGAAAAGGGAAGGAGCCTCACCTGTCAGGTGTGCAGAAAAGGGAAGGAGCTTCACCTGTCAGGTGTGCAGAAAAGGGAAGGAGCTTCACCTGTCAGGTGTGCAGAAAAGGGAAGGAGCCTCACCTGTCAGGTGTGCAGAGGCTTGAAGAGGTTTGAGCGTTGTGCTGCTCATCTCTGTTGGGAGGACTTCATCTCCCCTCCCATCTACAGAACGTTTCCATGACAAAACAAACGTAATGAGTGTGACACACATTTCTACTCTTTCCCAAACATGACCCTAAACACACGGCTCTGTGCCATAACACAAACATGACCCTAAACACACAGCTCTGTGCCATAACACAAACATGACCCTAAACACACAGCTCTGTGCCATAACACAAACATGACCCTAAACACACAGCTCTGTGCCATAACACAAACATGACCCTAAACACACAGCTGTGTCTTATATTGTGTTAACAACATCATCAACGGACACGGACAGTAAAACTCATTTATTGTCACATATTATATCAGGGTTAGTTTGGGGATACCTTTGAAGTCCTTCAGTCCCATGCCAGAATCTCCCTGCAAGACAAAGCACAAGCTCAGTATCTGTGTTATTGTTACTGAGAACTAAACACGCAAATAGATAGATAGAACACACACACTCTCTCATCCTTACCCTCAAACATATATGAGGGTACATAAACACATGCAAACAGCCCTCCCCTCCAAAGTACACACACATTATCATAAATGCAATGTTAAAAATTAAATTCCTCACCTGTTCTCCAAGCAGCCTTGAAGATGTGCTTCCAAATGCATTCTGAAACAGATTTATGTTCATTAATAATTAATGTTTGCATATTAAAATAGATATTTATTAGATTTAATTTAAGTTAAATATCAATGTCATATACCCCTCAGTTTCATTTACATCCTGAACTACTGTATAGGATATATACATATATTTAAACCATGCTAATCTAATCATAAATGTGTTGGAACTGGTGCCTTTAACTCACAAGTATGTATAAAGTGATTTACTGGCCATTGAACTAAAAATGAAACAAAATGTTACCGTCCTTGTTGAGATCAATGATACATGGTGCTGACTGTCTGCACGCTGCAACTATTCAGAAATCTTAATTACAGTGATATAAGCCAGAAGTAACAGAGTATAAATTTATTGTACTCTCTATGTCACATGAAAGTTGGGCTTTCATTGGGTATGGCCGTATAATGGACCTTTCAGAAAGAATGTGACTTTCTGGCACTAGTCATAAACTTGAGGGAGCTGAAGGAAACTGTAGCAGTCTCTACTGTGAATACTTTTCATTCATTTCCAGATGAAGGCCTAGATTCAATCAAACACCCAGAAGAGCATAAAATAAAAGTCTAATCTAACAAGCAACATTTATTTTAAAACTATATATTTATTTATTTACTCATTTATTTATTGATTTGTTTTACCCACAATGTATCATTTGTAAAGCAGCTTTCATAATCTAAGTGGACTCTAACCAAAGTCAACAGGAAGCCAGATGCCAGCATTTAAAACACTTCAGGAGCTTAAGGCGTTAGCGCCTTAAAATTTACCACCTGAAATAATAAATGGGAAAATAAGAACATGATAAGAAAATAAGAACTTGTGATGATGAATAGGTGTATGATATTGAAGCCAGGGCATAATGTAATATAACAAAGATGCTGATCCTCTATGCATGACATACTGAAGCTGAACTGGGTGAGAGCAGAGTGCTACAGCCATGAGGAGGCCTGATAACTTCAGCTAGTGCCTGTAGAATGCCATTGTAAAACTGGATTCTACAAAGACCAGTACTCATGCACTCTCATTAAAGGAATATGCAAGTAAATTCAAAATAGATGGGTCTACACTCAAAATATTCCAAAAGACATGTTTACTTGCTTATAAAATATAAAATATGTCAAATTAAATTGTACTGTTTGTTTTGAATGAACTATTTATGCTACACACTGTCATGTACTAACTGTAAACACAGTTTCCAAAAACTGTCTGAGACTTTCTGCTCACATTACTCGCACAGATGCCACACAGTCATTTAGAAACTTCCTGCACAGCAGCAGATGCGCGGACATCATCCTGAGGTGATGGTGATGATGATGGCAGTGGTGATGTGACTATTCTTGATGAAGGTGTGAGTCTCTGACTAGGTTGGTCCATGATGCATTTCATCCCGTCTGGCTAGGCATAGGCAGGAATCTAGCCGGCCTCTTACGCTCTGTTCCTCCCAGGAAACTATTTCACAATCAGGCTGTGTGAAGCAATGCCTTTTACCAAAGCAATAGCACAGCCTAATATCCCTGTTACTCTGACGGGAAACAGACTGTGCAATTCACAAAGAGCACAACAGCTCTCCCTTTTCAGATGCCTGTTTAGTCAGACATCAAACTGTAAGTCAATGGGAAACAGACTGCAGGGCAGAAAGCATGAGAGCAGCCAGTAGTAGGGTATTCTGGTACTCACCTTGTCTGGGCTGTAGAGACGGTAGATGAAACAGGCTTCCACAGCGACTCCACACAGTGCCAGAGTCACCAGCAGATACAGCACGCGGTGTGAGACCGGGCTGTGCCTTGGCTGAGGACTGGTGGCTGGTGGGGGCACCCCTGCTTGTGCATCCACCACGAACACTTGAGGAAAGGCCACACCGGCCTCTGCCATGGCTCTGTGCCAATCCTCACACCACTGGAGCTAAGTTAAAACCCCACAGTGTCCAGCCAAGTTAAAACCCCACAGTGTCCAGCCAAGTTAAAACCCCACAGTGTCCAGCCAAACTCGGTCCCCACAGTGTCCAGCCAAGTTAAAACCCCACAGTGTCCTGCCAAATTTAGTCCCCACAGTGTCCAGGCAAGTTAAAACCCCACAGTGTCCAGGCAAGTTAAAACCCCACAGTGTCCTGCCAAATTCAGTCCCCACAGTGTCCAGGCAAGTTAAAACCCCACAGTGTCCTGCCAAATTCGGTCCCCACAGTGTCCAGCCAAGTTAAAACCCCACAGTGTCCTGCCAAACTTGGTCCCCACAGTGTCCTGCCAAACTTGGTCTCCACAGTGTCCAGAGAACAGAACTGAAGCACCAAGCCTCGGAGCACATCCGCAGTAAAACCCTGCAGGTCCACTGACTCACCTGTCCACACAGGTTTGTGAACTCAAGCCAGTGGCTCAGCTAATGGCATTACCATGTTCCAGCACACAGGTACAGAAAAGAATTAAAACGCTGCACACTCCATGGAGGAAATAAAGTTTACCACAGAGGTCTTGTTCTGTCGCTGCAGCTTTGCGTATGTTTGGTCTTACGCATGTGTATATGTGCCTCTCACATCCTGAGACTGACTGGAAATGGAGAAGAGAAAAGGGCGTGTGTGAGTGTGTGTATCTTTGCGCATGTGCAAGTATATGTGTTTATTTGTATGTGTGCTTGTGTGTATGTACAAATGTGTGTACGAGTGTGCATGTGTGTACGCATGTATGCACATATATTATGTATGTGTATGTGTTTATGTATGTATGCATATGTCTATGTTTTTTTGAGTGTATTTGTGTATGCCTATATATGTACGCATGTTTGTGTGTATATTTATATATGTACGCATGTTTGTGTGTATATTTAAATGTGTATGCATGTTTGTGTGTGTGTGTCCATATGTCTTGTATATGTATTCATTTTTGTATCTGTATGTGAGTATGTGTGTATGTGTATGTGTGTATGCCTGTGTGTGTGTGTGTGTGTGTGTGTGTGTGTGTGTGTGTGTGTGTGTGTGTGTGTGTGTGTGTGTGTGTGTGTGGATGCAGGGTTAATGTAAACCGCTCCACCCTCACACTGCATTGTGGTTATCTTTCTGCTGCTGTCACTTCCTCTCTCTCCGTTTGTTGGTCTGTTTGCTTTCTGCTTCTTTCATCCTTAGAGACTTACAAAATGTATGAAAATTTGAGTGAAAAGAAAAACAAATTATCCATGATGCAAAGTGTAATCACAAGCAGTTTCCAATAAATGAAAAGGAAAAGTAGTGGGGCATCATGGTTCATCCAGCAGTGCAAATTTCCAAATGACAGATAAGCTTTTATCAAGACACTGAACATACTGACGATACTGAATGAGAACCATTTGCTGCATTACACTTGGGTCTGGCGCCTGCCTGAGGTTCAGCTGGGGTGGGGTAGCTCTTCCTGGGGGCATGGGGCTCCAACTGGCCAGGGTTAAAATAGTTAAGCAAAAATAGAACAGTGTTTCTTCTGGGTGGTAGTCTTGCCCCCATGTGGCTGGTTGCACAAGAGAGCCAAAAGTCACAGAAATAATAGCCTGTTTCAAGAGACGTTGTGTTTGTTTTGTACCCCCAAATGCTTCCAGAAAAACTGGCTGAAACCATGCTGTCACATCCCCTTCCCTCTGCTGCGCCCCCAAGTCCAAAACAAGGCAAGACCACACCCATAGAATTTGCCTGTAGGTCAGGATTAGCCCTGTGACTTTTCCATCCCTGCTGTCCCAGGATTGCAAAACTAATTAGGACAGGTTTCAAGTTCAGTGTATGTGTAATAGTGTTAAAAATAGTTGATCCACATGTTTAATACTGTGTTCATCGTATTGGCAGATTGCATCCCTGAAAGTTCAAGCTTACTGTATATAGAAATCACAGGGGTGATCATTATTAAAGATGAGTGATAGTAAACTTTTTATATTTCCTTTCAGTAATCATACACCTGACCACATATTCTGCCCTCGACTGTGCTAGTGTTGTTGTGTGCATGTGTGAAACTGGAGGCTTGAGCTGCTGTGTATTCTGACCCAAGGCATGCTGTGTTTTCTGACCCAAGGCATCACTATGACCAGCAGACCAGCGCAGAATATCCTAGAACTGGGAACAGCAGCCGGCCATGCCTCTCTACCCCCCTCTTTTCAGCTATGGCTAAGATGGGGTGGGGTGAGATGTTTTTAGAGGTGTTTTAGTCTCTATGGTCCACAGCATTATAATGGTGTTTATGTGTGTGTGTCTGGATTAGGGTTAGGGTTAGGGTTAGGGTTAGAGGGACGGTTGGGTGTTTTTAGATGTGTTTTAGTCTCTATGGTCCACAGCATTATAATGGTGTGTATGTTTGTGTGTCTGGGTTAGGGTTAGGGTTAGGGTTAGAGGGAGGGTTAGGTGTTTTTAGAGGTGTTTTAGTCTCTAAAGTCCACAGCAAATTATAATGGTGTGTATGTTTTTTAGAGGTGTTTTAGTCTCTAAGGTCCACCGTATTCTAATGGTGTGTGTGTGTCTGGTTCACAGTTAAGGGACCCACCCATCTCAGATGACCAGGAGGGTTAGGTGTTTTTGAGTATCCAAGTGTTTTGAGTCTGCCCCCCCTTCCTGCCAAGTCCACACTGATCAATCAAATGGTGTTTATGTCACGTGTCACTGTCACTGATCATGCCCAGAGGAGCAGTTGTCACTGACACTCACTGATTAGAGCAGCAGTAATATGTTTTCACACCCAGAGCAGGTGTTTTACTGACACTCTCTAAGGTCACACACTCATTCTAGCATGGTGTGTGTGTGACTGGTTCAATGTCACTGACACTAAGGGACCCACCCATCTCAGATAATGTCACTGACACTCACTGGCCCTCTGAGCAGCAGTAATGCAGGAGGAGCAGTAATGTCACTCACTCACTGATCACGCCCAGAGCAGCAGTAATGTCACTGACACTCACTGATCACACCCAGAGCAGCAGTAATGTCACTGACACTCACTGATCACGCCCAGAGCAGCAGTAATGTCACTGACACTCACTGATCACGCCCAGAGCAGCAGTAATGTCACTGACACTCACTGATCACGCCCAGAGCAGCAGTAATGTCACTGACACTCACTGATCACACCCAGAGCAGCAGTAATGTCACTGACACTCACTGATCACGCAGTAATAATGTCACTGACACTCACTGATCACACACCAGAGCAGCAGTAATGTCACTGACACTCACTGATCACTGATCACTCACTGATCCCAGAGCAGCAGTAATGTCACTGACACTCACTGATCACGCCCAGAGCCCAGAGCAGCAGCAGTAATGTCACTGACACTCACTGATCACGCCCAGAGCAGCAGTAATATCACTGACACTCACTGATCACACCCAGAGCAGCAGTAATGTCACTGACACTCACTGATCACACCCAGAGCAGCAGTAATGTCACTAATGTCACTCACTGATCACGCCCAGAGCAGCAGTAATGTCACTGACACTCACTGATCATGCCCAGAGCAGCAGTAATGTCACTGACATTCACTGATCACACCCAGAGCAGCAGTAATGTCACTGACACTCACTGATCACGCCCAGAGCAGCAGTGTACATGTACGCCCCGAGCATACATGTATTTAATAGTGTTATGACACTTGTGTGTATGTCATAGCACTATTAAATACATGTATCTTACCACTGTCTTGAAAACTGTTGGCATTTTTATGACTTTTGATGCTGTTTCTGATGCATACTTAAATGTCTAAAAGTATTATAAAGTGAGCGCTCTCACACCTGAGTCCCCTGGATGATTGAAGCTCAGATCCAACTCTCTCAGGTGTGAGGGGTTTGAACACAGAGTTAAGCCAAAGAATGACTGCAGAGAGAGGCAGCAGGTTTGGGGAGTGTGGGCACATTGCATCACTCCTCACCCCAGCCTCTGCAGTTTACACTGTGGGTCCTTCACTCCAGCAGAGAGCACTCTTACCCTGAATCCTGCAGCTCATTGTCTCTGAGCTCCAGATCTCTCAGCTTTGAGTGGGGAGAACGCAGGACAGAGCCCAGGTCATCACAGTAGCTGTCTGTGAGATTACACTCTCTAAGCCTGTAAAGAGAACTCAAATACCCATACATACATTGACATGTTATGTACACTTACCCAGAAGGGACACACAGTTCTTTGACTTAATCGTATGGAAAAAACTGCCATTCAAAATGTCAACCTCATTTAGTGATGTAACTGTAGAAAAATAAGAAGGTTGTTTCTGTCAAACCAGGAGATGCTTTCCTCACTGCTTAGCTGGTGAGAACATCACATACCATGTGAGTGAAGTTGTATGGTTTGAGTCTACAACAATGCAGTCAGACTATTCTCATCTTAATTTATCAGATTTTCTGTTGACTACAGTGCATATTTTGACTTAACATATCTAACGGCGTCTCATAAAATGTAATATTATTTTGGAAGAATGACCTTTTATTGTTTTGAGTGTTTGTTTTACATGTTTGTACAGATAGAGACATGATCATCTTTTCAACCATGCTATGCACATATGAGCTATGTGTAACACTGAAAATGCAAACAGCATGTACCAGCTGTGAGTACAGACATTCATAGCTGTGTTTTACATTGGGCACATCAGTATGGTTGGTTCTCAGTGTAGTTCATACATAGGCAGAGATAATATGGAGGAAGAGAAGAGATAATATGATTTTGACTGCAAATTTTATCATAAAATTTACTGAGTTTTGATTGGATGGTTAAAGGCATTGTGGTACAATTAAGAGTTTTGAGAAACTGGGGTAGAGTTTCAGAAAATGAGTACACTTAAAAAAAACAAACATTGTAAAAGACCCTGTGTACCTCACCTCAAAGTGAGCAGCTTTGACTCTTTCCACTCTTTCCAGTCCAGTGCAGAGCAGCTCCACTGTGAGCAGCTTTGACTCTTTCCATTCTTTCCAGTCCAGTGCAGAGCAGCTCCACTGTGAGCAGCTTTGACTCTTTCCATTCTTTCCAGTCCAGTGCAGAGCAGCTCCACTGTGAGCAGCTTTGACTCTTTCCACTCTTTCCAGTCCAGTGCAGAGCAACTCCACTGTGAGCAGCTTTGACTCTTTCCACTCTTTCCAGTCCAGTGCAGAGCAGCTCCACTGTGAGCAGCTTTGACTCTTTCCATTCTTTCCAGTCCAGTGCAGAGCAGCTCCACTGAGCAGCTTTGACTCTTTCCATTCTTTCCAGTCCAGTGCAGAGCAGCTCCACTGTGAGCAGCTTTGACTCTTTCCAGTCAGTGCACTCCACTGTGAGCAGCTTTGACTCTTTCCACTCTTTCCAGTCCAGTGCAGAGCAGCTCCACTGTGAGCAGCTTTGACTCTTTCCACTCTTTCCAGTCCAGTGCAGAGAAGCTCCACTGTGAGCAGCTTTGACTCTTTCCACTCTTTCCAGTCCAGTGCAGAGCAGCTCCACTGTGAGCAGCTTTGACTCTTTCCACTCTTTCCAGTCCAGTGCAGAGAAGCTCCACTGTGAGCAGCTTTGACTCTTTCTACTCTTTCCAGTCCAGTGCAGAGCAGCTCCACTGCTGATTCTCCCAGGCTGCTGAGGCTAATATCCAGCTCTCTCAGGGGAGAGGAGGCGGACTCAGGAGCTGAGATCACATTCGCATGGGATGTCCCAGTGAAGTAACAGCATCTCAGTCTGTCCAGGAGAGACTGGCAAGCTTAGGAATACCCACAACTAACAGCAGAATGCTTGAAATCTCTTCTCTTTACTCTGTATGTATTCATGCCCTCTTCATCTGTGAAAGACCTTAGGGGAACAGACCTGTCCTCCTCTCTCTTCTTTTGTTACTTGGAGGGGCATACACCTCACCTTACCCTGAACACCCCAAATAACCAAACCCTAAAGAACCAGGGGCCTCCTTTATAAAATGTTCCTGTGATTAAATTTTGTTTGTGTACTGTGTATAGGTAGAGATCCATGTCAAATGTGTCATTTAGAAACCATGAACTCGATGTGGGAAAGTATGTTTCTGTGCTCCAACTCCTGAACTGACAGACAAACAGTAATAGGTAATCAATAATTTGTAAAAATTTAAGTTTTCTCAATGTTGGTAAAGCATGATTAATCAAAATACAACTGAAAGGTGAATAGGAATGGCATGCTTTCTAAAACGCAGGAATACTGAGATTTTATAAACGCAGTCAGTAAGACTTCATATAATGGCCAGGCTACGCCTCTGTTGGAGAGATGTGCTCCAGTGTGCATCAGAAGCGTATTGCTGACAAAAAGTAGCTGGCTGGTGCCTAAAATTAATTTGCATGTACAAACCACACATAAACCACTTTTTGGGCACATTTTCATTGGCAAGTACATGATGAATTCTTGCAAACTTTGTGCATATCAATCATAATATTATGACCCTAACCGTAACCCTTTATGCATATGAATTATATTAAATGTTTCAACGTGTTTTGAGTTTTATTTTTCTATTTCAGTTTTAGTACTACTAAATCATTTAATGGAGGAGTCTAATCAATTTAGTGGAGGGGAGGGGAGAGAAGGTGGAGGAGAGGGGGGAGGTGGAGGAGAGGGGAGAGAAGGTGGAGGAGAGGGGCAGGTGGAGGAGAGGGGAGAGAAGGTGGAGGAGAGGGGCAGGTGGAGGAGAGGGGAGAGAAGGTGGAGGAGAGGGGCAGGTGGAGGAGAGGGGAGAGAAGGTGGAGGAGAGGGGCAGGTGGAGGAGAGAGGGGAGAAGGTGGAGGAGAGGGGCAGGTGGAGGAGAGGGGGCAGGTGGAGGAGAGGGGAGAGAAGGTGGAAGAGAGGGGCAGGTGGAGGAGAGGGGAGAGAAGGTGGAGAGAGGGGCAGGTGGAGGAGAGGGGAGAGAAGGTGGAGGAGAGGGGCAGGTGGAGGAGAGGGGAGAGAAGGTGGAAGAGAGGGGCAGGTGGAGAAGAAAACAAGCACACCAGAAACCAGGAACAAATGCCAACATCCACTTTATTCCACTACAGAAATTCTTACAATTTCAGCAGTTCCTGTTTGTTGTAAGCTTTGCAAATACCTTCCCCTGTTTCTGCTCTTGTTACATCAACTGCTGAAGAGGCACTTACAAAGTAGTTTCAAAGATTGAAGAAAGTAAAGATAAAAATCCTAAGTACACACTTACAGATGAGGGAAAAGTTTGTGTTTAGGAATGCCTGTATATGTGCATGTTTGAGTGTTAGAAATGTATGCTTATTAATATTTATTTGTGTTTATTGTTATATGTATGTGAGACTTTTTGTGTGCATGTGAATGAGTGTGACTGTGTGAATGTTTGTTTGTTTGTGTTTGTGTGTCTTTGTGTGATTGGGTTAGTGTGTGTGTGTGTGTGTGTGTGTCTGTTCCCTCATTGTTTTCAGGGTAGGACCCAGCCTCAGCCCTGGGACCATGTAGGGCTATAGTTTCAGGAGGGTAAGTGCAGGCAGGGCTGTAGTTTCAGGAGGGTAAGTGCAGGCAGGGCTGTAGTTTCAGGAGGGTAAGTGCAGGCAGGGCTGTAGTTTCAGGAGGGTAAGTGCAGGCAGGGCTGTAGTTTCAGGAGGGTAAGTGCAGGCAGGCCTGTAGTTTCAGGAGGGTAAGTGCAGGCAGGCCTGTAGTTTCAGGAGGCAAGGCATTTGTCCACACATGCAATGTTAAAGACTTCAGTGGGACTCCACTGCCTGCCAATTTAGCAAATCCCACCCGTCACCTGTGGTCTGATTCAATAGGTTGATCTAATAGGCTGGTTTGCCCTGAATCAAACAGGATATACATGTAGGAAATGGTTTGTGGCCATAGAGGGAAAGTGAGGGGGCTGGAGCAGGACTGAGCTTGGGTGCTGCTGGTTATGTGGCGGAGTCACACAGAAGATAAAGAAACACTTTTATGAAACTGTTTACAAAGAACATGTGCCCTCAGCTGTGAATGAAAAGTGCAGCATGTTTCAGGCATGTCAGTGCAGCCTTATATTAGTGCATAATTGGGCTGAAACTGAAAACAAGGTTTGCTTTACTTTCCCTGCATAGTGTTTGCAAAAATACATATATACAAATTATAACATTTTGACTTTTATAAAACAGAGCTTTCTTGGTTATTTTTATGAATGATGATAGTATCTCTGCCTGGGGTCCGGAACAGAACAGGAAGGGGAATCTCACACCCCTCTCTGCACAAAGGACAGATGTCAGCTCCACTGGCCCAGTTATTAAATTCACTGTTTCCTCAAATCATTTTTCTTGTACTTTTAACCTAAACTGACTGCTAATCACAGAAAGGAAGAGGGTCAATGCAGGGGATTGTAATGACAGTAACCAATTGGAAATCACAGAAAACCACCCCATGAAAAACACACCACTTTTCCTTTCCTACCTCTCTCTCCTTCTTCAGTCCATTATATTCTCCTTGCATACTTAGCTTTAATGTACAATTTTGGAAATGTTTGTAAAACAAGATACATAAAAATGCAAATTTTGCTCAAAGAAGGGCAAAAATAAAAACCATTCCCACAGACATACAAACATAAACATTGGAAAAATAATAATGAAATAATAGTAGCGTATTTTCAGGTTTAATCAGGAATCATAAAATCATTAAACATAATCTCCCCATCATTATACACAAAACTGGTGGCTGTGTTTCTCCTTAAATTTAAACAAAGGGGTGAAGGGTCAAAGGTCAGGCAGGGAGTAAGAGCCTTTCAGGCAGAACACACAAACAAATGTGCATGCATGTGGAGTGCATATGTGCACACGTGTGCATACATTTGTGTGTGTGCATGTGTGTGCGTGTGCGAGCGTGCATACGTATGCAGGTGTACAAGGTTTGTCTATTAAATAATGAAACTAATGCTGTAAGTAATTTTTAATGAAGAAAAAAGGATTCAATAGCTGTTTTGCTCAATTTCACCAAAAATTTTAAATTGCTGCATTGCTCGGATTTTGAACTGACCATTTTTACAACATAACAGTAAACTGAAGACGCGAGCAGCTTGAAACTTTCAGGGGTTGTTTATGCTTGTCCATTGGTCAATGTATACAACATGGTTCGACTTGGATAAGCCCAGTCTCATTATTCAATAGCCACACCTCGTATGTTAGAGTGTGTGTGCGTGCGTGTGCGTGTGTGTGTATGCCGGTGTATGTTAGAGTGTGTGATTGTGTGTATGCAGGTGTATGTTAGAGTGTGTGTGCATCTGCGTGTATGCAGGTGTATGTTAGAGTGTGTGTGCATGTGCGTGTGTGTGTATGCAGGTGTATGTTAGAGTGTGTGTGTGTGTGCATGTGCGTGTATGCAGGTGTATGTTAGAGTGTGTGTGCATGTGCGTGTGTGTGTATGCAGGTGTATGTTAGAGTGTGTGTGTGTGTGCATGTGCGTGTATGCAGGTGTATGTTAGAGTGTGTGTGCGTGCGTGTGTGTGTATGCCGGTGTATGTTAGAGTGTGTGTGCATGTGCGTGTGTGTGTATGCAGGTGTATGTTAGAGTGTGTGTGTGTGTGTGATTGTGTGTATGCATGCATGCAGGTGTATGTTAGAGTGTGTGTGCATGTGTATGCCGGTGTATGTTAGAGTGTGTGTGCATGTGCGTGTGTGTGTATGCAGGTGTATGTTAGAGTGTGTGTGTGTGTGTGATTGTGTATGTGTATGTGCATGCGTGCATGCAGGTGTATGTTACTGTGCGTGTGTATATGCAGGTGTATGTAAGAGTGTGTGTGTGTGCGTGCATGTATGCAGGTGTATGTTGGAGTGTGTGTATGTGGGTGCGTGTGTGCGTGCGTGTATGCAGGTGTATGTTAGATTGTGTGTGCGAGTGTGCGTGCGCGTGTGTGTACTCTTGGGTCCTGCCCCTACAATGGAAATCCCTCCCATTACTGGGGTCTATAGCCTAGTCCAGCAGAGAGGGCTCTGCTGGCCGGATGATGGTGGGACGGTTTGGGGCTGCTGGTGGTCTTCTGCTGCAGGGGACGGAGAGGGAGTGAGAGAGAGAGAGGTGGACTAATAGATGGAATTCAGTTTAAAATAAATGACCTGATATATGTAAGCACTAGGTAGCAGGAACATGGTGCAATACAAGATTGATGGTTGTCAAGTACAGAAGGGTCTTACCTGGGCACACCTGGTGGCAGGGCAGGAGGCACACGTGCAGGGCGGGAGGGGACCTGAGGTGGGTCCGGTGCCGTGCTGGCAGTTGGCCCTGGGCGGGAGGGGATGGGTGGAGCTGCAAATGCTGAGCTGGGATTGGGCGGGGGGCCTGGCGTTGGGCCCCTCACTGATGGGGGGCGACTGGGGGGTGCAGCCACAGGGAGTGGCCTGTGCTGGGGAGTGGGACTGCAAAGAGAGAGAATTTTTTTTGCATTTTAACCCCCTTTCATCCCACCTTAACTGTTAAGCCTCCAGCAGCAACCCTCACCCACCACCTCGAGGTGCGGTTATGGACTTTCCACCGAGTCCTGAGAGGATCTTCCCACACATCTCTAGATGCATCAGTGATTACATACTAAGATGCCTTAACTTACCCTCACGCTAAGCCTAACCCTCACGCTAACCCTAACACTAACCCTCAAGCTAACTCTTACCTTCACCCTAACTTACCCTCATGCTAACCCTAACCCTCACACTAACCCTAACCCTCACCCTAACTTACCCTCACGCTAAGCCTTAACCCTAACCCTCACCCTCAAGCTAACGCTTACCTTCACCCTCACGCTAACCCTCATGCTAACCCTAACCCTCACCCTCACGCTAACTCTCATGCTAACCCTAACCCTCACACTAACCCTAACCCTCACCCTAACTTACCCTCATGCTAACCCTAACCCTCACACTAACCCTAACCCTCACCCTAACTTACCCTCACGCTAAGCCTTAACCCTAACCCTCACCCTCAAGCTAACACTTACCTTCACCCTCACGCTAACCCCCATGCTAACCCTAACCCTCACCCTAACTTACCCTCATGCTAACCCTAACCCTCACACTAACCCTAACCCTCACCCTAACTTACCCTCATGCTAACCCTAACCCTAACCCTCACACTAACCCTAACCCTAACTTACCCTCACGCTAAGCCTAACCCTAACGCTAACCCTAACACTAACCCTCAAGCTAACCCTAGCCCTCACCCTCACACTAACCCTCACCCTAACCTACCCTCATGCTAAGCCTAACGCTAACCCTAACACTAACCCTCAAGCTAACGCTTACCTTCACCCTCACGCTAACCCTCATGCTAACCCTTACCCTCACGCTAACCCTCACCCTAACTTACCTTCACGCTAACCCTCACCCTAACTTACCCTCACGCTAACCCTCACCCTAACTTACCCTCACGCTAACCCTCACCCTAACTTACCCTCACGCTAAGCCTAACCCTAACGCTAACCCTCACCCTAACTTACCCTCACGCTAACCCTCACCCTAACTTACCCTCACGCTAACCCTCACCCTAACTTACCCTCATGCAAAGCCTAACCCTAACCCTCACGCTAACCCTCATGCTAACCCTAACCCTCACCCTCACACTAACCTTCACCCTAACTTACCCTCACGCTAACCCTCACCCTAACTTACCCTTAAGCTAAGCCTAACCCTAACACTAACCCTCAAGCTAACTCTTACCCTCACCCTCACGCTAACCCTCATGCTAACCCTAACCCTCACACTAACCCTAACCCTCACCCTAACTTACCCTCACGCTAACCCTCAAGCTAACCCTAACCCTCACGCTAACCCTCACCCTAACTTACCCTCACGCTAACCCTCACCCTAACTTACCCTCATGCTAAGCCTAACCCTAACCCTCACGCTAACCCTCATGCTAACCCTAACCCTCACCCTAACTTACCCTCACGCTAACCCTCACACTAACCCTAACCCTCACCCTAACTTACCCTCACGCTAACCCTCAAGCTAACCCTAACCCTAACTTACCCTCACGCTAACTTACCCTCATGCTAAGCCTAACCCTAACCCTCATGCTAACCCTAACCCTCACACTAACCTTCACCCTAACTTACCCTCACGCTAACCCTCACCCTAACGCTAACCCTAACACTAACCCTCAAGCTAACTCTTACCCTCACCCTCACGCTAACCCTCATGCTAACCCTAACCCTAACCCTCACACTAACCCTAACCCTCACCCTAACTTACCCTCACGCTAACCCTCAAGCTAACACTAGCCCTGGCCAACCAGGAGATGCTGCCGGAGTGATACGACTAAATATTGTTACTGGCCTAACAAATCTCTTTCCGTGTGGACCTCTGGCCAGAGCCAGAAGTGGCGAGGCCAGTAACTGAACACACAGTCACAGGGCTCACTCCCACTTCCCAAATGTGCATCTTACTGCATGAGCCACACAGGATTTAGATTAGCAGCTTGGCCACGCCTGACAGAAAGCCAGCACAGCCTGAAAACATACACCAACCTCAGACTAAAAGACTGCAAGATGACATACAGAATGCTCACATTGAAGAAAATAGTGAAAGGTTCACAGCTATTCATCTTTTAAAATATGGCAACATCAATTTAAGGATTATATTTATATATAAAGAAAATAAGGGAGACAAATAGGAAGAGAGAAGAAAACAACAGTGAGGCCTGACTGAGCAGAGACCACCAGAGTCACATGACAGAGTCACATGGCTGATGTCTGACCTAGGGTCTTTTTGTATCCAGTCATTGTCAACAGGTGGTGGCAGGGGGGCAGAGACGGTGGTGGTGCTGATGTCACCGATGATGAGCAGAGCCTCTTTCAGTGCATGGTACATGCGCAGAACCTCATCCCGTCTCTGAGCCTGCTCCACCGACTCCTCCATGAGAGAGCCCTGATCCCCCGCTGAGTACAGGAATGCCAGCAGCTCAGAGTGGATAAAGTCCTTAGCCTGGGGACAGAGAGAGGGAGAGAGAAAGAAGGAAAGGAAAGGAATATTTCCATTACAGTAAGGTTGACAGGCATGCTTATTTAATGCCTTGTTAAAGAATAGCCCAATTTTTTATTTTTTGTCCTTTTGGATGAACAAGCACAGAAACCCATAACACAATCAAGCATGAAGAACTCCCCAAGGCAAGAGCAATCAATCACTAAGCCAAGAGCAATCAAGCAGGCAGTGTAGATGGAGAGGAATAGGATAGATAAGCAGTGTGAGGTTGTGAAGTGCATGCTGGGTAGTGTAGTCTGAGACTCACACTGTTAATCATTAGGTGCATGATGGTTTTGGGCATGAGGTCACGAATAGACTTGTTCACGATGCCGATGTAAGAGTCAACCAGATTCCGAATGGTCTCCACCTGCCGCTCCAGCTGGGGGTCCATGGAAAAGGTGTCTGCTGGTCCAACCTCCTCACTCTCCACCTGGGAACAGTCCCATCACACTACATTCAAATTAAATTGTTCTGGTTGCTGTAGTGGCTAAGTGTAAGGACATCCTTTTAAGGGTCCATCCACCTGGATTGTAGTTTTTTGTCTATATTCATACACTGTAGTTTTAGGGGGTACACACTCACTGTAGTTTTTGGAATTAACTCACACATTGTATATTTTGGGGGTACACACACTCGGGTTTTGGGATACACTCACACACTGTGATTTTTTTGGTCACACTCACCTGGTCTTTTTCGGGGTACACTCCAGCTCTCAGGAATGAGGCTTTCCAGCTGTCCACGTCCTCCTGTGAGTCACAGGCTAACTCCACCTGCCGCAAGTCCTTATACACATTCCTGCAAAACACACACACACCACGCACACTACCTAACCATGTGCACATGTATACATAAACAAACACACTTTACCACACACACACCACGCACACTACCTAACCATGTTACATGTATACATAAACAAACACACTTTACATACACAGAGTACCATTCACACACACACATTTTACATACATAGTGTACCACATGCACGTGTACACACACACTTTATATACACAGTGTACCCCATCCACACATACACACTCACACTCACCTCTGCTCTGTGTTGAAGATAGCAAAGGTGTGTTTAGTGGACATGAAGCCCTTCTCTACATCTCTCAGCTTCAGATTATCCAGTGGCAGCATGTACTTCTTCTCTTTCTCCTAAAACACACCCAGACACACAGATAAACATAATCACAATGAGTGTGCGCACAAGTGTATGAGTGAGCGTGTGCATGAGCAAGAGTGTGTGTGTAAGTTTTTTTAAGTGTGTGTGCGTGCATGTGAATGAGAGCGTGTGCGTGTGAATGAGTGTGTGTGTGTGTGTGTGTGAATGAGAGCATGTGTGTGTATGAATGAGAGCGTGTGAGTGTGTGTGTGTGTGTGTGTGAGTGTGTGTGTGTGTGAATGAGCATGTGCGTGTGAATGAGTGTGTGTGTGTGTGTGTGTGTGAATGAGAGCATGTGCATGTGAATGAGTGTGTGTGTGCGTGTGAATGAGAGCGTGTGCATGAATGTGTGTGTGTGTGTGCGTGTGAGCATGTGTGTGGATGTTTGTTAATGTGTGTGAGTGTATGCCTGCATATGCGAGTGTGTATGTATGTGAGCATACCTCCTCATCCTTGTACCAGGACAGGGACTCTGCTGTCAGGACAAACCAGTAGTCCTTGGACCCCCCCTTCATGATGCTGATGTTGATGGTCAGCCAACCCCTCCGGATCACCTGCAGGGAAACATGGTTAGGTGGGCAGGGGATCTGGAGGAGCAGGTGTTCTACTGTGTTCCTTCCCAGCATGCATAGGATCGGACCCTTCAACATCCATTTTTTTTATTCAGACTTTTACTAAAACCAACAGTAACCAAGTTTGAAGCAAAATTATTTGAGTAATATGAGAAATGGTATTTCACTTAGGCAGCCTTTTGTGTCAAAAGGAAATCTGTCGAACTGAACATAACACAATTTTGTAAGATACCACTCGTTCAGCCATTTTATTGAAAAATATTTTTGAATGCAGCCTATATTTTTGGGGGCAGCCTATAGTCTAGCGGCTAAGGTACATGACTAGAACCCCCAAGGTTGGCAGCTCAAGCCCCAGCCCAGCCACAGCAAGCATGCCATTGCTGTTGGGCCCTTGAGCAATTGCTCCCAGGGGGGACTGGCCCCTGGTTAGCCCAATCAACTGTAAGTCACTTTGGATAAAAAGCATCAGCTAAATGACTGTAATGTAATGAAT
The DNA here is from genome assembly GCA_022829145.1 of Albula goreensis. Taxonomy (NCBI): domain Eukaryota; kingdom Metazoa; phylum Chordata; class Actinopteri; order Albuliformes; family Albulidae; genus Albula; species Albula goreensis. The sequence goes on along the minus strand of CM040759.1, from coordinate 34,993 downwards.
GCCTTAAAGAGTAAACAATGAACACCAAATAAATCTGGGCCCCGTGTGAGTTAACCAGATACTTTTGTCACGATTATGTATTTCACAACTTAGCAAGACATGCCATGTCACAGGGTAACTGTGTCTTAAGTCCAAACCTGGTCTAAGCTCAAGCTTATGCTACCACGGTGAGCATGGTATCTGACTGGTTAACAGTCACAGGAAGAAAGTGGAAATACATATTCTGATTATTTTATTTAGAACACTCACAACCTGCAGGCATGCACTGAGCATGCTCAGAACTCCATCACACAGAAGCTCTGTGAGCACGCTCAGAACTCCATCACACAGAAGCTCTGTGAGCACGCTCAGAACTCCATCACACAGAAGCTCTGTGAGCATGCTCAGAACTCCATCACACAGAAGCTCAGTGAGCATGCTCAGAACTCCATCACACAGAAGCTCTGTGAGCACGCTCAGAAATCCATCACACAGAAGCTCTGTGAGCACGCTCAGAAATCCATCACACAGAAGTTCAGTGAGCACGCTCAGAACACTGCAGATGTCCTGGCTGCTTTTCATGGTCACCCATAACTCAGTAAGCGATTAAAGCCTAAGAAAGCAGGTTTGATACCTGTAACTAACATTTTATATATTTAATGGCATGCTGAGTAACCATAGCAACCAGCACAGCCTGCTTCAGACAGACAGCACTCTGATCTGAACCTTTAAACAAAGGATGATACCTTGTCTTCTTGGCTTGCTACCAGTCCACCCTGCACAGAAACATATGCTGCACCTGAAATCATTACCTACTCACTACACACTGCACTACATAAGGTTCTGTGACTGTGCCTGAAATCATTACCTACTCACTACACACTGCACTACATAAGGTTCTGTGACTGTGCCTGAAATCATTACCTACTCACTACACACTGCACTACATAAGGTTCTGTGACTGTCTGAAAAATGTAGGTCAGGTTCTTCTGAATCCAGAATAGCAAATATTAGATAGGGAGTAAAAATCATAGGATCCACAGAGTTCAATACGGACCAACATAATGACTTAGAGTTAAATAAGGACCTACATACTGACCAACAGAGTTGAATAAGGACCTAAATAATAACTTAGGGGGTAATTCTGACATGAGGGCGCTCAGCGTTTTTTCTGCGGAAACAGTTATAAGGAAAATACCTGTTGGTATTCTGACCTGGTTTATGTGGCCACGCCTGGCCCGCGCAGGGCACAAAAGTAGGAGGACCCATATAGGAGCTTGAATAATGCTAATGAAACCAGGAAAATTACACGCCCCCCACCACCACCACAAGCTGTCTTGACAAACGGGTGATATAGCCAAGCACAAACGCATTGTCAAGATTTGTCAAGACCACATACTAGTTGTAATACTCATGGGCAATACAATTAAAATGTTAATATGCACTTCCGTAAAGTAGCAGTAACACCAACGAATACGTTTTATCACGAATTGCAGAGCTGCATGTCGAATGTAATGTCAACAGTGCCTACTCATGTTATTCATTTCTTATACTTAGCTGTAATCAGCCTCTCAGTCTGTCTGTCAGTCTATCCCAATATCCAATAAACAGTTAGTCGTGCTGAAAGAGTATATTCATTAAACCTGGTACCCATTTCGTGTATGAGCTCTGTCCTGCCGATAATACCTTTGGTTATTTTGTTTAGCGCATCAGAGCGTGGCAGTGAGGAACTTGGATGAGGTAAAACACGAATAACAGCTACAACATCTCACGGTAGTGTTTAAAATTGGTCAAGGCGGAAAGAGCACGGTTAGGTTTTCATGAGAAATAAACTGCCTGTCTTGTAATTTGATAAATACACGTTTATTATACTGAACCCCTACTGCTATAGTACACGGAAGCGATGTATATTTGCACTGAAAAGTCGCCGGTGTTTTAACTGAATAACTTACGTAACCCCGTTGCATTTGTTTTGTGTCACCTTCCTTGATTAAACTGAGTGTTATCTCAGCTTCTTACTTTATGTTACCATAATGTTTCATTCGATTTTAGGTTAATGAAATAAATAAAATCACTGAGGTTTCATAAACCAGGAAAGAATTAACTGTCATACAATTTTCACAACGTGGTTTGTCGTTGAACAATAAACATTCTTGAAATCATATTTTATATTGTATTGAGTATCTCCGGTAAATTAAAAAAATCTCTACGGTTAGCTGTATTTGACCTGATGATTACATCTGTTTTGTCATATGATAAGACTTGAGATCTGAGTTATTGCTCGTGGGTTCATAGAGTTAAAAAAAAGCACAACTCTCCAAAAGCGTTAGTTTGGATTTATTTGAGAGGTGCGGACTGAGGCACATGGGCCGAGATGCAGCCATGCATTTCAAATTCAACAACTCAATTGTTGGCGATGGTAAGGGCAATACTTTTGTGTGCGCCTGTTATCCAGAAATAATTTAAATGATTTCAAGATTAATCCTACTCCATGCAATACAGTAACACTGAAAAAAATGTAATATCAAAGTCTGGTCGATAGGAGTGCATGACTTAATCCAGGGCTGTGATGCACGTAAGATACACATCCTGAAAATTCGCTTAAGTCAAAGTCTGAATCCGCGTAGAGGGTATTTTAATGAGAAATGGCCAGATTTCTATGAATCTCCACCCCAAACACACAAGTCTCCCAAGCACACATTAAGGTTCAATGTCAGAATACGAACAGACACTGAAGAAGCGTGCAGAAGGTCAAAAAAGCACTTAAGTTGCGCTGGGCGTGGGACTGAACAAAGTTAAATAAAGACCTACATAATGACTTACAGAGTTAAATATAGACCTACGTAATGATTTACATAGTTAAAAGGACCCATAATCTTAGATTAAATAATATGACACTAAAAGTAGCCTGACATTCATTCGGCATTAAAGGTTGATATGAGTCAAAAACAAAAGCCAGCTCTGATTGATGTGAAGGGAATGGAGACTGTAGGCTTTAGAGTTTGAACAGCTTTTGAGGGGTGGAATTCTGTGCCAGTCCCTGCCAGTCTGTGTCAGCTCGAGTCTGTCTGTGCCAGTCCCTGCCAGTCTGTGGTAGTCTGGGCTTGGGGGTTGGGGTACCTGGTTTGGCATAGCCCTCTTTTTGTTCACATGAGTACTTCGTTGCTGGGCACTGTTGATAGAAGATGAATGAGAAAAATAAAGTTTAGTTTTCATTCACAACATTTTTAAAGAGAAAGAACCCTCAACTAACTGCTCACCAAGTATACCTCACAGCCTTTACACGGTCAGCACAAACACAAGTACACAAATGAAACACTGACACACCACCCCTCACTACACTGGGGTGTGAATGTGCTGTGCACCTCTCTCAGTGCGTTTGGGTGTGAGTGTGCTGTGCACCTCTCTCAGTGTGTGGGGAGTGAAGACTGTGTGATACTGGGGTAAGTGAAAGGCCTGTTGGCAATGGTTAATTAATTGCCCAAAGTTGTGATTCATAATGGAGTATCAAAGGGGGCACAGCTAAATTACATACTTGGCAAAGCCGATGAAGTCCTCATGGTTCGTGTTGATGTAGGATAGCTCAATGTCAATCAACAGCAGGACCTGGACCCGAGCAAAGGACAGAACCATCCACATGTCAGACACATAAAGGATCTGTGCTCTCCACAGTGTGCTCTCCGCTGTGCACTCAATTGTACTACAGACTATGTCAGAAAGCAGTGAAATTCTTGTGGTACACTCTCACTCTCTTCTGCACAGCCTGATGGTCTCTAGTGGGGTCTCACCTGGTCTTTGGTCTTGCCTTCTCTCTCTCGGACATAAGTAGTGACAATTCTCTCAGTCTCCTCTCTCAGTTTGGGATAGGAGCCAAGCTGTGAGTGACACATCAAGAACACTGCAGGTACTGAGGTACAGCCCCCTCCCCCACACACACAATATTCACTCACTACACACACACACACACTAACTCACATCTACACAATCACCCACAAGGCACTGAAGCCCCATACACACACTGTACAGACACACAAAACTCACATGACCCACATACGCAAACAGTCACACACACATTTACTCCTACACATATGCATACTCATTTTAACAAAAATAGTTATACTCTCTCACTATCACACAAGGGGTGGTGAGTGAGTGTCAGGTTAGTACTAACATGCTGTGATCAGTTTGCAGTGACCAGGGCTAACCAATCTACACCACATGTGACTCAAGTTTTTGCCTAGATTTGATCATGTTTAATGTTTGACAAATGTTTGATGGGAAAGTTTGACCAGAATTTGAATTTGACTGTCAAAAGATATCCTTTCAAAACACAAATCCAAACAGGACTGCTTTTGTGTAGTGCAGGAAGTAGCATCCAGTGATGAATGGTCACTGCAAGCTGCCTGGCTCATTCTATGTTAGTAAAGCTGATCGGGGAGAGGGTATACAGTCAGTGATGCTAAGGACAGGGAACTGTGGTTCAACAAAGTGGTCTGAAGAAAGAGACAGACATAGATTTGCGCCTTAAACAGTGCCTGAACAGGATGCAGACCGTGGGGCCCCATCCACACACTGGAACAGTGCCTTAACAGGATGCAGACCGAGGGGCCCATCCATACACTGGAGCAGAGCCTTAACAGGATGCAGACCGAGGGGCCCATCCACACACTGGAACAGTGCCTTAACAGGATGCAGACTGAGGGGCCCATCCATACACTGGATCAGTGAACTGGGAGAACTGTGAGTGTGAATCTACAGGAGAACTGGGAGAGTGAATCTATTCTGGAGATCATGAGCACACAGTTACCACTGCCCATCTGCCCCACACAGTCACCAAGCTGAGGACACGTAGGGTCAGGGGGGACAGCAGGGTCAGACAAGGATCAGGGAGTATGATTGGCTGAGGGGTGAGGTGGGGGCAGGGTTATGTAAAGGAACAGCAGGTGGATAGGGGCTGTTGGCTGTTATGCATCCATCTCCAAACCCTACCCAGCAGATTCTACTTCTCACAGTGATCTCACAGGGAGCTAGGGCAGTCTCACTGCAGAGTGAGCTGTCTCAGACTCACTGTGCTGTCAGTCTCACTGTGGAGCACGTTTAGTCTAACTATGCACTCAGTCTCACTGTGGAGCACGTTTAGTCTAACTATGCACTCAGTCTCACTGTGGAGCACGTTTAGTCTAACTATGCACTCAGTCTCACTGTGGAGCACGTTTAGTCTAACTATGCACTCAGTCTCACTGTGGAGCACGTTTAGTCTAACTATGCACTGTCTCACTGTGGAGCACGTTTATTCTAACTATGCACTCAGTCTCACTGTGGAGCACGTTTATTCTAACTATGCACTCAGTCTCACTTTGGAGCATGCTCCGTCTTACTGTGGAGTGTACTTAGCCTCACTGTGGAGCATGCTCAGTCTCTGTCCCGCTTTGAACCTGGAACATAACACCAAGAGCAACAGAATCCCCATATGGCTGGGGCAGGGGATGGTGGGGCAATCACCGTGGGGAGGGTTAGGGAATCATGGAGGGGGCACAATGGGGGGCATTTCCCTACAGAAACAGTGGTGTGGGGGGGTAGGGGTCTGACCCATTTACCTTCTCAGTACACTTCCTGACGAGTGCACTTAGTTCTGACACCACCAGGTCCACACACTTCAGACTGGGCTCTTTCAGCTTAAGAATCTGCTTTTTTACTATGGCCTCAAAGGCCAAGTCAGGTGTGAACAAACCCGTCCTGCCACAAGCCAGGGTTCATTAGGAGGCAAAGAGGTGCATTTACAGAAGGAAAAGGAACAGCAATGCAGAGAAGGGAGGGAGAAAGAAAGAGAGAGTATTCAAGGAAAACAAAGAGAAAAGAGTATTTTGTTTAGTCAGTTAGTTTTCATTCCCATCTGTAAAAATAAATGAATTAATGAAAACACACAACACCTCAATGGACAACAAGCTGCAGGTTATCTGATCTCTGTCTTCACCTAACCCCAACCCTAACCGACCCTCCAATCACAGGAAGAATGACTCCATGACAAGACGACAAGTTAAATTGTGGTTAAACTCAAGACCCATACCATGATACGAGATCTCCATGGTGATCGCAGGATTGTATTCACACAGCAAAAAATAGCTCCACTTTTTAATCAGACTGTTTAACCAGCCAGCCAAGAGCTCCCTTACACAGTCACTCAGTCAGAGAGCTCCATCACACAGTCACTCAGTCAGAGAGCTCCATCACACAGTCACTCAGTCAGAGAGCTCCCTCACACAGTCACTCAGTCAGAGAGCTCCATCACACAGTCACTCAGTCAGAGAGCTCCATCACACAGTCAGAGAGCTCCATCACACAGTCACTCAGTCAGAGAGCTCCCTCACACAGTCACTCAGTCAGAGAGCTCCCTCACACAGTCACTCAGTCAGAGAGCTCCATCACACAGTCACTCAGTCAGAGCTCCATCACACAGCCACTCAGTCAAAGAGCTCCCTCACACAGTCACTCAGTCAGAGAGCTCCCTCACACAGTCACTCAGTCAGAGAGCTCCATCACACAGTCACTCAGTCAGAGAGCTCCAGCACACAGTCACTCAGTCAGAGAGCTCCATCACACAGTCACTCAGTCAGAGCTCCATCACACAGTCACTCAGTCAGAGAGCTCCCTCACACAGTCACTCAGTCAGAGAGCTCCATCACACAGTCACTCAGTCAGAGAGCTCCCTCACACAGTCACTCAGTCAGAGAGCTCCATCACACAGTCACTCAGTCAGAGAGCTCCAGCACACAGTCACTCAGTCAGAGCTCCATCACACAGTCACTCAGTCAGAGAGCTCCATCACACAGTCACTCAGTCAGAGAGCTCCATCACACAGCCACTCAGTCAGAGCTCCAGCACACAGCTCCAGTCACACAGTCACTCAGTCAGAGAGCTCCATCACACAGTCACTCAGTCAGAGAGCTCCATCACACAGTCACTCAGTCAGAGCTTCATCACACAGCCACTCAGTCAGAGAGCTCCCTCACACAGTCACTCAGTCAGAGAGCTCCCTCACACAGTCACTCAGTCAGAGAGCTCCATCACACAGTCACTCAGTCAGAGAACTCCATCACACAGTCACTCAGTCAGAGAGCTCCATCACACAGCCACTCAGTCAGAGCTCCCTCACACAGTCACTCAGTCAGAGAGCTCCATCACACAGTCACTCAGTCAGAGAGCTCCATCACACAGTCACTCAGTCAGAGCTCCATCACACAGTCACTCAGTCAGAGAGCTCCATCACACAGTCACTCAGTCAGAGAGCTCCATCACACAGTCATTGGATGTGAATTAGCCTGTGCAGGACTTCATATTAGCCTTAGCCAGGTTGTGCATTAGCCTGTGCTGGCCTTTACATCAATCTGTGCATTATTTTGTGCTGTATCTGTTGGACAGAAACCTGAAGCTTGTCTGGGGACAGAAGCAAGGAGTAACTCCACGCCCTCTCATGCCAAATCCCCGTACACAGCAGCCACACCCAAGCTGTGGGGTCTCAGGTGTCACAGATTGGTCTGGTCAGCCTATCCACTGTGGCTGAGACCTGTGACCCCAGCAAACCCACCCTCTTGGGGCATGGCTTGCAGTACCTTGTTGGTGCACTGTCTGACCGTGTTGATGAGCTCCTGAATCACCAGATCGATACATTTCAGACACGGTTCTTTCAGCTTAACCACCTGCTTTTTCACGATGGCTTCAAATGCCAGGTCAGGGGTGAACAGCCCAGTTCTGCTCTGACACACCCACACACACAAGGACACAGACAGAGAGACACAGACATGGTCAAACTCAAAGACAGAGAGACATAAGAGACAGGAAAGATGCGCCGAAAATTGAGAACACACACATGAACAGGTGCACACACACATATATATACAAGTACAGGTGCGTGCGCGCACACACACACGTACAGGTGCACACACATGCAAACACCCATGCATTCATATGAACACATACAAGCACACAGTCACATACAAGCTCATACATACATATGAAAACACACAGGTATGCAAATTTGCACATTAAGACAGAGACACACATACATACAGACACACACATACTCCAGCAAACATACACACACATGCTAGAATGCATTCACACAGCAAGATGAAGACAGTAAGGTATTGGAATGGATGAGTAGGTAAAGAGAGAGGAAAGATCACAATCAGGATGACTGGAAAAACGTCGGCAACAGAGACTATAATTGTTTTACATTTTATTTATGAAAATAACAATTAATAAAAACTATTTAATGCAAATATGAATGACAACTATTATTTAAAAATAACGTAATAAAATACCAGTGATAAGCAATGTAACATATTTAAATACCAAACCCAAGGAACTCTTAGGGTTAGTAACTCTTTTGTAAGCCAGAGCACAGTTCCTGCAGTTTGAATTAAAATCATACAAATATTTGGATTTTTATAAAACAGTTTTGCAACATTGAACCACTATAAACAAAATTGTCAAGCATTGATTAAAATGTTATCACTCTGCATTTAATGTAGGAAAAAACTCACTTGCAAACCATTCTTCTCATTTAGAAATACTATGAACTATTATGTTGTAATCTTATGAAATGTTGTCAGCACCACTAAAACTATTTTAAAATATATGTTAATTTTCAATTTAGGGTTTATTCCGTTAAATATAATGTTATATAGTCTTATATACTTTTAAATCAACATTAACAATAAACAAATACTAAACAGCAAGTACTAATATTTTTTCATATAAAAATAATATGTAATTTGTAAGAATATTTAAATATTAGCACAAAAGACAGAGAGGTACAGACACTGAACTGCAGAGAGAGTGAAGAACGGACAGTGTGAGTTACAGACAGAGTAAAGTACAGACATTATGAGCTACAGACAGCATGAGGTACAGAGTGAAGTACAGTGTGAGGTACAGACATGAGCTACAGACAGCATGAGGTACAGACAGAGTGAAGTACAGTGTGTGGTACAGACATGAGCTACAGACAGTATGAGTGTAGAACAGACAGCGTGAGGTAACAACAAAGTGAAGTACAGACAGTGTGAGGTACAGACAGAGTGAAGTACAGTGTGAAGTACAGACATTATGGGCTACATAGTGTGAGCTATATACATTGTGAGATATAGACAGTACAGACAGTCCACTTGCCTCACACCATGGATGTTCTTGATAGCGTAGCTTATCTCCCGTCTCAGCTCCTTCTCATCAAATTCCATCTATGAGAGAAAGTGTGTAACTGTGTGCACAGCATGTAAGATATAAATGTATGTGCTGCACAGCGTAATGTGTACGTGTTTGTGTGTGTGTGTTTTTACTGTAGCTTGCAATCTGCAACTGATTACAATGGACAGTGTGTAAGTGCATATTTTTAGTGGAGTGTATACATATTTGTAGTTTTTAGTATAGTGTGTGACATTTCGAAGAGTACTGTGTATGTAGTGTGTAAGTGTTTGAAAAGTTGTGTGTATGTAGTGAGTAAGTGTTTGAAGAGTAGTCTGTATGTAATGTATAAGTGTTTGAAGAGTAGTGTGTATGTAGTGTGTAAGTGTTTGAAAAGTAAAGTAGTGTGTATGTAGTGTGTAAGTGTTAGAAGAGTAGTCTGTATGTAGTGTATAAGTGTTTGAAGAGTAGTGTGCATGTAGTGTGTAAGTGATTGAAGTGTACTGTGTATGTAGTGAGTAAGTGTTTCAAGAGTAATGTGTATGTAGTGAGTAAGTGTTTGAAGAGTAGTGTGTATGTAGTGAGTAAGTGTTTGAGGAATACTGTGTATGTAGTGAGAAAATGTTTGAAGAGTAGTGTGTATGTAGTGAGTAAGTGTTTGAGGAGTAGCCTGTATGTAGTGTGTAAGTGTTTGAAGAGTTGTGTGTAAATACCTTGACCAGCTCGAAGGGGAAGCGCTCATGGAAGATGCGATTGATTCTGGCTCCACCTGACAGCTCCAGCGTGTCCACCTGGTCCCCTGAGCCCTCGATTCGCTTTTCAAAGTCCACCCCAAACTGTTGCACCATCCTGAGGAGAAACCATTCCTGTATTCCATCTCTACTCACAGCAGCTGGGCCAGTGCTCCAGCTTTACTTCAGCTGTACTCACTGTAGTAAGGCTTTGGTCTTGCGTGTAGGGTCATCAGGGTGGAAATTCTTGTACTCCTCCACCTCCTTCTCCAGAGACAATAACTGACTCTGCAGCTTACTACGTAGCCCCGGTAATGTGTCACGGATGTGATTGGTTAGTTGCTGAGGACACAGAGAGATAGTTTCAAAAAGCAAAGTACAGTGGAATGTTAGCGGACTCTGTATGAGTATATATTGGCTGTCTATCTCTGCACAAACAGAGACAGAGGACAGAGACAGATCATGACCAAAGGCAAACTCAATGACCACAGCCTGATCATTCATGGCTTCCAAAAGAGAAAAGTCTACATGAACACATCAAGAACAAGAATGTGGAGACAGAGATGCACTTTGTCCTACACTGCACAAAATATAGAATACAAAGGAAAACATATTTAACAAAATTAGAATTAAGAGATAGGTGTCCATGTGAACGACAGATGAGGGTAGAAATTGTGAGTAAAAAAAGAGAGATTAGTGCCATCAAAAATTTAATGACATAACTTTCATTCCTATTTCATTTTTTTAAACTGAATGTAAGGGATTGAAAATTGCATTCTGCCTTAATTGCATACAATGCTCCAATGTTTAAATTCAAGCTATGGAATTCAAAATATGCAATTAAAATTCAATTTTCAGCACATTTATTCACAAAACAAGCACAGAATTCAATTTTGAATCATTACATTCCATTTTAAATGTGAAATACAAATTCAAGCTATGAAATTCACATTCAGCTTCTGCTGGAACTAATCTCTGTCCAAGGGACAGATTAATCTATTTCATAACAAATTGTGTCAAACTGCTGTCATTGCTATCCTGCAACTGTCATCTTCTGCCAGTCTATACAAGCCCCTGAGCTTTTCAAATTCAGCAACATGTGTGTGGTTCCAACAGTGATGAATAAAAACAAACTCCATGCAGTTCTGCAGCTGATTTCTAACCAGAATGTAAATAAAAACTAAACACAGGCTAATAATATGGAATTTGTTGTGATGAAATCAAATCTGTGTGGATACCCACCGAAATGCAATAATCCCATGAGTATAACAGAAAATTAAATAGTGGAAATGACATCGTCGATGTATAACAGTAGTTCAGAGGTATAAAATTCCATGATGCCAGCTAGTGCCAATCTGGCTGTAAATGTTACAGAATATGTTACATTAAGTGTAAGTGTGACACAGCACAGCTGAGTAAGACAAGTGTGAGCATTTACCTGGTTGAGGGTTTTCTGCAGGTGTGGGGTCCCCATCCTCTCAGCCAGGTGTCTGTACCCGGGGTGCGACAAGAAGAACTTCCTCTCAGCAGCCAGGGCAGCACGGATATCCTTCTTTCCATCAATGTCCTTCTGACTGCGATTCACCACGCCAATATAACCTGCAGAGTATGCTATGAGACCCACTGTAGCACAACTCACACTCTCACAGTGACACACCTCACACTGTAACACTCTCACAGTAGCACACCTCACACTGTAACACTCTCACAGTAGCACACCTCACACTGTAACACTCTCACAGTGACACACCTCACACTCTGTAACACTCTCACAGTGACACAACTCACACTCTGTAACACTCTCACAGTGACACACCTCACACTCTGTAACACTCTCACAGTAGCACACCTCACACTGTAACACTCTCACAGTAGCACATCTCACGCTCTGTAACACTCTCACAGTGACACAACCCACACTCTGTAACACTCTCACAGTAGCACACCTCACACTGTAACACTCTCACAGTAGCACATCTCACACTCTGTAACACTCTCACAGTGACACACCTCACACTGTAACACTCTCACAGTAGCACACCTCACACTGTAACACTCTCACAGTAGCACATCTCACGCTCTGTAACACTCTCACAGTGACACACCTCACACTCTGTAACACTCTCACAGTGACACACCTCACACTGTAACACTCTCACAGTAGCACATCTCACACTGTAACACTCTAGCACATCTCACACTCTGTACACTCTCACAGTGACACACCTCTCTGTACACTGTAACACTCTCACAGTAGCACATCTCACACTCTGTAACACTCTCACAGTGACACACTCTCACAGTAGCACATCTCACACTCTGTAACACTCTCACAGTAGCACATCTCACACTCTGTACAGTCTCACAGTAGCACACTCACTCTGTAACACTGTGACACAACACTCTCACTCTCACAGTGACACACACACTGTAACACTCGCCTGTAACACTCTCACAGTGAGCTCACACTCTGTAACACTCTCACAGTGACACACCTCACACTGTAACACTCACAGTAGCACATCTCACACTCTGTTACACTCTCACAGTGACACACCTCACACTCTGTAACACTCTCACAGTAGCACACACACTCACACCTCTGTCACACAGTAGCATATCTCACACTCTGTAACACTCTCACAGTGTAACACTCATCTCACGCTCTGTAACACAGTAGCACACAGTAGCACACCTCACGCTCTGTAACACTCTCACAGTAACACTCTCTGTACACTCTCACAGTGACACACTGTAACTGTACACTCACACACTGTAACACTCTCACAGTAGCACACCTCACACTCTGTAACACTCTCACAGTGACACACCTCACACTAACACTCTCAACACATCTCACGCTCACAGTAGCACACCTCACACTGTAACACCTCACACTCAACACTCTCACAGTACACACGCTCTGTACACTCTGTAACACAGTGACACACTCACACTGTAACACTCACATCTACGCACACCTGACACTCTGTAACACTCTCACAGTAGCACATCTCACACTCTGTAACACTCTCACAGTGAGCACACGCTCTGTACACTGTAACACCTCACAGTAGCACACACCTCACACTCTGTTACAATCTCTGGAACACAATGTATATGTGTGTGCGCATGTGTCTGTCAGCGTGTGTGAGTGAGTAAGTGAGCACACCTCGGCGCAGTGGCAGAAGTTTGTTCTCCAGGATATCTCTGGCATCTGTTCCTTCATCCATAAGGTCTAGCTTGGTGATCACACCAATGGTGCGCAGCCCTGGCAGGAGGTAAATTTGGTCAGAAGGACAACTGGTCATCTCCAGGACAGCAGGGGTGAACATGAACACATATTTATATAGCATCTCAGGTCATGAGTGCTGATCTAGGTTTAGTTCCCCTGTACACATTCACATTATCCATTATGAGCAGAAAGGCCGGGCTGATCCTAGATCAGCATTCATACCCTTAGCTGGTTAATGGGAACAGGCTCTGTGCCAGGCCAAACTGATCCGAGATCAGCATTCATACCCTTAGCTAGTTTATGGTAACAGGCTCTGTGCCAAGCCAAACTGATCCTAGATCAGGGCTCCTACTTTGCCTCACCCTGAGGGTCCACCTCCTTGGCAATTTTCAGGGCATCAGAATTAGCGAGGTCAGTGTTGGCGGGTGTGACGGCCAGGATTAGGCAGCTCTCCTTAGTGATAAACTGTAGCAGCATGTCTCTGATCTGGAGCTCAATGTCAGGTGGCTGATCTCCCACTGCCACCTTTGTCATTCCCGGCAGGTCAATCAGTGTCAGATTCAGCACTGAAACAGAGCATAGGGTGAATGAGCCAGAGTGCTGTATCCACCACTACATATCTGACCTTGAACACGGTAAGGGTCTCACAAACTGAACTCACCTCCGAACATTATTGTAGTTCTCCTCATTGAGCCATTTTATTAATTTAAACACCTCTATTAAATCTTCCCCAAATCTCATTGTTGTTAAGCCCGATTAGGTTAGGTAACTTTCATTGTAGCTTGTAAGTTTCAGGTCAGTACTAATTTAGTTGCCCTTCTTTATACTTTACGAGCCTCAATGCCTCTCTTACAGTGAGGTACACAGAACTTGACACAACATTCCAATCAAGGAATGAAAAAAAGCATTGTATATATGTAATATAATTTCCTTTCATTTCTAATGAATACTCTAAGATTGATAGGTGTGTGTGTGTGTGTGTGTGTGTGTGTGCGTGTGTATGTGTGTGTGTGTGAGTGTGTGTGTGTATTACCGTGTGGAGAGTACACTCTCAGATTGATAGGAGTGTGTGAGTGTGAGTGTGTGTGTGTGTGTGTGTGTGTATTACCGTGTGGAGAGTACACTCTCAGGTTGATAGGTGTGTGTGTGTGTGTGTGTGTGTGTGTGTGTATTACCGTGTGGAGAGTACACTCTCAGGTTGATAGGTGTGTGTGTGTGTGTGTGTGTGTGTATTACCGTGTGGAGAGTACACTCTCAGGTTGATAGGAATGGGTGAGATGCCTTTGTTAGACCCTGTGATCCGGTCTGTCTCTGCCTCAATCTCCATCCGTACCTCCTCAAAATCCACAAACTTCCGACCTTTACAGTGCAGGAACTCCGCATATTCTACAGAGAAAGGGAGAGAGGGAGGGAGGGAGACAGACAGAGAGAGTAGGGGAGGGAGAGAGAGTGGGAGAAATGTAGACATACTATATATTACTTGGACAGTAATAAAATGTTCTCATTATGTATTACTCATAAGAATAATTATTACAAAACCATTACCTTTTTTTGTGGCGTTGGGTGATAGGTGAGCAGGTGCGTGTGTGTGTGTGTGTGTGTGTGTGTGTGTGTGTGTGTGTGTGTGTGTGTGTAAGTGAGTGAGTGTGTAATGGATCGTGATTTAACCCTCCTGATCACATGGGTGTGCTGCATTTTCACAGGGAAGCCTTTTTCCACATCTTTTACATTCCATTCCATTATATTACATCTTTGTGAAGCAACCTTTGCAATTTTAACCAGTTGTATAGTAGTTACATTTGCTGTAGCAGACAAATATATAATAAATTATTAAGCATTTTAGTAATTACCAAATATTTAAACATCGAATTTAGCTGTCAATTCCAATGTACTGCAACGTAAAATACGGCACAGGCTTGTCAGGGGATTAAAATATGGCACAGACGAGTTAGGGGTGCTGTTAATCAAGAATTTTCCATCATTTACCAATTTTTATAAGCTTTGATGGAAAATTCCAAATGCCGTCACACTTTGGTCATTTGGTCACACAAATTCCAGATTGTGCATCCCTACTATGTATATAATCATGTTTCACTCACCTGCTTTGACTCATTTTTGACTTCAGTTTTTTTAACTTAATGCTCTATTCTGTCATTTTTTTTGTGAAACACTTTGAGCTACACTTTGTGTAAGAAAGGTTCTATATAAAGTTAATAGTAATCCTGTTTTGGCTTATCAGCTTTAACTCACTCACTCACCTCCTTTAACTCACTCACCTGCTTTGGCTGGCTCACTCACCTGCTTTAACTCACTCACTCACCTGCTTTGGTTGGCTCACTCACCTGCTTTGTTGTTGACCAGCTGAAGGATGAGTGGTCTGCGTGTGACAATGCCTGATCCTCGAGGAAGAAAATCTCTGAAGAACAGAGAGGGAGGGAGGGATGAAAATGAGGGATCGAGCAGTATAGGAGGAAATGAGAAAGAGGGGGAGAGAGAGTGAGAGAGACCGAGATGAGTGGGAGGGGAAGGAGAGAGAGTGTGTGAGGATAGACTGAATACTCTGACTGAATACATCATCAGTCTGAAACGGTGGTACCCTACATCAGATTCCCCATGCACAGCAATTGAAAAGGAAAAATATGTATAAAAATGTATATTATTGTATAAAATGTAGATTTCTGATGTAATCGATGCAAATCATTGCACTCATTCAACTGTAAGGGCACTGTCACTGAATTAACGTTTGTGTTTGTAAGACTTTCCATTGTACAGTGCACAATTCACACTTACAAATATAATTATTATTTTGTATGGTCTTACATTATTTCATGATTTTTATTCGGAGCAGAGAAAAACGTGCAGAGCAGCACTCACAGCTGCTATAATCCCCTATTAGAGGATCTCTTTTACTTGTCACTCTTCAGCAAAGTAAGCTTTATTTCACACCCCTCAAGGATTTTTTTTCCGCTCTGTATAATCATATTCTTACTGATTCCTGGATATATTGTATTAATATAAAACAGATCACTGGAATGTCTTTTATAGTTAAACGGAGGTGTTAACAGAGTGGAGCTGTGCACATTCTTGTGCACACAGCTACAGCACTAATGTGATTTATGTTTATACTGTATTAAAAACGTGGATACATGCTGCTTGGGTAATGTTTATAAATGTACAATGTACTTTTTTGTTGGCCTCAAGCTACAGGTCTCTACATTTTAATTAAAAAAAGAATTACACTAATATGTTATAAAATGAGTGATTTATTACATAAGTATTAGAGGGAGTAAATTAATTAGGTTGTAGAAATTAGAGACCACAACAAGTGTTCCATACTGGAATAATGGCGCCCCCTGATGTTCAGAGAATGCTCACACCCGTACTCATTTTTTTTCTCCCAATGAACAAAGGAATCCATCACTGACACACACACACACACACACACACACACACACACACACACACACACACACACACACACACACACACACACACACACACACACACACAGAGAGACAGAGAGAGAGAGAGAGAGAGAGAGAGATAGAGAAGCACGCACAGATACATAGACACAAGCACAGACAGACCAACACACAGACAAACGTACAGATATACTGATATCAATGTATGCACACTCACACTTATGCACACACACCTGCACAACAAAAATGTGAACCCCACACCCCCACCCCAAACTAGCACCTCATAAGCAGCACCTCAAACCATTCCAAATCATCACCCAAATTCTCCTAAATTTCCATCCCCAATACCAAATCCCACAGTCCCATGCCCCCAAATACAGTATATAGCCTGCACAAGTATAGCAGTGCTTTGTGGCATTAGTCGTAAGCCTACACTTAATGTATAGTTCTAGCAGTGCTTTATTTGCACTTCTACCAGCATTAGCTTGCAGTTGATCTCCACTAATACCTGAAGAACAGAGAACTTGCTTAAATTTGCACACCAGCCACACCCAGCACAATTCCTTCTGCAGAGCTGATGATTGCCATGGTGATAAAGTCCTCAAAAGGCAGGGCTGGAGGGGAGCAGAGCACAGTGACCTGGAAGTCATTTTAAGTACACACACAGTTTAACATGCTGATGATCAAGCATGCTGACCTGGTTTCAGTTTGTAAAGGCAGTGAAATACTTTATTTTGTTCTTAATTCTTTCCATCCTGTTCATTCATAATTCAGCTACCTGCTTCAGTTTCATGCATTGTTCATGGGGACACATGAGACACTGCAACCCTCTGACACTTCTGCAGCTTTACCCTCTGTTGTAGCTCTACTGTTCCTGTAGCCCTCTGTTGTAGCTGTTCTGTTTTTGTTGCTCTACTGTTTCTTCTGCAGCTCTTAT
Organism: Albula goreensis; assembly: GCA_022829145.1. Taxonomy (NCBI): domain Eukaryota; kingdom Metazoa; phylum Chordata; class Actinopteri; order Albuliformes; family Albulidae; genus Albula; species Albula goreensis. The sequence goes on along the minus strand of CM040759.1, from coordinate 17,506 downwards.
CTGTTCCTGTAGCTCTCTCTGTTTCTCTATATCTGTTCCTGTAGCACTCTCTGTTGTAGCTCTATATCTGTTCCTGTAGCTCTCTCTGTTGTAGCTCTATATCTGTTCCTGTAGCTCTCTCTGTTGTAGCTCTATATCTGTTCCTGTAGCTCTCTCTGTTGTAGCTCTATATCTGTTCCTGTAGCTCTCTCTGTTGTAGCTCTATATCTGTTCCTGTAGCTCTCTCTGTTGTAGCTCTATATCTGTTCCTGTAGCTCTCTCTGTTGTTCCCGCTCTCTCTGTTGTAGCTCTATCTGTTCCTGTAGCTCTCTGTTGTAGCTCTATATCTGTTCCTGTAGCTCTCTCTGTTGTAGCTCTATATCTGTTCCTGTATATCTGTTCCTGTAGCTCTCTCTCTGTTGTAGCTCTATATCTGTTCTCTATCTATCTGTTCCTGTAGCTCTCTCTGTTGTAGCTCTATCTATATCTGTTCCTGTAGCTCTCTCTGTTGTAGCTCTATATCTGTTCCTGTAGCTCTCTCTGTTGTAGCTCTATATCTGTTCCTCTGTTGTGGCTCTATATCTGTCTCTCTGCTCTCTCTGCTGTAGCTCTATATCTGTTCCCGTAGCTCTCTCTGTTGTAGCTCTATATCTGTTCCTGTAGCTCTCTCTGTTGTAGCTCTATATCTGTTCTTGTAGCTCTCTCTGCTGTAGATTTCCTCCTGTTTCAGTAGCCGCACATGAGAGCAGTATTGCTGCATAAGGTCTCAATCCACGACTACTCCAGCTAAGAGAATATTTTACCACTCTATAAATTACATTAAATTTAAATATCTTTGATCATATGTAATACATGAAATATATGTGATACTCTGCTCTAAAATTGCCTGTCATACTATACTTGTCTTATCTATCCTTGTTATAACAGACAATGAAATTTTAAGTCACAAAAGCTCAGGTTTTTTTAGTGGTTTGGGATGTACAGCTATCACCATGCACATTTTTTGAAGGATGATGCTAACAGCAGCTACTTGATCTGTACACATGAGTGAGTGAGTGTCTGTGTGTTCATGTATATTGTGTCTCCTTTACTCCCTCACTTTAAGAAGACCTCTTCGTGCACAATAAAACATAAAACCAGAAGTCTGAAAGACCATTAAACATAAACAACATAAACACTCCATAATGCTATGGTCACCACTGTCATAATTACTGTTACCATCACACCCAAAACATTTCTGATCATCTTAAGCCATGTTACTCAAAGCTTCAAGTACACTATTGAGCAACAGGAAACAATCATTTTTTTAACCCATTTAAACCTTTCAAACCCATCTCTCCAAAGCCTGTGATGGCATGACATACTTCTAATTTATACTCAAGTACAAAGCTACGACATGCGAGTCTGTAGTGCTGGGAAGAAGAATGCTTTGAGCACAAGAGGTAGCTCGTCCTTCTCATGGGTCAGCAGACCACAGCCCGCTTTGGGTTAACAATGGCTGGCTTGTCAGGTACTAATAATTTTGATAACATTGATAAAAAACACACACAACTATCTAGACTTGCAGCAGCCTCTAAAACATACCTTCTGATATGTTACACTGTAACACTGGGAAATGTGCTGTGTAGGCTACACTTATTAGCTATAAATGTAGTTCCCACAAATCAAGAATTTTGTGCCAAACTAAAAGTATTGTTACTGAGAGCATTATTGATTATTTGTCCAATTTTGTTCCAATTTTCAAAGTAGGAGTTCATTTGATTGGCAGTGCTGTATAGAACATGAGTTTGTTCTTGGTTTTGAGTACATGCTTGGCATATTTTAAGTCACTTTGGTCTTACTGGTATTTGCATGGAATTGTCTTTGTCTCTGCCATTGGTCTCGCCACATATGGTCTTTGGTCTTGACCAAGATGACCTGCCTTTTCACCTTTTTTATTTTATTTTCTTTTTGCACAACACTGTCTTGTACTCCGGTAACTCACCCTATGAAACAATGTTATTGGGTATATTTGATATTAGACACTTGCATTAGGAATCATTCCCAATGTATTATTACAAAAATCCTCCAAAGGAATTCCACTATTTCAGCATTCTCCCTTGCCAATGGCATGACAAGCTATGACAATTCATGTGTGCCAGATGGTTGGTTGTCACTTACATTTTAGCCACAAACACATCTTATCTCATATCAGCGTCACAAATTTTGGTTTTACAAGCCACAAAGAATTTAGTATTTCTGAAAAGCACAAATACACCTGCAATTCCTGCAGCAAAACCATTTCTGAGACTTTGGCAACAACCAATTTTTGAGACACCTGCAAAGACACCAGAACGAAAGATAAGCAGGAAACTAAACATTAGCAAGCTAAGCTAGTGGGCTTGACCTATCTGTAATACAGAAGTCTTAGCATGAGAAAGACCCTTATCACATTTCTTAAGCGCTTTCTCTGGATTACTGAGTTACTCTAGCAGTTAGCACATTTACAACATAATCCAACATGCCTAAATTATTTCCAAAGTGATTTTACTTCAGATTGAAAACTTGAACACTTCACAGTCTTATTTGTTGTGCAATGAACAGGAAGGGCAACAGTCACTATGAAACTGTGGCATGGTTATTGCCAATGGAACTCACTCGTATTCATGAAATACCAAGAAAGCTGCAGCCAAATGAGTCCATCAAAACTAGCTTTGCTAATTTCTGCTCACAGGTCTATCCACCAGTGGAAGCCATATGTCTAGACCACAAGCAAGTATTCAAAGCAAATCCATCAGACTAGTGATGGTTAGTTGTTGGATTGAGTTTATGCTAAATGAAATACTGTTTCCCTTAAGTACAACATTTCCATTTTGTCTGTTTTCGAATACCCACTTCCTCTGCAAAGATCTATTCATAACCATGAATAGTAAAACACTGTCATAGTACAGCTGTAATCAAAACATTCACTAGACAGGTATCATGTGAGACTTGTTTTACATGTATTTATTATGAATGAAAAATATTTTTATTGCAGTGTGTGTGTGTTCTGTGCTGGGATCCTGTCAGGGTAGTGTGTGCAGTGTGTGTGTGTTCTGTGCTGGGATCCTGTCAGGGTAGTGTGTGCAGTGTGTGTGTGTTCTGTGCTGGGATCCTGTCAGGGTAGTGTGTGCTGTGTGTGTGTTCTGTGCTGGGATCCTGTCAGGGTAGTGTGTACTGTGTGTGTGTGTGTGTTCTGTGCTGGGATCCTGTCAGGGTAGTGTGTGCAGTGTGTGTGTGTTCTGTGCTGGGATCCTGTCAGGGTAGTGTGTGCTGTGTGTGTGTGTTCTGTGCTGGGATCCTGTCAGGGTAGTGTGTGTGTGTGTGTGTGTGTGTTCTGTGCTGGGATCCTGTCAGGGTAGTGTGTGCAGTGTGTGTGTGTTCTGTGCTGGGATCCTGTCAGGGTAGTGTGTGCAGTGTGTGTGTGTTCTGTGCTGGGATCCTGTCAGGGTAGTGTGTGCAGTGTGTGTGTGTTGTTCTGTGCTGGGATCCTGTCAGGGTAGTGTGTGCAGTGTGTGTGTGTGTTCTGTGCTGGGATCCTGTCAGGGTAGTGTGTGCAGTGTGTGTGTGTTCTGTGCTGGGATCCTGTCAGGGTAGTGTGTGCAGTGTGTGTGTGTTCTGTGCTGGGATCCTGTCAGGGTAGTGTGTGCAGTGTGTGTGTGTTCTGTGCTGGGATCCTGTCAGGGTAGTGTGTGCTGTGTGTGTGTGTTCTGTGCTGGGATCCTGTCAGGGTAGTGTGTGCTGTGTGTGTGTGTTCTGTGCTGGGATCCTGTCAGGGTAGTGTGTGCAGTGTGTGTGTGTTCTGTGCTGGGATCCTGTCAGGGAAGTGTGTGCAGTGTGTGTGTGTTCTGTGCTGGGATCCTGTCAGGGTAGTGTGTGCAGTGTGTGTGTGTTCTGTGCTGGGATCCTGTCAGTCATCAGCTGAATACAGGGAAGAATAAAGACATAGAAACAGACAGAGGTGAATCTGAACACAGCAGCAGTGCAAAGTTCACCAAGTTTCCTGTAAGGAAGAGACAATGACTAACCACTCCCTACCACAACAACAAGATTAGAATGCAACACAGGACTATATGATCAAATGCATTCCCTGACACAAACATGACCAAACACACACACAACTTTGCTGGGCAATGATGTGGCTGAAGGGAGTTTAGAGTTTGGAGGTATATTGAGCTCTCTCTGTGCAGCACAATGGGGAGTGGGGGGTTGAGACAGGCTCAGGGCCAAGTCACTTTAGTTAGAGAATCAGTCAAAACACCACCCTCTCGCTTCCTCTGTCCCTTCCTCTCACCCTTTTTCACTCCCTCTCATTACATTGGCACTCACTCACACTCACTCACTCACTCACTCACTCACACACTCACACACTCACTCACACACACACACACACACACACACACACACACACACACACACACACACACACACACACACACACACACACACACACACACACTCACTCACTCACTCACTCACACTCACTCACACACTCACACACACACACACACACACACACACACACACACACACACACACACACACACACACACACACTCACACTCACACACTCACACACTCACACACACACACACTCACACACACACAGTCCTTCTCGTATGCCTAAATGGACAGATCTCTCTGTATGTAACCCCTCCCCTCATTGGAGGAGCACATGACTGCTGTCATTGTTTCTCTCAGCACAGTGACTCACTTCCTGCTGTCCCTGCCCCCCAATCTCAGCTCCACTGTGCATTCTCTATTTCCAAATGTTCCTGCAGCTACACAGAAAAAACTGACTCTCTGGGAAAATTGCATATCCTACACTAGCACATGCTCCTGCTCTCCCAGCCAGCCAGCCTGCCCACACTGAGCAGAACTGCAACAAACGGGATCAAACCTTGAAGGACCTGCAGCATTTGACATAGCTATTCCCACAACCTTACAATAATGTGTCACATCAGCTAAAACTAATAAACTATTCCCACAACCTTACAATAATGTGTCACATCAGCTAAAACTAATAAACTTGTGGAATGACGTCACAGTCCTTAAAATTTCCAAACACATTGTGCGCTACACCAGTGGTCCCAACGTTGGTCCTGGGGATCCACTGTGTATGCTGGTTTTATTCCATCCACAACTGCAACCCAGAATCTTAACAAGCTGTTAATTGTTAATAATTGTTCATGCTTTTCATGATTAGTGGGATAATTTGCCATTATAGCTATGCATGTGATGAAATAAAAGCTCCTATACTCTCATTGTGTTTATGTGATTTTGCAAACAAATACACAAAAAGAGTACATTTTTATACCTGATCAAATTATAGACTGGGGTGAATCAATATGCCCCTTAAGCCATTGAACACATAATTAAGCTCCTGATTTTTTTCCCCTATGCTTAGTAACACAATGCAGGTTTGGCTCATTATAATTAGCATTGTCTTTGAATCCTTCATTATTTACCAAATGATTAGTTTTAGTGGTCATGAGTCCAGAATCACCCCAGTCTTTAATATGCGTTAAACATTTTACTTGACTTAATGCAATTGCCTGCAATATGGCACAATGTGAATATAGGAGCTTTTTCTTCATGACATGCATGAAGGTAATTTATATATAATGGCAAATTATCTCTCATCATGAAAAGCACAAACAATTGAACAATTAACATCTTGTTAACATTCTGGGGTTGCACTTGTGGTTGGAATGAAAACCAGCATACACAATGGGTCCCCAGGACGGACGTTGGGAAGCACTGCACTACACGTGCAGGGCAAAGACTTTCACGTGACCACACCTGTTGGCGAAGTCAAACGGTGAGCGCCTATATTCCCGTGCAAGGCAATACAGCTGTCCTTCATCCCATCGCAGCACTGTCTGATACTAATAGGCTATCCAATAAGCTACCTTTTAACGCGTTATACATTAAACTCAATTTGCGTTAGCACACGTGATTTTTTTTTCCCAAGAATAATCGATCTTAAGAAACCAGCTGCCATACCAAGCAGCCTCAGTGAAGTCTTATGTTAATTTTAAAACATTTCAGTCTACTTTTTGATATTTGCTATTCTGAAAATGCGTATGCACATTCTCATTTACCACACACGCTGTTAAGCTAAACTTTAACACATGATAGTAATTAAACCTACTCAATTACTGTCCGGCTAGTTGTCCTTACATGCTGACAAACGTTTTTTCAAATAGCCCTACTGCACACTTGGGATATACATTTATGAAAAGTTTTCCTTACTTTCACACTCATTTCTGCGAATCATTTTCCCCTCAGGCAGTCGCTCTTGTTTCCGTCCTTCTCTTCATGCCACGCAACAGCCGCAATTTAGGAGAATTCTCCTCCTTTCTGTCCAGCCTCGTATTCCTATTCTCTCAGCCTATACTACGATAGGAGCGTAACCGCTTTCGGTAAATGGTACAGTTCCAGAACGGAAAACAAGCCACGAAAAGGAGGAACCACACAACCTGTCGTCGAATTGATTATGACAAATTGGACTGAAAAAGGAAACATGAAAACTTGTCATTAAATTACATGTGCAATGCGATGCTGAACACATAACGCTAAAATACGTTTTTCTAATGCGATGCGTCAACTTCAGATACCTGCCAACGAAATTTTCCAAGACGGAGCTTTTCCCAGCGCTCTGTCCTCCGACCACAGCGATTTGCGGCAAGTCCAGGTTGCAGCTCTGGCCGATGGAGCTGAAAGCGTCCTGCAGTTTATTGACGAGAGGAATCAAGTCTTCCATCCCATGGTTTCCCATCGCTGTGTGCTGCTGGACTTGGCTTGACTCCGATTTGTAATCTGGCAGAGAAAGAATCGCTCCTCGGTCGACTTTTGTTTGGAAGCCGTTCCTACTCTTGCTTCCTTCGTTAAATTCAATATTAATGGTCTGGGGAGTTACCGTACGTGCAGAAAGTAATGAAACGGTCGTTACAGAATGATGTTGCTGAAACACTAGCGGGCTTTATCAATTGAATAAATAAAACTCCAGTCACAACACAAAACTTCTACCATCCGGTCAGGCGACACCCGACCTCCGAAAGATACAAAAAGGGTTCCGCCTACTGTCATGCGAACACACGTCAACCATTGGCGAAAGGCATCGTCTGTCAACTTGATGTAACCCCTCAATCGCTAATAGTTGACTCTGCCCTGTGGACGGGCGTCGGCTTTCGGCTCCAGCCGTGGAACTATAAAAATATTGCTATCGTATATTAAACATTGCGAATATTTCCTTCTGCAAGTGCTAATTAGCCACTATTATTGTTCTCAACAAGCTGAAGTTTCCCCATACAAAATAAACATGTATAAGGTTACTAATTATCACATTCATTCTTTTATTGCCAATAACACCACACTGGAAACGTGGCAAACTAGGCAGCATGTAGGCAGTTTGTCTCATATCAAACACATCCAAACTTGTCAGGTGCTTTCCAGAAAAGATCCCCTTTCTTGTTCATGTGAAATTATGTTTTCCACTCAATCGCGGTCTTAGCACGGACCTCTAAAGTGATGTATGGTGCAGCAGATATCCCCAGGGGGCAGTGTAGTGCACAGCTGAACCACTGACTTGATTGTATAATCTGTCTTTTTTTTTTACAAATGCGTTGTATCTCAACACGTCACTGCATACTTATAGCTTCCTTCAGTTATTGGCTTTGCATATGGCCTATGCATACATATACACCCTCTCTGCCTCTCTTTCACAAATACATGAATGTGCACACATGCATGTGTTCTGCTGCACTGAGGGTCAGCTTTCACAAAGGAGGTTAGACTGCTGAAAGAGGTGGTAGTAGTGAGATGTATTTACAGGTGAAGTCTGTGGCCGTACAGGAATATGTACAGTGGACATTGTGATCGGAAAAATTAAAATAACATTTTTAAAGAAACAACCAAACAACCATGAAGGAAATAAAACATACATTGTAGTTTGGATATGTCTTGGATATGCCCTACCCAAATCAAAGTAACACTCCAACAAGTAGCAGTTGACTCTCTCAGGATTCCTGAACCCATCTTTTTAGAGATACTTGGTGTCCCCCACCTCCTTTTAGAATGTTGTTTGTAAGACATGGACAAGGTAAATACATCTATATATCTATAGCATCTGACAATCTTAACCATTTTAAATTATTGTATTGTAATCATCAAACAGTGTAGTTACAAAAATGTATTTTGCACACTCTGGTGTATTAACTAATATTTATACATTTACTGCATTCCTGTAATGGTGACAGGTTGCTACATACAGAGCAGGCAGGGAGGCTGTGTGTCCTTCACACAATAAAATTGGTAATTGTCTCTACACAGGAGTGTTTCAAAATTTGGATATATTCTTTTACATTTTTGGAAGAAGTCTTTGTGAATTTTTGAGTAATTTCTGCAGTGTAGGAGGAAGTGTACCTCTGTCTCATCCTCACTTGTCTCACAGTGATCACATATTCTCTCCTCTTTTTGGGCACCAGGTTTGCTTGGGTCTGCCTGTTTCAATGGCCAGGCTGTTATTGCTTAATCTGTATTTGGTTATGCATGTGCGTGTGCATGTGTGAATATATGTATGTTTGCAGTAGTCTCAGGTTCTGAGTGTATGTGCGCATGTGTGTATGTCTGTGTGCATATGAGTGTGACTGGGTGTGAGTGCATATGAGTGTGTGTGTGTGTGTGTGTGTGTGTGTGTGTGCATATGAGCGTGAGTGGGAGTGAGTGCATATGAGTGTGTGTGTGTGCATATGAGCGTGTGTGTGTGTGTGTGTGTATATGAGCGTGAGTGGGTGTGAGTGAATATGAGTGTGTGTGTGTGTGTGTGTGTGTGTGTGTGTGTGTGTGTGCATATGAGCGTGTGTGTGTGTGTGTGTGTGTGTGTGTATATGAGCGTGAGTGGGTGTGAGTGCATGTGTGTGTGTGTGTGTGTGTGTGTCTGCAGTAGTGTTAGGTTCTGACTGTGGTCACTGCCTGCTTTGCTCTGTCCAATGTTGCAGGGCAGATTAGGCGCTGGGCGAGTCCCCATGAGTCAGGCATTTGAGTGCCTAGGCTGCCAGTGGAGCAGATCGGCCACCCGTATGGACACAAGTAAAACGTTCCGTTTCATTGTATCCTACTGCAGGTGGGTTTAGCTGCACATATTGGTCTTGGAATTATTGATAATTTTTCTATATTATTCCATTTTTTAAAGTCAGGGGAAACAATGTTTATATTTTTAAAGAATATTTCTCTTTCTTGACCGTGTAATATAAAAAAAAGGGAATCTTTGTCTCTACCTCTTTGATCTTACATTGCTCACACAGCCTGTTCTTTCTGGCCAGCCAGGTTTGTCTGTGTCGGCCCTTTTCAATGGCCAGGCTGTGGTCACTGACACAATATTTGGTCAGGATCTCTCTTTGTTTTGTATTTTTGACATTTACTAGATATTCTGCCAATTCATATTTTTCAATTAGGGCCCTATAGCAATTCATTCAGTTTTGACATTTCGTGATTGTGTTCCAATAGTCCAAATAAGAGTTTTTGAGATGTTTGATAATTTGTTTTACTTTGATTCTAAGTGTTATTGAGGTGCTGTCCTGAAGCTGAGTGAAGTTATATGTTTTACTGTAGTAAGTGTGAAGCATGTGTGCTGTGTGTATTTAAATGTGTGTGTAAATGTGTGTGTGTCCTGTAAGTGTTGATGAGGTGTGTGTGTGTCCTGTAAACGTGTACGAGGTGTGCATGTGTGTGTGTGTGTGTGTGTGTGTGTGTGTGTGTGTGTATGTTTTTGTGTGCACGCTGTATGTATGTATGAGGTGTGTGTACGTGTGTGTATGTGCTATTCATGAAGTGTGTGTTTGCTGTAAGTGGTGTGTGTGTGTGTGTGTGCTGTAAGTGTGTGAGGTATGTGTGTGCTGTATGTGTGTATAAGGTGTGTGTTTGTGTGGTAAGTGTATGAGGTGTGTGTGTGTGTGTCCTGTATGTGTTGATGAGATGTGTATGTGTCCTGTAAGTATGTATGAGGTGTGGCTTGTAAGTGTGTTTGAGGTGTGTGTGTGTGTGTGTGTGTGTGTGTGTGTGTGTGTGTGTGTGTGTATGAGGTGTGTGTGTGTCCTGTATGTGTTGATGAGATATGTATGTGTCCTGTAAGTATGTATGAGGTGTGGGTTGTAATTGTGTTTGAGGTGTGTGTTTGTGTGTGTGTGTCTTCTTTCAGTGTGTATGAATTATGTCCATTGTAAGTGTATAAGATGCATCTATAAGTGATGTGGACATGTGTTTAATGTGTTTTGGTGTTTCCTTAGGTGCATGGTGTGTCGGCGGAGGCTGCATGTGGTGGGCATGATCCTGGCCTGTGCTGTCCTGCTTCTCAGCTATATGAGCTGGGACACCTGGGGAGCCTCTTTGCCCTGGGGGGCTGCTCAACAAGGCAACAGCTGGTGGTGGAGAAAGGCCAGCATACCGCTTCCAGCTTCCATCACCTCCCAAACTATACGCTGCACCCATACTGCACCCAATACCGTTCACCCAGTACTGAAAACCTTCCATGCTGCACCCCTCATCCACCCTCAATCCTCCATTGTCACTCCTTGGAGGCAGCCAAGCCCATTTGAGGTCCGTTATCCACACCAGTACCACTTCATTCTGGATGAGCCAAAGAAGTGCTGGGGCCAGAGCCCTTTCCTGGTGCTGCTGGTGCCAGTGGCTCCTGGAAACAGAGCGGCACGAAATGCCATCCGCAGGACCTGGGGCAGCAACAGCCTGGCACCTGGTAGGATCATCCACACACTCTTCTTGCTGGGCCTGGAGGCAGGGGCTGGGGAAGGGCTTCAAGCACACCTGGGCCGTGAGAGTGCTGCGCATTGTGACCTGTTGCAGGCCAACTTCCTGGACAGCTACCTCAACCTGACCATCAAGACCATGCTGATGCTAGAGTGGCTGAGCAGTCGCTGCCCAAATACCACCTATGCCGCCAAAGTGGACACAGACATATTCCTGAATCTGGACCACCTGCTGGGCCTGCTGGATCCACTAGGTCCATCCAAGCATGATTACATCACTGGTGCCATCATCACCGGTGGGCTGGTCCATCGAGACAGGGCTTCCAAATGGTAAGAGAGAAACAACATGATGGATACAGGGTTACTCAGTAATGACCTCAGATATTCCACTTATTCCACTACACTAATTAAATGGCCTGTTCTCCCTAGCATGATCACCTTAGCATGATGATGCTACATTCTACTTTTACTTTAAGTTTTAATAGTCTACGTTCTTCAGTGTGCCCACTGTCTCTACAGGGCATGCAAATTTTCCTGGACCTCCAAAAAAAATCAGCATGGCCTTGTTCATCAGAAGCTTATAAATGTTGCCGAAACTCTCATGCTGGAGGTGTGCCTCCAGATATCCAGTTGCTCTACAAGATATGTGCAGCTTTGGTTTCATTTTTTGTCATACTCATAATGTGAGTGATAAGGCTTATTGTTTTTCTGAAGGAACAACAGAGCACAAAATACTTTTCTGTATGAGATATTGCACTAGTAAGATGCACTAGTAAAAGCATTTAGTAATAAAACTCAGAGAACATTATGTGACTGAGAATAATTTAAGATTTAAATTCACATGAGCATTATGGGTCCTTTGATTTCTTAGTTGGGAGTTCACATTTTCTACAACTTTTATAATATTTTTTGTTTAAATTTTTGTAGGAGAGGTATTTGGCTAAGCTAAATGACTGCTTTGATCTATTTTTTCATAATAATACCATACCAGATCGTAAATCAGCCAGGCCTACTGAAATATTAAGACATACAATAATAATAATACATACATACAATAAGGGCATAAAAAATACATACACCAATCCTGACATTGTGTCTGACAACAACGTTCACCTAAGAGCACCCTCTGTAAAAGCCAAATGTCTGCCCCATTCACATCTGCCCCATTTACATCTGCACACATCCTTTCTGCCCCATTTACATCTGCCCCATTCACATCTGCACACATCCTTTCTGCCCCATTCATCTGCCCCATCTGCACACATCCTTTCTGCCCCATTTACATCTGCACACATCCTTTCTGCCCCATTTACATCTGCACACATCCTTTCTGCCCCATTTACATCTGCACACATCCTTTCTGCCCCATTTACATCTGCCCCATTTACATCTGCCCCATTCACATCTGCACACATCCTTTCTGCCCCATTTACATCTGCCCCATTTACATCTGCACACATCCTTTCTGCCCCATTCACATCTGCCCCATTTACATCTGCCCCATTCACATCTGCACACATCCTTTCTGCCCCATTTACATCTGCACACATCCTTTCTGCCCCATTCACATCTGCCCCATTTACATCTGCACACATCCTTTCTGCCCCATTTACATCTGCACACATCCTTTCTGCCCCATTTACATCTGCCCCATTTACATCTGCACACATCCTTTCTGCCCCATTTACATCTGCCCCATTTACATCTGCACATCTTTCTGCCCCATTCACATCTGCTTTCTGCCCCTTTCTGCCCCATTTACATCTGCCCCATTTACATCTGCACACATCCTTTCTGCCCCATTTACATCTGCCCCATTTACATCTGCACACATCCTTTCTGCCCCATTTACATCTGCCCCATTTACATCTGCACACATCCTTTCTGCCCCATTCACATCTGCCCCATTTACATCTGCACACATCCTTTCTGCCCCATTTACATCTGCCCCATTTACATCTGCACACATCCTTTCTGCCCCATTTACATCTGCACACATCCTTTCTGCCCCATTTACATCTGCACACATCCTTTCTGCCCCATTTACATCTGCACACATCCTTTCTGCCCCATTCACATCTGCCCCATTTACATCTGCACACATCCTTTCTGCCCCATTTACATCTCTGCCCCATTTACATCACATCCTTTCTGCCCCATTTACATCTCTGCACACATCCTTTCTGCCCCATTCACATCTGCCCATCCTTTCACATCTTTACATCACATCCTTTCTGCCCCATTTACATCTGCCCCCATTTACATCTGCATTCACATCCTCCTTTCTGCCCCATTCACATCTGCCCCATTTCTGCCCCATTCACATCTGCCCCATTTACATCTGCACACATCCTTTCTGCCCCATTCACATCTGCCCCATTCACATCCTTTCTGCCCCATTTACATCTGCCCCATTTACATCTGCACACATCCTTTCTGCCCCATTTACATCTGCACATCCTTTCTGCCCCATTTACATCTGCCCCATTTACATCTGCACACATCCTTTCTGCCCCATTCACATCTGCCCCATTTACATCTGCACACATCCTTTCTGCCCCATTTACATCTGCACACATCCTTTCTGCCCCATTTACATCTGCACACATCCTTTCTGCCCCATTCACATCTGCCCCATTTACATCTGCACACATCCTTTCTGCCCCATTTACATCTGCACACATCCTTTCTGCCCCATTTACATCTGCCCCATTTACATCTGCACATCCTTTCTTGCAAATATCCTGTATGACATTCGCTCATGTGCTGCTGAATACTTTGACAAAATCCTATTTTCCTGACAGGTACATGCCCCAAGAGATTTACCCCAAACCACGATACCCCCTGTATGTCTCTGGAAATGCCTATGTCTTCTCTATGGACCTCCCCAGTAAGATTCTGGAAGCTTCCAGGCATGTGCGGCCTGTGCACCTGGAAGATGTATACCTGGGCATGTGTTTAGAGTACCTGGGTATCAAGCCCACACCCCCTCCGGACCCACACCTCTTCTGCCTGACACCGCTACGCAGCCGCTGCCTGCTCACCCATGTGATTTCCATCACTGGTCTCCAACCCCGAGATCTGCTGTTGTACTGGGTCAAATTCTGCAAAAGCAGGACCCCTTCCACAAATAATGCCATATACCCCCTGCTCCAAATGACACCATACACACTCCCCTGTTCCAAATGACACCATACACACTCCCCTGTTCCAAATGACACCATATAATTTCACGATGGAGCACTGACACTTCCTGTATGGCACACTGGCACTTATTGGCAACCTGGGGGCCAATAAATACAGCTTCAGTCAATGACGTAACAATTATGGAGGTAGCATCCATAGGTCTAGATTATGCTTCTGTATGTAACAATGCCATTGGAAATTAGTGGGCTGTCAGGTAGACTGGTAGTCTTTGAAGACTCCTTTAATTACTAAAAATATACACTGGTTTTTAAAAATCAAATCTCAATCATTAAGAATTAGTTTATGTTCAGTATTTTTTACTTAAATGCAAAACTAATGCTGACCACCCCTTATAATGCATATATATAATACTTACAGTACATTTCTGCATAATTAAAATACTTACTGGTATAAGAATTGATAATACTTCACATACTTATGGATGCATAACAAACTTACTGGCAGTAATTTTACTGATTTGTATGATTTTTCACATTCAATAGCTAGTTGCCTTGCTGTGCATGAGTTTTGTGGATCTATAAATCACTTGTATTTCAGTTTTGTGGAAAATCAGCAATTTTAATCACTTTTACATTGTGAAGAAGGCTTTGGCTGCTATAAAATAAAAACAAAACCTTACTTGAAACCCACTGTTATCAGATAACCTTTTTTACAGCAGAAAGTACTTGCATTCCACAACTGAAAAAAATGCAAAACAATCTTTGTAGGTTCCTCTCCTGCCTGATGTACAGAATGACATGCTTTTTCTCTAGCTGGATGTGTGGCTTATCTTAATTTGCCTACGATGGAAATAGTGGGTAGAAAATGAAAAACAAACACAACCATGTAATTATCAATGTAAATATGCTTATTCTTATTCAGTTCAGCTGAAGATGAGTTTGAAACAGTGATTGCCAACCCAGTCGATTGTGATTGACAGGACGATCTCAGAGGCTTGCAAAGTCGATATTGACGTGAACAGAGATAATAAATCAAGGTTGTATGTATGTAAGGGTCGCTGCCTACAGCCAAAGCAAATTGCTGTAGAATTTGAAAATCTACCGGTGTGCAAAAAAAGTCAATGGGTCAATCAGCAGTTATTTTTATTTCAGTACAACAATCAGTTACGCTCTATGTCTCTCTGAATCGCAACAATTGCAACTGTATGAAGTTGCAGGGTGCTCCTTATTTATTTTCATTCAATTCACCTTGATAAAGAAGTCGATGAAAAAATGACAAGTGGAGAAGGAACATAAAAAAAGACACGTAAAACCTACTATTTTCATAAGGAATGGGAAACTGAATTTCAAAGACAAGAACATTTGCCTTATTTGCCGTCAAAGCATAGCTTTGAGTAACGGGGAAATTGGAACAGCATCATAAGACAATGCATGGCGTATATGAAGATATTTTCCCATTAAATAGCAAAATTTGCACAGAAATTAAAAATTAGAGTGGAAAAAAGTGGAGGAATTAAAAGCAATTAAGAGAGCCCAACAGTCACTTTTTTCTAAACCAACAGCAAGTGGGCAGGCTAGCACAGAGGCCTCATTTTGGAGTATCTACTATCTACTGGCAAAACATAAAAAGCTTTTCACGGATGATGAATTTCAAAAGGTAGCTGCAGACGATTTATTCAGAGACTTTCATAACAAAGATTAAATCACAACAGCCATAAAGAACATGTTGCTTGGCAATACAGGTTGGGTATCGCTTATCTGAAATGCCTGGGAAGATGAAATGTGTTGGATTTTGGATTTTTTAAGATTTTGGAATATTTGTATATATAGCCATTCCCAAACATGTGTCCGAGTTCCGTTCTGACTCACCAGTTGTATCTTCAAATGGACATAAGTCAGATGTATGTTAGCAAGACAAGTAGAATACAGATTTAGCATGTAGAAGATGTACACAATGCCGAGTTATCATCTGACGGTCCCAAACGTATGCATAAGGGGATGCATGACCAAGAGTAATTACAAATATTTTTTCTTCATTTTCATAAAATGGCCTACATTGGTAATGGAAGGTCGTGGAGACTCGGGACCACTTTTGCCATGCTCAATGCTCCCAAAAAAACGCAACCTATGACGAGGTTTCAAGTATCTAGGACCTTCCATTTTTTAACCCTAACCCTAGCCCTAACCTTAACCCTAACACTCACCCTGGCAAAGTGGCCTACATTGGAAAAGGAAAGTCGTAGAGACTCGGGACCACTTTTGCCATTCTCAGCGCCACCAACAACCCCCACCTAGGACTAGGTTTCAAGTCTCTAGGACCTTCCATTTTTTTAACCCTAACCCTAACCCTAACCCTAAGCCTGACCCTGGCAAAGTGGCCTACCTTGGGAACGGAAGGTCATAGAGACTCGGGACCACTTTTGCCATTCTCAGCGCCCCCAAAAAAACCCCTACCTAGGACTAGGTTTCAACTCTCTAGGAACATCCATTTTTTTAAACCTAACCCTAGCCCTAACCCTAACCTAACCTGACCCTGGCAAAGTGGCCTACCTCGGGAAAGAAAAGGTCGAGAGACTCGGACCACTTTTGCCATTCTCAGCGCCCCAAAAACCCCCACCTAGGACTAGGTTTCAAGTCTCTACGACCTTCCATTTTTTTAACCCTAACCCTAGCCCTAACCCTAACCCTAACGCTGGCAAAGTGGCCTACCTTGGGAACGGAAGGTCGTAGAGACTCGGGACCACTTTTGCCATTCTCAGCGCCCCCAAAAAACCCCCACCTAGGACTAGGTTTCAAGTCTCTAGGACCTTCCATTTTTGTAACCCTAACCCTAGCCCAAACCCTAACCCGAACCATAAACCTGACCCTGGCAAAGTGGCCTACCTCGGGAACGGAAGGTCGTGGAGACTCGGGACCACTTTTGCCATTCTCAGCGCCCCCAAAAAACCCCCACCTAGGACTAGGTTTCAAGTATCTAAGACCTTCCATTTTTCTAACCCTAACCCTAGCCCTAACCCTAACCATAACCCTGGCAAAGTGGCCTACCTTGGGAATGGAAGGTCGTAGAGACTCAGGACCACTTTTGCCATTCTCAGCGCCCCCAAAAACCCCCACCTAGGACTAGGTTTCAAGTCTCTAGGACCTTCCATTTTTTTAACCCTAACCCTAGCCCTAGCCCTAACCTTAACCCTAACCCTGAACCTGACCCTGGCAAAGTGGCCTACCTTGGGAACGGAAGGTCGTAGAGACTCGGGACCACTTTTGCCATTCTCAGCGCCCCCAAAAACCCCCACCTAGGACTAGGTTTCAAGTCTCTAGGACCTTCCATTTTTTTAACCCTAACCCTAGCCCCACCCTAACCCTGACCCTGGCAAAGTGGCCTACCTCGGGAACGGAAGGTCGTAGAGACTCGGGACCACTTTTGCCATTCTCAGCGCCCCAAAAACCCCCACCTAGGACTAGGTTTTAAGTCTCTAGGACCTTCCATTTTTAACCCTAACCCTAGCCCTAACCCTAACCCTAACCCTAACCCTGACCTGACCCTGGCAAAGTGGCCTACCTCGGGAACGGAAGGTCGTAGAGTCTCGGGACCACTTT